>OY748295.1:21875406-22475406 GCA_963556515.1 Nudaria mundana
CCAAAATGGCCAAATTATATTTAATAAAAATGATAAGCTATATTTTAATTATGAATAAAAAATTGAAACCCGTTGCTTTACGATGAAAAGTTGATGAAAGGATGGAAGGATGGAGGAATGAATCTTGCGTGCCAGCCGCTAAAGTCTCAAACTATTAACAAGTAAAATTTCAAGATATTTTAATTATATTCAACAGTGCCAACCACACTAACTCTAAAAACTTATAAATGTAACTAAATCTGTGTAAGATAGTGAAACAGTAGATAACTATTTGAAAATCAATCAACTGTCATAGAATTGCATGTTTTTAGTACCTATCCTATATCTAGGAACTACATTCAGTTCGTGTTACGTTCTTTATTGGAAGGTTGTTTGTCGAGAACTGGCACGGAGCCAACACATTGCATGATGTACCATATTCACTGCACCGATGTCGAAGTACCTATTCAGTTAGCGTGGTTACAGACTTTGGCCGAAAAGTCTGTGGTATACTGCCGACCTTGTCAAAATAATGTGAATATATTTGAATTGATTTTTATTGGCCTTTATACCGATTTCTCCTGTGCTGATAAACTTGGGAAAAGTTTATATGTAGAGCCTAGTTTCGTTTGAGAATGTTGAGAACATTAAAAAAAGTTGAAAGATTCTTTTCTGCGATGTGAGAGTTCGGAAAAACTAATTTAAAATAGATTTGATTGATATAAATATTATGAAGATTTGGGCATAATTAAATAATTCGAATCCGGGCCGAATCAAATATTTGTGTGATCCACAAATATTTGTTTCGCAGTGTGGGTGTCTTCTATGTATAATATGTATGTATTTAGAAATATATAGGTATATTTATCAGTAGTCGTCTAGATCCCATAGCACAAGCTTATTTACGAGTAGGTATTCAAGTCAAGGTATTGTCATAGCATGATCGAGTCAGCTCAACAGGGTTATTTATTCGTCTCGAAGGACCAATGTGGACGGTTGGGGCTGGTTCAATAAAAATCATTATAAAACCAAAAAGCCGGTTTATTGACGTGAGAAAATAATAATATGCTTGTTTAAAAGAATACTTTTGTAGGGTAAGTAAAGTGTAAGTACAATTGCATTGTAAAAACCACCTTCTCACTTGAGACCATTTAGTACCTTACCCTCTTTTTCTCCCCCGCCGCACCTTCGTCCTTTACCGAGCGCCTCTGGTAATCACTAAAAGAATGTTCCAGTGACGCCTGGCGGACCTTGGCCACCTGTGTGGCCACTGCGTGGTGGTCGGGTTTTACCCCGCATCTTTGGGATCGGGTTTTATCCCGCGTCGGTGAGTAAAGGCGTGCTTGGGGTGAGGCCCCACAGCACGCAGTCCTTCTAGCCTTCTTCTGTAAGGAGGGTGAGTTGCTAGACCGTCGTCCTCAGGCCCCTATCATGGAGGTCTTAGCTTGAGAGGAGTAGCTTACCCTAAATTTTGCATGCGGGTCTTTTTGCTAAAGATATACATAACTCTTTATTTTGTTCCAGTGACGCCTGGCGGACCTTGGCCACCTGTGTGGCCACTGCGTGGTGGTCGGGTTTTACCCCGCATCTTTGGGATCGGGTTTTATCTCGCGTCGGTGAGTAAAGGCGTGCTTGGGGTGAGGCCCCACAGCACGCAGTCCTTCTAGCCTTCTTCTGTAAGGACGGTGGGTTGCTAGACCGTCGTCCTCAGGCCCCTATCATGGAGGTCTTAGGTTGAGAGGAGTAGCTAACCCTAAATTTCGCATGCGGGTCTTTTTGCTTAAGATATACATAACTCTTTATTTCCCAAGGTTTCGCCCCGGTTACAAAAGCTGAGCTGAAGCCAGTCAACCCGTGACCACCGATTTTGGAATAATTGTTGGTAACACTGATTAGACGTTCACGTCATTAAGATTGATGGACATATCGTCAGTAAGGAGCCTTAAGGCTGGTATTGTAGTTGTTGGCCTACTTTCTGTGTAGGTTATATTATGCAAATTGTCGGTGTAGGTCACGTAAACTCGACGTAGTAGAGACGTAGATGTTCCTACTGCGACAATACAATAAAACTGTAGGTACTTAATTAAAAAAGATATGCCGCAGGGCTTTCAAAATTTCGACAAGGGGTAACAAGTTTGTGTTTGATTGTACTTTGCTACTGAGTTAATTAAATGATAAATAAATAAATATGTTAGGGTATTTATATAGGCAGGTACCTACAGATAAAACAGCCAGGGTGTGAGCTATGAGAACGATAGCTTATACAAATCAAGTACAAAATCGAAGTGCCGGCTAACCCCGCTGTCAAGTGCTGTCTGAAACGGCTGGACCGATTTTAACAGAACTTTCAGCGGCAGATAGCTAATTTTATAAGGAGTAAGTTAGGCTACCCTTTTTGAAATGCATTTACTTGTAGCCTAAGATCCCATTTTAAAATTCTGCAGGTCTCTGATTTTTAATGAAGCGTCGTCAAATGATTTTTTTCGAAATGGCTGCCTTTACGTCTATTGACGGGCGTCCTGGGGACACCCCGGTAAAATTCTGCAGGTCTCTGATTTTTAATGAAACTTCGTCTAATTTGAATTTTTTTTTGGAACCCTGAATCGCACTAAAGGATTAACTCAGGGCGCTGGCTTAAGCTTGTACTAACCTGATATGTTAATCTTCTCCTCATCATAGTAGTCGAGCCGGTGATTGTCATCATCATCTTCAGGCAGGAGGGGCTCGTCAGGGAGGGGGCGGTCGTCGGGGCGGCGTCGCGTCGCGTTCGGAGCCGCAGTCACGGCTAGCAACACCACCGCCAGCGGTACCACCACTTCCATAGCGACATCACCGCGTACACACGTAGTTGCGCTGGAAAATGAACGACCAATCAGTATACATTTACAATCTAAGTCATCATCCACCGAGCCTTTTCCCAACTCAGTTGAGGTCGGCTTTCCAGTCTAACGGCTGAACTTTAATATTTTCTGTGTGGCAACTGCTATCTGACCTTCACAACACATGAGCGATATCGAAGTAGTTAGACCAGTCGGATTTTGATTTAGGACTCCCAATACCCTTAACAACTGCCGTAGATATTCGTATGATAACCGGGACAGACGGCTTAACGTGCTTCCGAGGCAGAGGGGTCTGATAGTGGTAAAGTGGCAGAGTAGTTTGATTCTGTTTGATACTGGTATTATGGACCCAGTCACACTCGACACCGAATACCATCACTGTTACCTGTAGCTTAAATATTAAAACTCATTTAACATGCAAACTTGTTGAATACGGCGCGTTACAGATGTACATAAATAATATCAAAGTGGAGTATTTAACAATAAAAGTTATAATAAGTCACATTTATTAAAAAAATTAGGTTCATTTCATACCTGTTGCGCGACACACTATTCAATATTGTTGTTGTATTTTTGTGTTTAATGTTTCTAGCATTCCCGTTAACCCTTATAGCTAATATAAAAGTATTTGTGTTAGGAGTGGGTTCACGTCAGTAGTTTGGTGAACAGGGATCGAACTCACATCGTCGAAATCTAAGGCCAATGCTCAGTGTGCTTCAAGCTGTAATCCTCATATTTGAAATCTCAATGAAAACGAATTTTGACAACGCTAAAAAATAGTCATGAAATAGTCATAAATAGTCATAAATAGTCGTACATGTAAAAAAAATAGTCGTATTATAGTTTCAGCGTTACAGCTATAAGTTAATGAGGATTATGGCTTGACCGTCAAGCTGTAATCCTCATCTCTGGTGCAAGCAAACGGTAAAGCCTATCGAATTGGTTTAGGTTCCAAAAAATAGTCATGAAATAGTCGTACGACATGCCAAATCTCAGAAATAGTCCTTCAAAGGTTCCAGAGATATAACGGTAACCTGATGAGGATTATGGCTTGAACATTTGAAAACTTCAACTTTCTCCGGAACGCCTGCGATTTTCGGTTTAAAGTTTATGCCAAAAAATAGTCGTGAAAAAGTCGTATGAACGACTATAAATTTGAGCTGCTTTAATTTGAAAAAAAAAAAAGTTTTCGTTTGCCCTACATTTGTATGGAGTACAGTCGTGTACAAAATTGATAACTTCATATGATATTATTGTGAAACATTTATAATTTGTATCCTTATTTATTACAATCGAAAGCTTGCAAATACGTACATAACTTGTATAAATCTCAGTACATATATGTTTATATCACAGCAATTAGTTTTGATCACAAATATCACAGTTAGTTCAATATGTATTGCTGTGGGATTAGTTCATACAACTATTTTACGACTATTTTTTGGCATAAACTTTAAACCGAAAATCGCAGGCGTTCCGGAGAAAGTTGAAGTTTTCAAATGTTCAAGACATAATCCTCATTAGGTTACCTTTATATCTCTGGAACCTTTGAAGGACTATTTCTGAGATTTGGCATGTCGTTACGACTATTTCATGACTATTTTTTGGAACCTAAACCAATTCGATAGGCTTTACCGTTTGCTTGCACCAGAGATGAGGATTACAGCTTGACGGTCAAGCCATAATCCTCATTAACTTATAGCTGTAACGCCGAAACTATAATACGACTATTTTTTTTACATGTACGATTATTTATTACTATTTCATGACTATTTTTTAGCGTTGTCAAAATTCGTTTTCATTGAGATTTCAAATATGAGGATTACAGCTTGAAGCACACAATGCTCAGCCAAAGTCAAAACGCACAGAAATCTCGCGGTATAAATAATAGTCCTTTCCTGGTTAGCTACTTCTGTAACGAATTACATCAAACTCTTTCAGTAAAGTATGATGGAGGAAGAAATTAAATTCTAAATTTCACGTTTAGTAGGTATTGTTCCACAGTGAATATAGATAACATTTTTATTTTGTATTCTTGCTTCCTTTTTTAAGTATTATATCTAATTGGATATTTTCATTCAATCTTACAAAGCCAAACCCTTGTACCACCTCTTCAAAGTCAGTAAGGGTCTATCATTTCAGCTTCACTGATATCAGTAGTGAACTCTTGAAATTTATACAAAGCTTCATTAGACTGGGGAAAAGCTACGTTGTCAAGTGTATTAAAAAAAAATTTGGGGATCATAGACAAGCTACAATAAAAAAAACGTGCATGTGAAACCGCTATAATATTTACTGGTCAATTGGTCAATATTGTTGCTAGCAACATTTTTTATAGCATATAAGTATGTAAGTTAATTAATTTAAAAGCATGTTAGGCTAACAGTGTGTAATTCAAGTGATGTTTACAAATAAATTGGACGGTAACAATTATAATCTTATACGATTAAAAGTGGAGAGAAATGTGTTACGGTCACGCAACACTTACCTATGTACCTTACCTACAAATAGAAAAAAAACTTTTCAGCCATTTCTTTAAACCACTCCAAGTGCGTATCGGACCTCATATATATCTACTCGTAATATGGTTCCGTAATCAATCACCCATTAGCCTCTCTAACTCCTGAATTATCAGAGTTATCTAAGCCGTATAGTTTCTCTGTAAACTTCATAACATGGAATACCATCATAATTTTTTTCAGATTTTTCAAGCCAGTCATTAGTTTTTAGAGGTGCCATATTTTCAATCGACTTCAAGAAAGGAGGAGATTCTCAATTCGACTTTATGGATTTTTTTTTGTGTTTGTTATCTATCTCATATCTTTCAACTGGGTCACAGATATAACAATACTATATACTAGGGAACCGATGTTGAGATTTTTTAAATTGAAAGTTACTGCTTCTTAAGTGGTCCCATTTTAAATTTGGACCCATTCCGATAATTATTTAGTCCCATTCTGGTAATTTGAAGTCGAGTTTTGAGTCGTGTTTTATTTTACAAAAAAAAGTTGAACATCTCGCAAACGGATAGGTACATCAAAAACTTGTCTTAATGTATTAAAAAAAAACCTAAGTATATCCTAGTAATGTATTTGTAATCTAACAAGTCAAAACAATGCAGTCTCAGCGCTTTGAAAACAACAGTTTTCTTCAAGAATCACTCCAATTAGCGAACTGACATTACTTTTGAGTACAACGACATGGGTGGATTTATGTATCTATGTGCGCGTACGTGTGGGTGTATGTTTGTTTTGTATGTGTTGACAACCTGTGGTCAAGTGGTTTGTGACCTAAAACTAACTACTGGACTTGGAGGTTGTGAGTTTGAATCCCACAGGACAAAACACTGTGAGGAGAGCACGCTACTTTGTTATGTGTAACAACTAAAATAAAAACCTACATATTTAAGCAAATTTAAGTAGTATATTTTATACCCTTCCTTCCTAATTCCTTGATTTTGATGATTCAAATTAGACTATTTATTAGACTACTTATATTTAAATCGGTATTCTATCACACTCGTTTACATAAATACAGTAAACATACCTACATAATATCGTTGATATTCGAGATTCCTATTCATTACCATTTCTGTTCATATCCGTTGAATATTGTTCTCATTCCTCACAGCACAGGAACCTGTTACCGCGCTAACATGTAGCGTAAAACCTCCTCCAGCCCGGCCCCAACCTAGCGCCATGATCACGGAGAAATTTGTCAAATTTGTTCATTCAGATGTTGCAACAGCCCAGCAATACACGTATCGCTCGTAGGGCCAAAAAGTTCTCCAGTGGCGATCGCGTAGGTACTGGGAGACGCAGCGTGGGTAGGCGTGCCACAAGGTGGACTGACGACATCGTAAAGGGCACGGGAAGCCACTGGATGCGGAAAGCGCAAGACCGAATGTTGTGGCGTTCGTTGGGAGAGGCCTATGTCTAGCGGTCAATCGGCTGTCAATGATGATGACGTATAAATATATATGTACCTATGTTGTATCTAATGTACAGAACAGTTCTTGTGCTTAGATAAAACCAGTGAATGTTTTTACCATACGTCACTGGTCGTCAAACGCTGGGAATATCTTGAACACTTGCCATTTAAATGAAAAAGTCCAAAACATGACATTCTACTACAGTGTTTTTTCACAATATGGTACTTGAAGTAGAGATCCTAATCGCCAAAACCCCAGCGGATCAATACACTCGTATTTATTAGTTGTGCCGACACCTTAGCTTGGTACCGCGAGGTAAAAGTAAAACTAACCTCTTTTATCGCGACTTCATGATTAATGTATTTAGGAAATGATTCAAGAAAGCCCTGGATTAGTTAATTTATGCTGTGTAAGGTTATTTTAGTCTCTATTGATTGGGTTTGGTTACGCTTAGAGAGTTTCAAGGTGTGCAAAAAGTTCGGTTGTTTAATTTTGAGAAAAGTTTCTTTCCAAAGGTTGAAAGGTTAATTGTGAGGTTACCAGACAGTGATGCACCTTCTGACAGCAAATGAGACTCGCTACACCCAAATTTACTAGCAAATACAATAGAGTCGCCTACATTACAAAGCTCCCACAAACTGACTGGCAAAATAAACGCTACTGTGTACTCCTTCTGAGATATAAACACGATTCTGTGTTACTATGTGATTTATTAGATTTTATTGAAAAAGTCCGTTTTTGGAAGCAAAATATTGGAAAACCTAACAATGACTTTAATATTAAATATGATATTCTAGTTGACCGAGCGAGCGAAGAGTCTAAATTCTGAGATTGGATAATTTTGCTTTCATCCGTCTGTCTGTGTGTGTGTTCCGGGCTAGCAGCAACATTTTGTATCCGATCTTCACGAATCTTGGCACAAGTGTTCCTTGATTTAATAGGTAGCATATTTCGTTGTGAGATCCCGAAAAATATGTTTAATGTTCTCGAGGTCCACTGTTCGACCACTAATATACTTCTATAAGGAGTTAATACAATAACTTACCTACAATTGCAAGATATTACTATAGTAGGTATATTTGATTATAGTCCCTATTAGGCATACATATAGAGGAGAAAAGGTTACCCATTAAGACATTAAATTAAACAATATTGACCTTTCGAAGAAATTCACTCATGTTCGGCTAATACATTTGAAGGCCAGTACAGATCGGTCTGTAGATCGGTTGATCGATTGAGTTGATGTTGTTTAGAGGGGTACTTTTGTTCTCATGTCCCAAAGGAAAGTGTTACCAGGGTTACCAGGGGGTACTTATATCATATTAAGGTTATTGAATTAGCATATTCCTACATTCCTAAAATTCATACTCATTGTTCTGAAACCTTTGTTGGGGACATGCTTTGAGAAATTTTCAGCGTTTTATCCGATTTTAAATAGACGTTCTCAATTGGACAGTATTTTTTATGTTTGTTGACTTTCGACTGGGGAAACCGATTTTCATTACTCTTGCTGTTTTTGGTTCGTGCTGGTACTTTCCATTTCAATTTTTTCCAGTTCTGTCACTTTGAAGTTGGTTTTATTTGCTAAAGACGGCATGTTTGGTAGTCCTGGGATCAATACGTCATCTCATTGCAGATGGCTGTGGTCTTGTACAACTGTTTAAGTAGGGTACATAATTGGTACCTAATAGCTATAGATAGGTATATTACCACCAAGAATACAGTAGTGTCATTAATCAAAGTCAAGTGTTATTATGTTCTTGAGTATACCGCAGACGCGCTCAATAATTTGCAAAGTGTTTTGTAGACCTTATTGTGTTTAACATCCATCAAAACTAAATATCGTTATTGGTCGCCGGTTCAGGGTTAGTTATGGTTTATGGTAAAAAATTAAAATAAAATACGTTTATTATCTTTGAAATTTTTAGAAAATAATTTAGATTCGTCAAAAGTTGGTGTGACTCTACCGACGGTTCCAAAATGCAACGAGACTGAGAAGAACCCTCAGTTCGGCTTTTTTCAAAATATTTCATCTTAAATCTAATACAGAGTTATTTAGAAAGGAGCAATTCGTGTTACAACCAGGCAGCCTTGTCATCTAAGAAATCATTAATAGGTACTATAATAAGCTTTCTGGCACAATTTACTTTTTATTAGTTTTTTTAATTTATTGACAGATAAATTTGCTATTTCGGTTGGCAACGTATTGTACATTCGAATAAAGTTCCCCGCAAAAGAATTACTCACTTTATGAAGCCTAAATTTAGGAACAGCCAGTTTATCCTTATTTCTTAAGTTTAGATTATGATTATCACTATTTTTCATAAATTTACTTTTGTTCTTGTAGGTATACAATAAAATTTCATAAATATACTGTGAATACACTGTAAGGATGTTAATATGCTTAAACTTATCTCTTAATGACTCCCGAGACCCCATACCATAGTTAGTCCGGACAGCCCTCTTCTGCAACACAAAGATGCATTCAATGTCGGCAGCGTTACCCCACAGTAGTATGCCATATGTCATGAGACTGTGGAAGTAGCTGAAGTAGACAAGACGCGCTGTTTTAATGTCTGTAAGTTGTCAGATCTTTTTGATAGCATAGACTGCAGAACTAAGCCTGGCCGAAATTTTCCCGATATGAGGCCTCCATTGCAATTTGGAGTCTAACGTTATGCCCAGAAAGACAGTGTCATCGACCAATTCTATTATATCATTCCCAACCTTAACACTGGTTTTAACAAGTCTTACATTAGGTAAGGTGAATCTTACACATTTAGTTTTATTTTCATTTAATAATAAATTATTAGCACAAAACCCGTGGACTATCTTAGAGAGGGCAATGTTTACATCGTCAAGTTCGCGCTGTCCACGTTTAACTTTAAATATTAAAGAAGTGTCATCAGCAAACAAAACTACCTCGTAGTCGTCTCTTATGAGGTGAGGGAGATCATCAATTTTAGGACCTTTCTTTTTCTAGTATATATTAATATATATACTAGAAAAAGAAAGGTCCTAAAATTGAACCCTGCGGTACCCCCATTGCTACAGGACAACCAGGTGACTGTTTACCATTGAACACTACTTTCTGGACCCTATCACTTAAGTAAGAATTGACGAAATTCAAGGCCGTCCCCCGGATTCCGTAATGATCAAGTTTCTTAACTAAAGTCTGGTGCTGAACGCAATCGAAGGCCTTCGGTAAGTCACAAAATACACCATAAGCATCATATGACTCATCCCAGGCCCTGTACTAAAAAGTAGGTAGTACAGAAATGGGTCGGAAAATGGTCGGATCTGAAGTACTACCCGATTTAAACAGGGGAATTAATTTACTAGATTTCATTAAATCAGGGAACACACCACTATCAACACAATTATTAAATATTATTTTTATATTTTACGTTTTATAACTTTTTCTTTAGTGATTTCAAAAAATGCTATTTGCCCACAATGGTCTGAATCTAGCTTTTTTATAATACTTTTACTTTCTGGCAACATATCGCTGTATATATTATCCAGGCAAGTGGCTATTGTATCACAATATCTAGTAGGCTCCAAAAATAAGTTTGTAAGATTGTGTGATTTAAATAAATTTAAAATATTATAACTTATAGGCGTATTAACAAGTAAATCGACATTAAAATCACCACACACTATTAGGTACTTATTAGTTTTTCCAAGTTTACATAGAACTTTGTCAATAAGTTCCTCAAATTCGCAAAAGGGTGAGGTTCCAGGTTTATACACGCATACTACTATGAATTGCTCCATTTCCACGCACGACAGTTCGACTTTACACTGTAGAGAAAGAGACACAATATCTTTCCGTTCTTTAAATTTAAGTTTTTTATTTAATAAAATCAAAGATCCCCCCGTACTGTGGTCACCCTGCAGAATGCACTACCAACCCGGTGATTACTGAAATTGAACATGAGCTCATTCGACTTACGCATATGTTTTGTAATACAAAAAATATCAATATTATCTAAATTCATTAACAATTCCAACTCTATCTCTTTGCCATGTGTTAAACAACCAATATTTTGATGCCCTATGTTGATATAATTTGCATTTTTTGATTTGGTTTGATTTGGAGGGCATTTTTTAACATAATTAATATTTGTAACTAAATTTAATTCAATTAATTGACTATGTCTGCTAAAGGGTAATATTGCCTCTGTTGTCGTAGAACTTAATTTAAATTACTTGGAACATATTCCAAAGTCTTAACACTAAATCTACATTGCTCAATAAAAGCAGTTTTGTCTGGCTGACAAAACTGCTTTTATTGACTCTTCTTTTATTGACTGTTCTTGGCTGAAGTGTAAAAATAATTGAATAGCAAACTTGCTATTTGTCTCTTATAATGCTTTGGTAGAAAATACCTACCTTTGTTTACATAAACAATATGTTGGTTATTGTTAAACTTACTGTCAGAAGAGGTAACTTACTCCAATGCCTAACATCTTCAAAGTGAGGAGCTGCACCCTCATATTGCGTACTACTGGAATTGAGTTTTGCTTTTCAGCGGACGAGTACGGCCCTCAACGAGACGTGCTTAATAGATGTCTTAAACCGACATCAACGAGAATGCTGTAGCTACTGAGTGGTACCAAAAGGCTGAACAGCCGGTGCAGCTTTTTTCGCACTGCTCCTGTCAGCTACACAGACGCTCCTAAGGCTAGAGTGAGCCTATGGCAAGATAGTTTCTCTATGCCCACTTTCATTTGGAAGACAGAGAAACTCCCATCAGAAACAAACTTCCCAGGCCAACGCGGAATGCGCTTAGTAGGCTGCGTACCCAGGTTGGTAGATCGAAGTGTAATCAATGTAGGTAGGGATACATTAGCTCTAGTGAAAGCCAATGCGAATGTGGCTTGTCAAAACAGACCTCTGGACCAAACAGAGCACTGGGCCATGAGTGCCATGACGATACAAACATAAAAAAACCATGGTGTTGTTCATCGACATGAGTAGAAGATGACCGATAGTCAAAGCTTTCTCTTTGTAAGAGAAAGATGCTGGTTCAACCCCGGCCTGGTGACTGATTAATCTTTGAGATCACTAAACACAGGACCAAACAGATTGTCGATGTGTAAACATCTGTAGGTATCTCCTGAATTTCCGAACCGTGTTCTGATATAGAAGCTATAGAACAGAGATTAGAGCTGGTGTAAGGATTTATTCATGAGCACGTCTCTGTCGGTGCTTTGTATAGGAATGTAGGCGATAGTTCTCAACTGTGATTAATGGCATTCATGCGTGTTTGCTCGGAGTGACGCGACACCTTACTACTGAACATATTTATGTATATGTACCTATTGCTGTACAATCCTACGTATTGTAACCGCCAACTTAATTTTACTAAAAAATCGTATGATTGCTAGTTTCTTTCTTTTATCAAATTATGACCACTAGACGAATTTGGCTGTTTGAAACACAGTTTACTGTAAACCTTGAAAAATGCATTTTTTTTTAAATTCCGAGGCCCAAGGTCTAACGGTCTAACGTCCGTTGCCGGGCGTCTCTGGTTACAAGCAGAACGTATTTCCAGTGGCGTCCGGGGCGGTGGAAAAATGCATAGACTAAACTCATTTCGATTAGGTTCTTGTGGAAATTGGGAATAGGAAAACGACTCGCATAGGTTATCTAAGGTAAAGTTAGTTTCAGAATATTATGTGACTTTATTTTGCAATGTCTTATTTATTTATTTATTACATTGGATCACTGGTACATAGGTAAAATGTTGGCGGTAAAAGAAATGGTCAGCAGTGTCCTGCCATTAAGTTAAGGCATACAATATATCATAATAGCATAAATTTTATAACTGTTTAAAATATTCCACATTACAATATTCGTTGCCGGGCATGGATGCTTCGGTAGTTATCTGTTTCACATGCATCGTGAGGTCACACCCCAGTGTCAACACTGCGAGGTTTCCGACCACGACACCGCACTCCACACGTTGGTGGAGTGCTCAGCGTGGGCGAGTCAGCGCCGGGACCTCGTAGTGGGTCGGATCTGGGCGTGGATACCCTCTCGCTGGAGACCATGCTTCAAGCCATGGTCTCCAGCCGGTGAGGTGGAACGCAGCCGTATCCTTATGCGAGCAAGTCAGTCTCGCGAAGGAGGCGGCCGGGAGGGAGAGGTAGCGTACCCTCCCCGCCGAGTTCCGTAGTCGGCGGCCAGGGCGCCCCAGACTCCGCGACTACGTCCAAGACTATCGACCTCCATGATCGGGGCCTGAGGACGGCGGGATCACCATCCGCCGTCCTTACAGAAGCAGGCTAGAAGGGTTGCGTGCTGCGGGGCCTTTGCCCCATAGCACGCAACCAGATTCACTCACTGACGCTGGATAAAACCCTACCCCAACGACGCGGGATTCTCGTCCCGACCCAACACCCGCAGAGACCATAGAGGTGGTCAAAGTCCGCCGGGCGCCACTGGACATACCCTCTGCTAGTAACCAGAGACGCCCGGCAACGGACGTTAGAGCGGCCGCGGCCTTGGGCCGAGGTATTAAAAAAAAAAAAAAAAACATTACAATTTCTCCTTATCTAAAAATTTAATGAAGAATTACATCTTTCAGTGCTTCCCCGGTGTTATTGGTCGAAGCGTGATTTCATATAGCCTTAATAAATTTCCTCAATAAAACCAGCACTACATGGGGCACACTAAAAGTTTTGCACTTCTAGCTAATCGGAACTATTTGAATTTCGAATGTTATATTTTTTCAAACGTTGCAACCTTCTTAGTAATAAAAAAAACAATTGGCGGGAAATCATTTGTCAATTGTTTTTTTATCACACATCAAAGTTCTACGTATGCAACGAAAATGGAATTAAGTCGAAAAGATTTTACAGCGATGATGTTTTATGATTTTAAAAGTTCTCTCTCTCCGCAAGACTGTGCCGCTCGTCTTCAAAATGCTTTTGGGAGAGAAGCACCCCTTGTTTGAGCACCGTGAGGCGATGGTTTACTGAATTTGAGAGAGGTCGAGTTTCTTTACATGACGAATTTCGTGAAGGGCGGCCTTCAACTGCCATCAACGAAAATAATGTGTCTACTGTTAAGCGGTTAATTGAATAACCCGCGGATTACCTATGAGACAATTCGAGGACTATTGGGGATTGGTATGAGTCAAATCCAGAAAATTTTACACGAAGAATTAAAAGTTCAGAAACTTAGTTGTCGTTGGATCCCTCATGAACTGACAGCGGAGCAGAAGCGGGCTCGCGTGGAATGGTGCTCACAGATGCTACTGAAGTACGACCACGGACATTCTAGTGCTGTTTATGACATTGTCACAAGAGACGAAACGTGGATTTATTGTTTTGAACCCGAAAAAGAACAGCAATCTTGTGAATGGGTGTTTGAAAATGAGAACAAGCCAACAAAAGTGAGGCAGGCGAGAAACGTTGGTAAAAAAATGATCGCGTTTTTTTTCTCAGCGCCCTGTCCCATCTGTACGATTCCACTTGAAGATCAAAAGAGTGTTAATGCCGAGTGGTATTCTACCATTTGTTTACCCAGGGTGTTAGAATAACTTCGCGAAAGACGACCCAAAAGCCGCGTTCTCCTACATCATGACACACCGCCAACAAAACAAAGTCATTTCAAGCTTCCGCAAAAGTACAACTCGTCACCCATCCTGCGCATAGCCCCGACCTAGCGCCCTGTGATTTCTGTATTTTCCCCAAAATCAAAGATTTGATGAGAGGTTTCACTTTTACCAACTCCGAAGAGGCAGTGACAGCGGTCAATCAGCACGTAGAAAACATGCCTTCAGATCTGTGGTCCTCCTGTTTTAAAAAATGGTTCGATCGCATGAAAAAATGTTTAAAATGTAAAGGAGAGTATTTTGAAAAGCAATAAACATAATATTTTGGTTTTAACATATTGTTTTTTTAAGTTACGCAAAACTTATAGTGTGACCTATTTAAAAAGTTGTTTAGTTCTAAGATTAGCGCGTCATTAGACTTTGATTCGTTAATCAAAGTCTTCTTTGCTTCTCTTCGTATCTAAGTAACTACCTACATATAATATACTAGATGTGTTTCGAGTGTATACACACACAATCACGCGTGATTCCCAAAACCGGGAATAAGTATGTGATGATAACAGGTATAATAAAGTGATATAATAATGTAATAAGTTCAACTTTACTGCACTGCGGGCGGCAGCGTTGCGGTTTTCTGAACACCTTTTCATTTTCGATTGGTCTGCTTACGTGAATTAACTCACATGCATTGAATTGAGGAAAATTTGTTAACTTATTTTGCAAAGAAAATATTAGGCGACCTTTTTTCTCGTTCGTTTAAAATATGTAAGTTACAGTAAATCTTAGGCATAAAAGTTTTGAATGTAAGTTAAGTTTTAGGTGATGCTGTTCTCTCCCACGAGGCCTTGCTCCACTCGCTCGGAATAAAAAGTTACTTAATATCTAGCGGGGTTTCTCTATCTTTAAGGAATCAACCGTTTTAGGGTTCCGTACCCAAAGGGTAATACGGGAACCCTATTACTAAGACTTCGCTGTCGTCGTTCGTCCGTCCGTACGTCTGTCTTGGGCTGTATATCTCATGAACGGTGATAGTTAGAAAGTTGAAATTTTCACAGAAGATGTATTTCGGTTGCCCCTTTAACAACAAATACTAAGAAAATAGAATAACATAAATATATAAGTGGGCTCCCATAGAACAATTAATGTGTTTTTTTTTTTGCCGTTTTGGTAGGTACAGAACCCTTTGTGAGTACCACTCACACTTGGCCGGTTTTCTTTAATGTTTTAGGGTATTTCATATTGTACCTATCTACTAAGTAAGTATATGAAATACATAACATAACATAAATATTTTTTATTGTACACCACAGTTTAGA
Source organism: Nudaria mundana (assembly GCA_963556515.1). Classification (NCBI taxonomy): domain Eukaryota; kingdom Metazoa; phylum Arthropoda; class Insecta; order Lepidoptera; family Erebidae; genus Nudaria; species Nudaria mundana. The sequence continues at coordinate 21,891,040 of OY748295.1, forward strand.
AAATACATTAAAAACATACTTATAACTACTAAATGTACAAGGGCGGCCTTATCGCTAAAAACGATCTCTTCCAGGCAACTTTACATTGATCGTAAAACAAGATAAAAAACCTTAATAATATACAGTGTGTGTACCTACATTATAATAAATAACAGCAATCATTTGCGAATGTGAAGCAAATTAGTAGCAAATTAACAGGATCACCAATTGCATTCGGAGCAACCATGAGCTCTGCAGTGTTATAATTTAAACAACCAGCGTAAATAATGGTCCTTCACCAGGGATTTTAAGGACGTCAGTGACTGGGCGCGTTTTATATGTGGTGGCAGTGCATTCCACAAACGTGCGGCCTCAACAGTGAAAGAACTATCATAGAATTTTGTGGAATGCACCGGTAGTTGCAACAATAAATTCTCCGATGATCCCAAGCACCTAGAATGTGTGTCCTTAAGGAACTTAAAACGTTCCTTAAGATAGGGAGGGGTACTAGGAAATACCTCAAAACATTAAAAAACGTTCGATTATCGCCATCAAGCGAAATAGTTTGAACTAGTTATCCCAGCGAACTTTGTATCGCCTCAAATATAAAAAAAAAATATAATATACATATTAAAAAATAAAAATTATGTAAATTGAAAAACGCGACGGACGGACAAATGTTTGTTTGTCTGATAGCGGTAATCTCTTCTAACTAGCGACAATATTTGGTACGAATTGGTCTCATTAAACAACTGGCGACACGTGGGTATTTATCTATTATTGGTGAAAACCATGGCTCTATGTATAGTTTCATGAATGCAATTGGCTATCATTAGTTAATTAATTTTCCAGTAACTAAATTGGTTCGAGACTATAACTTCGTAGCGAGAAACTAGGTTATGCAAATACTTGTTTATTAGACGCATAGAAGAATGACTTCACGTTGGTGTAATGTTATATAAACACAAGAGAATTCCGTGCATTAAAATAAGGTAGATATATAAAAAAAAAAATTAATAATAGGTACACAATAAAGAAAATTAACATTAGAAGAAAATAGTTTTTAGTAGTGTAAATACTACACTTACTAAAAACTACGAGTATACGCACGTAGATATTATTATATGATATTTGAGAGTTTTAATCGATCGACTAATTCAACATATTGATTTTAGAGAAAATAAGACAGTTAAACAGATAAAAGAAATATTTTTATCTACTCTCAGGTCATAAAATCTATATAATACGCTAGTGAAGCCGCTTCTCCTCCTAAACTAAGAGTCGCACAGTCAAGTGTTGCACACCGTTGGAAAGGTCGTGGTCTCAAGTGGTGCGATAAGATTAGAAATTTGACAAAAAGTAAAAAAAAAAATATTATGACTTGCGCAGTTTGCGCTAAGGGTTGCTAGTTCTAATTATTATTCCAAAAGTTGACATATTATGTTAGTATTGTAGTAGTTGGTATCGTTGCCTATGCTTATGACACCGGAGCTATAAAAATTAATAAGTTACTTTATGATACAGATTTTCTATGAGATTTTCTCCAAAACTGTATAATGAAGTAACTCTTTTAATCACGGCACGACATCACGCGTGAACGGCTGTACCGATTTTGCTAATTTGGGTCTTAAAATATTCGTGGAGGGTCAGGGAAGGTTCATAAGCAAAATTTCAGGCGGTACGAAGTTCGCCGGGACCACTAGTTAAATTATAAAAAAGGCTAATAACTTTCGACCATATCACAGACCTCATAGTACCAGGCCTCCGTCACTCCATGTACTTGCGCGCTATAATTACCTACCGCCCGGCCGAGCGGTCTCGGGCCGTTTGCAGACCAAATTCAGTGCGGTTTTCGCGCACGCACGTTGTTCAATTTCAATCGTTCCATTCGTTCGTACGCGTACCTGCGGTGCCGTCTGGTGCCTTATGTGCTGTAGATGGGTGGAAATCAAGAAAAAGAAGGGGTTTTAAATTCAAGTACTGTTCAAAATTGTTTAAAAATACCAACTCGATGTGTTAGAAGACGTAAATAATGTTCAAGAATTTTAAGGCTATTCATTCAATGAAAGGCGTCAATAACAAATAAAATCAGGACATTTAAAAACATACAAATTACAATTCAATCCATAATCATGCTATGCAAGGATTTAAAGAAAGAAGGCATTAATTTTGTGTTTACGAGACGCCTAAATCAAGATTGCCTATAGAAAATTAATCGGGAAATTAACATTACCGATTTAAATGAATCTACGAATAGATTGTTTATCCATTTTAAAGCATTCAACAAAACATCGTCTTTTTATATAATTTCATAATTATGTAAAAGAACTTGAGACTATGTTTATTAATAATTTTGAGAAAAAAATATGAAACCAAGGCCGGGTAGTACTCTTTATGAAATTTTAAATGACATAAATTTTGATTCTTCCTGCCCTTGTTTTCCAAAACAATATCTCATAAAACTTTGTTTTAGATTCAGGATTTTTTTTATTTTACCTACACACTGACGTCTGTAATTATGTTTTATCTAGATGTATTGTACAGCCAGCAGCAATTTATAAAAAAATATATTTTATAAACGATACAATTTTAATCTGCCACATATAAGTCAGAACATATTCACAGTTCTCAATAACATAGACACAAAAAGTTATATTAATTTAATTTTATCGAAGAGGCAGCCCTGCGATTGCTGTGGGATCGCGCGGTGCGAAGCAATCACAACTGTACGTTTGAGCATTTAGGCACATTTTAGCATGCAGTGGTTGCTGATGCGACGGAGTAGACTATTATAGCAGTAGGTATTGGAAATTTTCTATTGAGTGAAGTATCTGTTACGTAGTAACTATTTAGTAATCTGTGATACTACCTTGTTTTACGTTAGACTACTTACTTCCAAAGTAATCCAAAGCCGGGTGCAATAATTGAAAAAAAAAAGTCCAAAAACTTTTTGGTTCATACAAGTGGCGAAATAGTCACCGAATTTGCTCTCTCCCCTTATTATTATAAAAAACCCAGTATTATATAACTATTGAGGACAACTTCTATTGCTTGAATTTAAATCGAGCAACGCCATCTATCGGTCATAGTGCGAACTATTGATTTTCCAAGTAACGTACCTTCGCCTTCTTATACTGATGTTCTAAAATAGCCTAAACGTATGAAATTAGATAAAGTAGTGTATGAAACCTAATTAGGTATTAGAACACTCGTATGATACTTTGTATAAAAACTCACCAAGGCTGGTTTTTAGGGTTTCGTAGTTCAAATCTCGGAACCCTTTTACTTTCGTCATGTCTGTCCTCGGTTTTCCTCATAGAGATATTATACTAGGTATGCAATACTATCTGCTGTTGCAATAATTGAGCTGAGTTTGTCGATCCGGGTCGAACTCCTAAACGACTGGACCGATCTTTATGAATTCAGATATATGCACTCACGGTGATGGTCACTATGACCGTGCCAAATTTCAAAAAGATAGGTCCAGTCGTTTAGGAGGAGTTCGATCACGAACGAAATACACGAGTCGCCTAAGAAAGAGCTGAGTTTACGAAGCTATAGCACCTATAGCTATAGTTGAAGAAGCTTTTATGCATGCCAAGAGAGTAGCTTTTTTTTTTAATTCCGCGTCCCAAGACCGTGGCCGCTCGTACGTCCGTTGCCGGGCGTCTCTGGTTCACACGCAGAAGGAATACCTTCTGCGAGTACTGGAAATATCCAGTTGCGTCTGATGAGAGATGAGAATCCCGTGTCGTTGGGGTAGGGTTTTATCCCGCGTCGGTGAGTGAGTCTGCTTCTTCCTTCTAGCCTGCCTCTGTAAGGACGGCAGGTGGCTATCCCGCCGTCCTCAGGCCCCGATCATGGAGGTCGACGATGATGTTGGGCGTCAAGATAGTAGCTAGTGTAAATCTTTGATTTCTTCTTAATCCTATTAAGAAACACCGTGACGGCGAACTTATTTTTGAAATAAAAGGGAAAAAGATGGTTTTTACGGTGTCGTTATAGCTGAATGTTACTGAACTGGCTGACATTTAATAAATATACACGCAGGTATAAATATACCTCGAAATTCATTGATAACACATAATTGTGTCTTTTCCCCCGAAAGAGTACACGAAGGCGTTCATTCCTACGTACCTACTTATTAGGGGGCGAGCCTACTACCGTTTTTGGGCACTTATTCTTACCAGAGCACAAGGCAAAATATGTGCGTAGGACTCCTTAGGGAAAGACGTTGGTTCGATCTCAGCCGGATGACATTAAATTTCGCGATTATAGGAGATATAAATATTTAGTATCTTTTTCTTGAAATATCTTCACTTGGACTTCACTCTAGCATTGTGTATCTGTGTTTGCAGAAGGAAGGACCATGTTCTTTGAGTGGTGAGTTGCTGATATTGGTTAAAAGTATTTTATCTAAGGTTAAAAGAAGGTTAAAAGTCGATTTTCTTTGACCTAAAATCGAAAAATAACCAGTACTTACCGACGCCGGTATGTTACGCAAGAAGGATGTCACATCGCACGGTTGTCTATGAGTTCTTTATTCAATTAATATATAAAACACATTATAATTAATTATCTATGGAATCACTTTAGAACAATTTAAAAATCACAGCACTTAGCAATCATCGTGGCACTGGCATGCAATAAAAACAACATTTAAAAAAATAAACGCATTCCAAATTTAAATAACAATTATTTCACTTCTTGGAAACTTGAGACCTAGGCTTTTTAGAGTTATGGAAGTATTGATTATGTTATATTATATGAGAATGCTGTAGATTATTGTATCAGATGCTAAATTAAATTGTGCGGTGTAAAAGGCGTGCATTTAGCCACCCACGAGTCGAGCTGGGGCGGCGGTATGCGATCGTATCGACTAGACGCGCAGGCGCGAACGTTGCACCCCTAGACAGAGGGACGTACTTCAGGGAGACTAGGATGAAAATGTATGGAATCTATTGTTTGATATTGTTCTAATGTCACTAAAAGCTTTTCAGCTAGCGGAGGTTTGCAGTTGACAACCGAATGCGTAATAGAGATTAAAATGTAAGTGTCCTCATTCGCCTTTGATCATGATATCAAGAGAAATAACCATATTCTGATAAGTTGCGCATGAATGCGATGGAAGATAGTAGTATGCAGCGCAAATGTTACCACTAGCCCTCTTTCAGTTACTTTCACTACTTTGAGGATTCATGAATTCATAAACCATGAATTGTCCCACAGCTGCTCGCACATCAATCAAAGTTCTTTAAACTTTGATTGATTATACCAAGAAACATACCAAGTCCATCCCTGTAAGTTATCTGAAATACTTACGAATGCCTCCGAGAATTGCCGAAGTGTCACAAGTCTGAAGTTGTTTTACTGGCTAGTAAAATTGGACCTTTCGTCCCTCTTGCAAAATTCTCAATAAGAGATCCTTTTATTGTGGTCAAATTTAACGGGGCATGCGCGACGAACATCGATGATTTGGGTGAAAACCAGGTGTTTGTAAAATATTAGACAGTAGCAGTAGAACGTACGCACGCACGCACGCACACGCACACGTACAGACGCTCGCACACACGTACACACATAGGACACAAAATCATTTTGATGTTCTCTATTTCGTGGGCGAAATATCGGCATGCAATTCGTCGATCAGGAATGAATTCTGTGGAATAATTTACCTTTAGGCAACTTTATTTCACAAATAAAATAGGAGAACAATAATCTTTTCCATAGTAGGAATATCAGGCAGTTGTCCCGTTGTCCCACCAGAGCGGTGATGAGCGAGAATTAGCGAGCCAGGCTAGTTCTGTATATTTTATTTACTTGTCAATAATTAAATTACAGGTACTCGTAAACTCAAAAGTTGGTTTCATCCATTGCAGTCCAATCTCTCGTGTTTGTTATTACTGAAACAAAAACAAGAAAAAGTTAGAAGTAGATCTTCCTAACTAGTTCTACCTAACTAGCAGTCGCTCGCAGAGTCAGAACCTTATCATATTTAGGGGTCGGTTTGGTCTTATCAAGATCTCAGAGGCCTAAACCAACCTCACCTCACAAATGATGCACCTGCCTATTAACGTAAAAACGCCTCTGGCAGACATAAAAACGCTCTGCAGCAACACGTTCACCAGCTATTAAGTGCGTCCAGCAAAGTTAGCTTATAATATGCCCTACCCCCCATCGGGGATACAGGCGTGATACAATATGTATGCAATATTGACTGTACTACAGGATATTTTTCTTTATTAATTCCGCGTGACTGCGTCCACTCCCATGTCCACTGCTACGGGCGTCTCTGGTGACACTAGAAGGTATTTCCAGTGACGCCCGGCTGTACTACAGGATGTCGAAATTCATCTAGTGCTTTATATGGATCGTAATTTCTACGAACCGTATTTTCTATCAACAAAGTTTTCGGCGAACCGTGCTTTCTGTATATAGTAGAGTCGATGAAGCGTGTTTCTGTATAACGTTTCACACTCAGTCGTTAGACGATATCCCGATAAATCATTACCTATTCTGTATCAAATATATCGAATAAACAATTGATCCAACATCTTTTTGGACGAAAGAACCATTGCTATTTTATAACAGATCGAAAGTACGTAATCATGTGAACTTACCATAATCATGTGTTCTTCTTTTAAGAAAACACCAGATGAATGCTACCACGGATCCAATGACGGCTACCACAGCAGCTACAGTGATTACAATCACTTTCGGGGACATGGTGTATATTTCTGCCATACTCGCTGATACAATCGATTCAATTGTACTATTTATTGTCGCTTCTGTACTGAATTTAGTATCAATCGTAGTTGACTCCTCTTCTATTAGATTTTCAGTCGTTGTTGACGGTGGCTCAGTTGTTTCGATCGTAGTTGACTCCTCTTCTATTGGATTTTCAGTCGTTGTCGACGGTGGCTCAGTTGTATTACGCTGCTTAAGGATATCTTCTGTTTTATTAAACTCTATTTCAATAAATTTACATTCCAATGTTGCATTGTCATTATCAGTTAGTTTCAATTCTGTGGTAACTTCATTGTACGTGCAACTTATTGTAGTTCTTTTTGATGAAGTTACCTCATTTCCTAATGTATGTATCAAAAACGAATTGAATTTCGTATCGTTAACATTATTCAAAATTATATCCAGTTCTAGGTCATCAGTCTCTAAAGATTTTAAGGCATTAATACAATTAACTAGATTAACTTTTAATAAAATTGAAATAGGATTTTTAGACACTGCACGTGTTTTGTGTTCAGACAAAAGACTGATGATTCTACCTTTTGTTATATTAAGTATAAGCATTTTATCGCAATCTGTTACGTTACTTGGTATAAACTGCAATACAAGATCTCCAATATTCATTAAAGGATGACCATCTTCTATATCTGCGCCAGTTTCTTTAAATTTGTACTTGCTCCTTGTAATCATAACAAATTTACCGCCATATCCATTAAACTTATGAGATATATTTTTGTAAGCTTCAGTGCAATTAAGGAATTCATATGCATTATATTTTTTTATTATTTCAACTGTTTCTAAAGAATATTTTTTTATGATATTGTAATTACTGTAGGAGCAGTTTATAATAAATCTATCAACATCTTTAGAATGAGGGGAATCTGCTTCTAATGGTATATTATAATTTTCATATGGATTATCTTCCTCGGATTCACTAATATCACAAGTGTTGGTGTATTTTCGTATTAAACATTGCAGTTGATTTATATCGCAATTATTAAGTTTAATTTCTTCATTTTTGTCACCTTTTTTTGTTTTATTTAAATACTTATCTACTGTTTTTGATTCATTTGGGTTATTTGTATCTGAATCGTCATCAATTATGATGTCCTCTAAGAGTTCTGGTTTGAGTATAAGAACACATATAGGCTCTGATTCGTCGTATGTTAATTGAATTACGTAACTCTCATTTGATGAGTGAGCGGCACAGTCTTCGTGGTTCATCAATTGTAAATCTTGTCTGTAAAGATGAAAATATGATCCACTTTAAATATACTTATGAATATAGGTCTACTAAATTTTAGTTTGTATAAGCGCAGAACTCTAACTATGTTTAAGGTTTTAAAGACTTGTGAAGAGTTTAAAGTGACCCCAAAAAGATGTGCTCGTGGTTATGTACCTAGTACACTACCAACATCTCTGAGGCACACGGTGCACCTTACTGAAAGATAGTTGACCCAAAGTGGTGTTGGCTACTCCATGCAAGCAACATTCCGACTGGCCAAATATGGGCGTAGTAAACGCCCCTATGCACCCCTTCTGGTAAGTAGGTAAGTAATTCTATGACATGTCAGTTAAAGTACACCTTGCCAAGTACCTATAAGTTGGCGTTCCAATAGGAGCTCCACATTACATTTAAAATCGTCAAAAGCAAGGTTTCAGAACAAAAACTATATAAGTTCCATTTTTTGCCACACGCGTACACGCTTACTTATACTTATACTCGACAAACTGTAGTAACTGTGAATCTACTGTGAAAGTAACCAAAGCGAAACTTTTACTTACAGTGCGATAAGCTCTCTTGCTGATGAGTTACTGGAACCGGCGATTTCTTTCATAGTGACAATGTACTCTTTACATGGTGAATAGCAAATGACTAAAGTGTAGACGTTCTGTAACATGGAATTGTTGAATTATATTATGTGACATCAAGAAAAGTTAACCAATATATAAGGTTACATACCGCTAAATACAAAAATGTCTTTATTATATGTGACATGTCTCACTCTGTTAGAACACCGTTAATCACTGACATTCACAATATACAATTAATTGTTTGTTTAATTTCCTTAAATCACGTCATATTTCAATGTTACATTTAGGTATATTACTTTTATCTGTGACATAAACATACCTACATCGTCATTAAAATATATTCTCTTTTTTTTCAGTTTTGTTTTCTAGTATTCGACCGAAAACGGTTTTCAGCCGAAACTGTAACCGTAATAAAACATGCTTCTATTTCTTCCAAAATCGTATCCAAACCAAAATACTAATAATTATTAAAAACTATCAACCGAATTCTATTAATCATTAGCTAAACTCGCGGATTCACTCGTCATCGGTTACTGCTCGTAGCCAGATGAGATAAAGATTTGGCCGGTAAAATAGTTAAATGTACCTTGAGTGAATTCACAGTTCACACTTTGTTTGTTTTGTGTTTAGAGCAATAGAAACTGTTTTGAAAGATAGCCTACTCTGTTGCATTAGGGGTTCCTCTGCAAAAATAGATGTAGATATGAAATAAATAAATAAATAAAAATAAATTTTGAAATCAGAAATGCGCGTAATGAATATCTTAGGAGGTATTCGTTGAGATGCAATGATTTCAAAGGCAAATGGAATGAATATTGTATTATTTTTCATTGCTGCTTCGCTCCTATTGGTCGTAGTTTGATGTTATGTAGCCTTATCTATAGAATTCCTTGATTGATGGACTATTTAACAAAAAACAACTCTATTAGTTGTTAAGTAAGTATAGTAAGATTAAAATAATATATCACGGATTCCCGCGGATTCCCGAACAGAGTTTCGCTCAGTTCGTCGGTTTCGCACCGAGCCCGAAACCGACACCAAACTGCTTTGCCAAAACTGGCTTCAGCTGAATGCGAACCTTCGGTTAGTTACTGGATTTCACGTCCCATTTTTCCATGAGAACACAATATTACCAGGGTAAATAAGCACTTAGGGATAATGCAGCTATAATACATAGGTACCTAACATTATCACCTGCAAACAACCATTGAGTTATTCTAAGTATTATAATAAATCAATACCTACAACAAACAAATATCTATTACCTCTTTATTATATTATTATTTAAATCATTGCACGAATATATCTGTATGTAAAATCTGTTCCAAATTTCCTATTACTTTATTTATTTATAGTCACATTTTACAATATCCTCACAGTTATCACCAACACGATATTGCAAGTCATTAATTACGCAATATTATCAAACATACAAATTTTAGAATCAATAATTAATTAAAATAAAATAAGACAAGTCATACGTATTATTATGCAAAAGGATGCCTTTCATTAGTAATATTAGGTATACATAAATATGGTGCACCTGTAGACTGACGAGCAGACTGATAAATATATCTACGCTTTGCTGGTAAAAAAACATTCGATTTTATGAAACAGTTTATTTTTATTATGTAACCGACCGTTCGGTTTTGGCTGAAAAACATGTTTTGGTCGGAACAGTAACATATTTTGAGCTGTAACCGTAACCGTAACCGTAATGTACTTACTTTCAACCCGCTTCAGTTTCAGCCGAAACCGTAACTGAATACTAGCCTCCAATAAATAAGTAGGGTCACTCACCTATACACCGTGAAAGTACTGTTACGAGCCGGGGTTCTACGGAATGGAAAATGCCGATCAAACTACCACAAAACACTTTATTTATTACACCACTAATTTACACTTCACTATAAAGCTTCACTAAGCACTTTTAATCGCACTTGAACTCGCAGGTATAACTCGTATTATCGCTCTGGAAATACTGATGATCCGCCACCGAAGTGCTCCGCCTTTATAGTGCGGTCATTACTCTAGATTACTCTGGAATTTTCACGGAAGAAATATCGCGAACATTCCACACCTTCGAGATGCTTCTAGATAACACGTTACATAGAAGTACCTTGACAGAACATTCCCGAAAGACGTTACGTAGTAGTACTGCGATTTGCTACTAGATGGCGCCGAGTTTGGTAGTCTTATTACTCGCTACGAGATGGCGTTACACTGCCCCCTCCTAAGACATGCTCGTCCCGAGCATTGTCAGGCCCATAATATCGCGCCAATCGATCCACATGAACTATCTTTGGCGCACTTCTTGGACTCTTCCGTATTCGGTAAGTGACATCGTTAATCTTGGTCACAACTCGGTATGGTCCATCCCATTTAGCTTGCAGCTTAGGAGACTTCCCTTTACTGCGGACTGGGTTATGTAACCACACTAACGAACCTTCATCGAAGCTCTTATTGTTTGTCTTTCGGTCGTAACGGGTCTTCATCTTTTCAGACATTTGTTGACCTGATTGTCTGACATGCTCATAAATGTCATTCATCCTGCTGCGCAAGTCATTCGCATAATCGGTGATATTGCGTGGAGCGTCAGGTGGTATACCGGTTATTAAGTCGGCAGGCAACCGTAATTCTCTTCCAAAGTTCGCATAAGCTGGTGTCACTGACGTGCTTTCGTGAACCGCACTTCGGTAAGACAAAAGAAACGGTTGGATGTGCTTGTCCCAATCTTTTTGCCTGCTTTCCACAACTTTTGCCAGATATCTCTCCAATGTCTGATTAAATCGCTCCACCATTCCATCTGACTGCGGGTGGTAAGAGGTCGTTCTGGTTTTGTGAGTACCCATGACCCGACACATTTCCTGGAAAACCTGAGATTCAAAATTTCTTCCTTGATCGCTATGGATTTCTAGAGGCACCCCGAAACGACAGAAGACTTCGTGAACTAATTTATCTGCGACCGTAGTAGCTTCTTGATTAGGTATAGCGAAGACTTCTGGCCACTTCGTGAAATAATCCATCACAACCATGAAGTACTTGTTTCCGCTTTCACTTTCAGGAAACGGTCCCGCAACATCTAGGGCTATCCTTTCCCATGGTGCCCCAACGTTATACAGTTTCAGTGCACCTCTGCTCCGTGTATGAGGTCCTTTCACAGCAGCACAACTCGTACATTTGCGACACCAGTCCTCAACGTCGTCGCGACAGTGAATCCAGTAAAACCGCTCACGTATCTTCAACAGAGTCCTTTTTACTCCCATATGGCCCCCTGAACATCCATTATGGTAGAGCTGTAGCACATCTGGGACCTTAACTTTAGGGACGACCATTTGCAAATGACAGCTGTCTCCTCGAGCATTTTCCCATTTGCGGCACAAGACTCCATCCTGAATAACTAAACTGTCCCATTGCGCCCAATAACTTTTTGTGATTAAACTCATTGAAGCGACGTCACTCCACATGGGTTTAGGAGCACTTGCTTTAATCCACTCAAATATTGGCTTGATGTCTGCGTCGTCCTGTTGAGCATGTTGTAGGCTTTCTTTCCATTCGTCGCTCAGATCCGTTTTAAGCATCTTCACAGGTATGGCTTCCTTTATCTCCTGTTTGGCACAGTGCTTACAGTCTTCAGGGCAAGGTCTTCTTGACAATGCGTCTGCGTTGCCATGGGATCTCCCACTGCGATGTTCGATTACAAAGTCATATTCCTGTAATAGCTCAATCCATCTGGCGACTTGTCCTTCTGGATTCTTGAATTGTAATAGCCACTTCAATGCAGCATGGTCGGTACGTATAAGGAATTTTCGCCCTAGTAAATATTTGCTGAAATGCTGCAATGTCTTCACCACGGCGAGTAATTCTCTCCTCGTGACGCAATAATTCCTTTCAGGTTTCGATAAGGATTTGCTGAAGTAGGCTATAACGACCTCTCGATCTCCTTTCCGTTGAGATAACACACCTCCGAGTCCGATATCACTTGCGTCTGTGTCAACTATAAATTCATTTTCCGCATCAGGATAACCCAAAATAGGTGTATTGCACAGACGATTCTTTAGCTCCTGGAATGCGATGCCGCAGCTTCCGTCCCAGCAGAATTGTCGCTTTTCCTCCGTGAGCTTGTGTAAGGGCTTGGCAATATCCGCAAAGTTCTGGACGAATCGCCGGTAGTATGAGCACAAACCCAAAAATGCTCTGACCTGCGTCTTATCCTTTGGAACCGGCCAATCCTTGACGGCGATGATTTTCTCTGGATCCGTGCGGATACCATCTTCAGACACTACGTAGCCTAGGAAGCTTACTTGCCGTTTGAGGAATGAGCACTTCTTCGGGCTGAGCTTCAGGTTCGCGCTTCGGATCTTTACAAGCACGCGTTCCAGGTTTTGAAGATGCTCTTCTAACGTACGGCCCACGATGATAATGTCATCTAGATAGACAAGACAGGCGTCCCCAGTCAATCCGGCGAGTACAATTTCCATTAATCTTTCAAAAGTAGCCGGGGCGTTGCATAAACCAAATGGCATAACTTTAAACTGCCACAAACCCTTTCCTGTGGAAAATGCAGTCTTCTCTTTATCCTTCGGATCGATTTCAACTTGCCAGTAGCCACTTTTCAGGTCTAGCGTGCTAAACCACTTCACCCCTGTCAGCATGTCCAACGTGTCATCGATCCTTGGTAAAGGGTAGCTGTCCTTTTTCGTAACGTCGTTCAGACGACGATAGTCGACACAAAACCGCATACTGCCATCTTTCTTCCTCACCAGCACTACAGGTGAGCACCATGGACTTGACGATGGTTCTATCACACCATCTTTTACCATTCCTTCAATCATGGTCTCAACTTCCTTTTCTCGTGCTACTGGCAGTCTCCTTGGTCGCTGACGGATGGGTGCCTCATTTCCTGTATTGATTTTATGCTGAACCAATCCAGTCTTCCCAATGTCATCACTCGAAGAGAAAATATCGGCGTACTTGAGTAACATCTTCTTAGCCTTGTCCATTTCATTCTTCGTTAAGATGTTACGACAGTCTTCTAAAAGTGTCAACACGTTGTTTCTAGCGTCCTTGTTGACGATGTTCCCAGTACTCAACTCTTGGCATCGGCGCATCCAATCTACTTCTTCGCAAGTGCCAATCAATGTGCTCTTTTTTATCACGTGTTCCTTATCACTAAGGTTCAGCACACGTACCACTGAGGCTTCATTGGCTCTTACCAGAGTTCGGGCCATTTTCCATGGAAGTTCATTGTATATCCCTTCTATGAGTACACATCGATGTGTTCGCCCAGAATTCTGAGGGAGACTAACTGGTACAGTCGTTTCTGATCTGGCAGGAAGCACGACCTTCTTCAAGCTGTACACTTTTCCTGATAACGCTCCTTCCATGAAAAGTTCCTCTTGACCACATTTCATCGCTCCTTGCTTGACGTCGATCTCACAAGAGTTCTTCCTCATAAAGTCTAAGCCCAGTATGCAGTCGTCCATTATGTCAGCCACGATGACATTATGCAGGTAAATTCCATTGCCCAACTTTAACTGCATCTCTTTCTCTCCTCGGACGGGTATGCGCTGACCCGTGGCCGTTACCAAGTTGATGCGGTCACGGTTTGCAGAGTCCCCAAGGAACCGATTTGCAAGTCGGGAACTGACAACCGTGTGAGATGCTCCAGTATCTATTGTCAGCTTGCATGGTGTTCCATTTACCTCGCCCTTGATGATCAGGCTGTTCCCATCCTAGGTTTGTGAGATCGAAACCCTTGGGGCTCTTCCAACATCAGCCAGCACCCGCCCCGTAGTCCTGGCATTTATTCGTTTCCCTCCTGTTGCTGGGCGGTGACATTAGCCACCCTATCCTCTTGGGAACGACTTTCTTCTCTTTCAGCAGTCCGCTTTGGGCAACTGGATCGAAGGTGGCCCCTCTCACCACATGTGTAGCACCTAGGGCTATACCTCGTGAAACGGTCGCGAGCCGGTGATGCTACAACTTCCCTGACACGGTGAGATCGATGATCCTTCCGTACGGCTTCGACCTCCAAAGCATGAGCCAAGGCGTCTTTGAGAGTCTCATGGTGCCCGAGTCTGACAGCGGCCCTGACTTCCAGGTCGTGGATGCCGTCGATGAATACTTGCACCAGATTCCCATCGATGAGCGCAGGTACCGACTGGTATGCCTTCCGTACCAGCTTCTCAACTTCCAGGGCCCACTGTTGCAAGTTTTCACCAGAGCGCTGGACACGATCCTTCAGCTGCGCACGATACACGTGTTCCAGGTGAGCGTCACCGTATCTGGTTTCCAAGGCTTCTAGTAGCTGCTCGTAGGAAACATCGTCTCCGAGAGCTTCTAGGATGGTTAACGCCTTGTCTCGCAAACCCAATGTAAGCGCAGTCATGGCCTGGGCTTTGCTCCACCCGTTTGCCTTCTTAACGGCTTCAAACTGCTTTTTATAGGCTGACCATGAAGATGTCCCATCGAATGGCGGTACTTTAAATCCACGCGCTGAAGGTACGGCAGGTAAGGAAGTCGCAATCCCATCTCCAGCTTTCAGATTTCCCAGCTCTTTCCTCACATCTGTAATCTGGTTTTTTACATCTTCAATCCGAGTTTCTTTTTTTTTTTTTTTTTTTTGGTTTATTCAGGACACAAACAGTTATATACAAATACACAGACAAAAACAATAGATACTTACAAACTTAGAGGTCCATAAAAGTTATACATACGGTAAAGTTACAATCAATTTAAATATAGGGTAAGTACTTATATAAAATCTAGTAGTAGGTAGTACAGAAGTCGTGCAAAGAATGTAAACTGGAAGAAAGAATGCTAACAATAAACAATTATCCGTCTGTTTGAAGGAGCAGATTACGTAGTTTTAATTTGAAGGCAGCCAAACTATTATTAAATAAATCCAAGCACCCAAAATCCTCATTGTATGTGTCAACACTGCGTCTCAAGAAGTTGTTACTTGTATAAATCGCTCTATAAAAAGGTACCGAAAACAAGTTCAATGAACGAGAACCGGACCTAGGCACTCTTAGGTTTATCTTTTCTAGAATGTGAGGGGCGTCAATGTAGTTATTTAAAATTTTAAATAGGAATACTTGGTCAAACATTATGCGTCGGTCGGCGAGGGTGGTCAGGGAGTGACGGCTAAGTGAATTTTCATAAGATATACGTTCATGATTACCACGGTAGTCTAATGATTTGACAAACTTCTTTTGGACTCTCTCAATCCGTTTAAGATGACAATCATAATATGGACTCCAAATGATGCAACCGAAATCCAGGATCGAACGAACAAAACTAAAATATAGCACTTTTAGTGTCTGGGGATGTTTAAAAGGTTTAGAGATCCTTAGTATGAATCCAAGTTGACGGAATGCTCTATTAACAATGCTGTCTATATGTAAGTTATACGATAAGTTGGAATCCATAACTATACCCAGGTCGCGTACCGATGTGACTCGACTCAGTAAAGTACCATTAATCTTATAATCGTAGACTTCAGGGTTGTGTTTACGGGTATACGTTATAACTGAGCATTTTTCTAGATTTAAGTACAGTTGATTTAATGAGCAATACTCCGATAATCGTTCTAAATCTGATTGCAGCTGTTGTTGGTCATGGTTGGTTGCAACTGTCGTGAAGAATTTTGCATCATCAGCATACAACAAAAAGTTTGAATTATGTATGAATTTACCTATATCATTTATGTACAAAATAAAAAACAAAGGCCCAGCATGCGATCCCTGGGGAATTCCCGATTGGATTTCCAGGAAACGTGAGACATATCCCTTTATAGAAACAGCTTGAGAACGGTTCTTGATATAAGAATTAATCCAACGGAGCAGATCGCCATGTATACCGATGGTCCATAGCTTCTCTATGAGTAGATCATGATTAATTTTATCAAAAGCCTTAGAAAAATCAGTATACACGACGTCTACCTGTAATTTGTTGTCCATAGCATCCACTACAAAGTTGGTAAAAGTAAGCATGTTAGACTCAACAGAACGTCCCCTACAGAAACCATGTTGGTTAGGAGATATATGATTTTTCAGTGTTACCGCCAGCGAGCAAGTCACTATCTTTTCCAGAATTTTACCGAATAAGTTAGTCTTAGATATAGGTCGATATTGGGACACGTCACTCCTTTTATCATTTTTAGGAATAGGGGTAATGAAAGCCCGTTTCCACACTGATGGAAATACACCCGACTTCAAAGACCCGTTGTATATAATATGCAATGGCAACGTTAATTGATTGGCGCAGCCACGAATAAATATAGGACGTATACCATCGGGCCCTGCTCCCTTATGTATGTCGATCCCTTTAAGCTCTTTTCGAATAGCTTCCAAGGAGATGCTCAAAGAATTAAGATCGACTGGAGAGTTTAAGGGCGGACAGTTGAGATCGCAAACAGTCGGTCGCGGTGCGCTGTGAACAAACACGGAATTAAAATATTCATTAAATAAATTACAGGTGTCCTCGCCGCTGTCGGAAACACGCCCACCAAATGTTACTGTTTGAGGGATGTGACCAGATGGCAACCTTGACTTAACGTATCGCCAGAATAGTTTCGGCTTCCGTGATGCGGTTCTCAACATGATGAACTTGATCCTTCATCACATTCATCTCCTTGCCAAAAGTCGCTCGAAGATCTTTCATGAGGAGCGTCTGTTCCTCCTGGCGGCGTGCCTGCTCCTCCTTGTCACGCAGCAGCTGTTCTTCCAACCGGCGGGCCTGCTCCTCCTGGCGGCGTGCCTGCTCCTCCTGGCGGCGTGCCTGCTCCTCCTTGTCACGCAGTAGCTGTTCTTCCAACCGGCGGGCCTGCTCCTCCTGGCGGCGTGCCTGCTCCTCCTGGCGACGGGCTTGCTCCTCCTGGCGACGGGCTTGCTCCTCCTGGTGGCGGGCCTGCTCCTCCTGGCGACGGGCTTGCTCCTGTAGCATCGCCATCAGCGCAGCAAAGTCTGGAGGTGCTGGCGCTGGAGATACCGTGGGCTGGCCTGCTTCCACCGTTGGCTGCTCCTGACCACCCAACCTCTCCGGCGTATTACCTCCGAAGCGCCTGCTGTCCAACTCCTGCTGGCGCTGACCCCTGGTACGGACGCCCTCTGTGTCTTCTTTCGGTAACACCGGCATTGTCCAAATCCCACTTCTGACACCAATTGTTACGAGCCGGGGTTCTACGGAATGGAAAATGCCGATCAAACTACCACAAAACACTTTATTTATTACACCACTAATTTACACTTCACTATAAAGCTTCACTAAACACTTTTAATCGCACTTGAACTCGCAGGTATAACTCGTATTATCGCTCTGGAAATACTGATGATCCGCCACCGAAGTGCTCCGCCTTTATAGTGCGGTCATTACTCTAGATTACTCTGGAATTTTCACGGAAGAAATATCGCGAACATTCCACACCTTCGAGATGCTTCTAGATAACACGTTACATAGAACTACCTTGACAGAACATTCCCGAAAGACGTTACGTAGTAGTACTGCGATTTGCTACTAGATGGCGCCGAGTTTGGTAGTCTTATTACTCGCTACGAGATGGCGTTACAGTACCAACATTTAAAAACAATATTTTGGACTCGGTTTCGATAACAGAGCCGACTGAAGGTACTTTGAAAAACAAATGGTGGTACTTTCACCAAGCCATGTCACTCGCCTAACAATCGCAAAAAATACGTGACGTCAGCGACAACTTGAAGTTGTAAGTCAGTAAGGGTTGTCTCTTGTTTGTGACACGGCATGGACCATAGGGTTGATATTGAGGCATTAACATCATAATTATTGGTCAAATTATGCTGGTATATATTTTACTTTACTGGACAACTCTAACGTTCGAATGATGTTCTATGTAAACAAAAGAATGTGCTTTAATTAACGTCGGAGTGCAAGTTCTGTATGTAAGTTAAGTACTATTCCCTATTCTGTGCTTCACGGTGTATGTATTTATCGGAAGCATTCGTGATATATCGTGCTTTGTGTCATTGCTCTCGGACGGACTAGACAACGTCACTTATAAACTCATAGCTAGGTCTCAAATATTGGATAGAAACAGGCGTTACTTGGCGAAAATCCATGACAAAACAATGGTAAGTAAAATGTTTTAAGAAAAAACTTTTTAAAATTATATAATAGCATTAATTTTTCGCAGAATTAAAAGGACAACAAAACGTCTGTTCTCTCTGAGACAGTCTTGATAATGCCTCGTTTAGAGGCGAAACAATTGTCGACGTTTTGTTGTCCTTTTAATTCTGCGAAAAATTAATAAATAAAAATATGTAGGTACTAGCCTACATATTTTTATTTAATCTGGGTTTCTGGCAAATTGCTGCAAGAACACAAAATTATAGTAGGTAGGTACCTACTACTTATTCAATCGAAATTACAAACATACACTTCTATGCGTAATTGATTTGTAAAGATAGACGCACATAAATTAAAACAGACATTAATTACAATAAACAATAACAATGGTCAAATAACATAACACAATGGCCGGGGAAGTTTATCAGTTTGTGTTGAGACACAGTTGAGACGTAGGATATTTTCGAACATTACGACGTGACTGATAAGCTTTGATCGACACGACAGACTGCTGCCGACCCCAACTGCGTTGGGAAAAGGCTCAGTGGATGATGATGAATGGATGGATATAGATCCTTCAAGTACAAAAACCTAGGTAGTAAGTGGGCGTAGATAAACGTGACATACATCACAAACTTTTGCTGTTTAGAATACAAAGAAGTTCTAATCAAAACGTCATTTCCCTCGCAAAATGAATGACGTACGGTTGTAACTTCCGAATGAATGAACAATAAAAGTTGACTTTATGAGTCATTCAACACTTGACTTGTACTAACTAAATATAGATAAGAATAAAAGCATTGAACGGAATGCAAATGGCCAGGATACGAACATTGGTTGAATACAATAAAGAACTTTGTCAACAGGTTATAGAACACAAATTACCAAATTGTAATTAAATTTTAATAAGAAAGGTTCCAGTGGAAACTGTTATGTTTAGCGTAAAGTTTTAAATCCGTTTAGAAACTTGATTTAGGTTTGATTATGTCAATAATGAAATTTGTATTAAGTTGTGGTCTCACTGCTACATAGCGGGAAGTGCCGCTCGAAAGAATAAACAGTCATTGGTCATTCGTTTGACAATTAGCTGATGTATAGGCATTAGGCTGAGTTACTCCTCATAACATCAGCTATCTGCCAGCGAAATTCTGGTTAAAATATGTAGTTACTAAGAAAAAGGGTGCAAGGAGATTGGCTAAACAGATACATAAGGCGGACGTGGATAGACAGGCTGGTAAGGGTCGACCTAGACCTAGGCAACCGTACTTCAACCAAATTGAAGATGATTTGACCAAAAGCCAGGTCAAGAGTACCTAGATAACCGGAGAGCTTCCATGGAAATAGTTCTTAAAGTGGAAGAAGCGAATGAAATATTGTAGGATTCAGCAGCAGATTCATAGGCAAGTGGAATTCCATAGCTTCTGCCTATGCCAAGGGGAAAGAGGCGTAACTATATGTATGCAGAGGTTTAAAATCAGTCCAGCCATTTCCGAGTAATAAACAGACAGAGAGAAAATAGATACGTAATAAAGTAGATTTTATATAATAATATGCATTTAGTGAAAGGCTGTTATCTAAACTGGAATTACAAACAGTACTGAAATATATGTAGGTATATTGTATACGTGTATAGATTAGCTGATATATACGGGTCCATCCGGAGTAATTTCCAGAAATATTCCATAAGGGTAAAGAGGTAAGGGTGTGGATTCCCCACAGATTTACAATCACAATCTTTATTGTTAAGATTTTTGCCTACAGAAAAACGAATAATGATTACCTATTAAAATTTTGTTTAAGAGGGTATTTCCATAAATAAAATTACTAAACCTCAGTTATTTGATAAAAAAGTCATAATTATTCCGCGCGAAAATAAAAATAAACTTTTTCACAAATCGCTTGCACTGGAACCGGTCATATCCTTTGGGCATTGTATATCTTGTATGTAGGGTAGGAGATAGCCCATCACATCGTGTAGGACTGACAGATACGCCGCCCGCCAGTAGTGTAATTTGACAATTAGGCATAATAGTTAACGTTTTTTGTGTAGGAAAAAAATGTGTTTGAAAACAGTGATTTTTTGTGTTTTAATGTTGATCATTATGGAATTAAGTGTTATAATTGCCTTGGATGTTGATAGTGAAGGAGTTTGTGTAGTTAAGCAAAGGTAAGTTACCTTCCTAAGTTATAATTATTACATACACACACACACACACACACAGACACACACATACACAAAATGATGCCTTTATTCCCGAAGGGGTGTACTGACAGATATACATAGAAAATACTTGAAAATGGTTTTACTTTTATGTAAGTATACCGTACAGACCCTGGAATCCCGCTATACCGTATACATACATTATACGTTCTATGCATTTAGTGAAAAGCTGTTAGTTAGGAATTACAAACAGACACTTCATTTGTGTTTACTTGAATAGATATAGAACTTACGGCTCACACAGAGCATGCTTCCCCCCCCCGGCGTTTTGGTTGGATTCTACCATTACCAAACGAGTTGTTACCAACAGTGAACAACCTTTTTGGCCTGCTTCTGTAAAGACAGTGGGTTACCATATCGCCGTCCTTAGGCCCCGATCACGAAGTTCAGAAGTCCTGCGCGTAGGTGAGTCTGCAGTGCAGACTCACCTACGCGACTCACAGTCGCGAGCATAACCTGCTAGCAGAAGTTCGCGGTTAAATTCTACTTCCACCCCCGCTGGAGACCATAGGGAGCTCGTATCATGGTCTCCAACAAGAGAGTATTGACGCTCGCGCTAGTCACGCCATCGTTGACTCGCTCACCCTAATTTATTTTATTGGGTTTAATTTATTACAATATAATATTTTTGTCCGTTTAGTACACAACAGAAGCGAAAGAAGTCATACAGCGCGATCGTCAATCGAATGTGTGGCCAGAGAAAATGTATAGCTAGAAAATATAGATACGAGGTAAAGTATTAAAATAGATATTAGGTAAGTAGCAATAATTATTGTATCCTGAAAATGCTCGCTTCGGAGAGCACGTTGAGCCATTCGGCGTAAGACCCGGTTGCCATACGAATATGGCAGCGATCGGGTAGTTGGAGCCTTAAATAATCTGACTGGTCTAACTATTGAACTTCTATATATATATTTATCGCCAATGGGTTGGTTGAGAAGGTCAGAAGTCAGCTAATTCACGGAAAAGGTAGAACCTCAGTCACTTCGCAGTTAAACTGGAAAGCTGATCCTAACTGATTTGGGAAAAGGCTTAGTAGATGACGATTAGATCATAAAATCATATTTTTTCTTTTGCAGACCTATCTAACATGGCAGAACCACACAGTTTGCTGCAAAGGCTATCAGTACGAAAACGATTTGGATCTTTGCAAACCGATCTGCAGCATCGAGTGTATTGGAGGGACTTGTGTAGCACCGGACACTTGCCAATGTGAATCACATGCGTATTTAGATAATAATAATACCTGCATAACACCTACTTGCACACCGAAATGTTTCAATGCAGACTGTTTGAAAAATAACACTTGTGTCTGCAAAGAAAACTTTACGTCACATAACTCAACACATTGTGTGAAGTGTGATTCCGGTTATACTCCTGACAAAAATCTCAATTGTGTACCAAAATGTCAGCCAGAATGCATTAACAGTTCCTGTACAGCTCCAAATACTTGTAGTCCAAGTAATAAGGACCTGAAGTGTGATTGTGTCAATGGAAATTGTGTAACTCCTGGGATATGCACTTGTTTTGAAGGCTACGAACATGTAAATCTAACTATTTGTGCACCTAAATGTAGTAATTGCGCCAATGGGAAGTGTCTGAGACCGAATATTTGTCAGTGCGATCTAGGATATCAGTTCAAGACTGAAACAGGCTGTGTACCAATTTGCGATTGTACCAATGCTAATTGTATCGCTCCCGGTACTTGTTCCTGCCTTGAAGGCTACGTGAGAGTGAATAATACTATTTGTGAACCGAAATGTGATAATTGCTTAAATGGGAAATGCGTATCGCCTGACAATTGTGAATGTAATCATGGATACTACTTTAAAAATAATTCAGGCTGTGTGCATAATTGTGATTGTGTTAACGGTGACTGTAGAACGCCTGGTGAATGTTCCTGTTTTGAGGGTTACGTGAAAATTAATGAGACTATGTGTGTTCCTAAATGTGATAGTTGCTCAAATGGGAAATGTGTTGCTCCGAATAACTGTTCATGCAACAGTGGCTACGTGTACGTCGGGGGTTTGTGTCGACCTGTGTGTTCTGTGCCTTGTGTTAATGGGCGTTGTTCAGCGCCTGATGTGTGTAGTTGTAACGAAGGGTATGTCGCAAATGACAGTGGTCAAGTTTGTGTCAAAGTGAAGTCATGTGAAGACGATTGTAATGGGTACTGTGATGAGGAAGAATGTGTTAAAGTGGACTGCTCAACGCCTATAGACCTGTGAGTATAGCTTTGAATACCTTTGTTTGACTTCAATAAAAATTATGATTGTTGATATTATAATCCAATAATAAAACGAACCTGGAATGCAAAGATATAGATACCTAACATCAGCCGTGGCTGTTGAAAAAGGTTCGGATTACAGAACTGATATGGTTGTAAGTATGTAGATATAGCGTGGCCGGACTTGTGTAAAGTACGACCAATACAACTCCTGTTAAATGGACCTCGGGGATATAGGCATGGTATAAAATGCGTCTAATTTGCGTTGAAATATCTCAGAACTTTTGATACAAAGTAATTAAAGTGGGTACGTGGAACGATGAAACAGGCTTAAAGGAATCGAAAGAGCGTTGTTTATTAAAACACTGTACCTCTAGATACAGTGTATTGGATTCAGACGGTACAAGTACTATACAATATCTACATAAGATTGTGTAATTATCCTCTGCGTCATTGCTGACTAGCAAGGTCCAAATTTAAAAAATCTTTATGTTTTGAATACTTTATTTATTGTTGACGGCTGCAATCAAATACGAGTAGGTGCCGCGTAGCAATGTATAGTTAATTCCTTTTGAGAAAGAACTCTTATTTCATTTGCTTTAAATTATAAGTGACTTGTTTACTCCGCCGGGCGCCACTGGACATACCCTCTGCTAGTAACCAGAGACGCCCGGCAACGGACGCTAGAGCGGACGTGGCCTTGGCCGCGGAATTAAAAAAAAAAAAAAAAAAGTGACTTGTTTACTGCGCGTGATTTCGCATACAATATCAGACAATGAACATGACGCTACGTCCTGTCTTCCACAACCTATAAATAAAGATACTACTTGAATGACGTATGAGAGCCGATCGTGAGTGCATTTCCTGACCTAAGAGCATAGTAAACTGTTTTTTTTTAGTTTAAAGTTAATACTGCTTCCTCTGCGTGGTCCCATTCCAATTTGGTCCCACTCGGACAATTATTTGGTCCCATTACGGCAATTTTAAGTAGTTTTTTTTGCCAAAATTATTTGTGACCTATGTATTTTGTATGTAGGTATAGGTAGGTACTATAAGTGTAGTTATTAGTGAGTAGACATTCCTTAGTGGTGATGCTGGTTACTCGCGAAAAGTCGGGGTAATAATGTCTATTTCTAGGCCTTTTAGGGAAAACACGCGTTATTATAGGAATACCTCTGGAGGTATCGTTTGAATGACGGGTTGACATAAAGTTCTTTGTCCTTTTTCGAGAGTGTTTAGTAACCCGATCAGCCATTAGTCATTCAAAGAGGTCGATATCCGATGTCTATGGTACATTGTTTTTGTGCTTTTTCATGGGATTTGGATTTGCATTTTTCTCTTTAATACCTCGAGGATTACATTACTATACGGGCTCGCACTTCTATATAACGTATGAACATAAATAAGCGCCATAAAACAGAGGTAAATTAAATTTTGTTTGTTTTAATTCTGGGAATAAATCAAGTCAACGTCGCGTCCATTAGTTTCCTTAAATAGTTCCATCATTACGAACTAGATGGCGGTATTATTTATAGTATAGTTTTATAGGCGGAAAAATTCCATTGTTTGTTATTATCTTACAACTATTTCTCCGAATAATTGTATAAGTATTAATAAATAAAATAAACTACCTGCTTTACATATTTATTTTAGTTTTTAGTATTAGATAGTATATTTTGTAGTGTTTTAGGTTTTTTTTATAATTTAATTTTCCTGTTCCTTGCATATACTCGTATATTGTTCATTAATAGATTAGCGTTGTGTCAAGTTCTTATTTTCATAATAATAAGCTTAATCATTTTTGGTAGCTGCGTCATCTATTGGTGATTTTTGATATTACGAAGCGTTAATAGTATTGGTATTGTACGAAAGATGGGGTTATGTTCGCTCCAATGTTTACTTATCCAGTTGGGTTAAATGTTTTTTTTGTAGTTTTACTTAATATTTCTTTAAACTTTCGCGTTTTGTACACATTATAAACTTAAGACTAACGGGTCTTTCAGTTTTACTTGCTACAGTGTAAATTCTGCATTAATAATACATAGTATTAGTCGGCCTTTTACCCGTTGAGATAGGCAGATACTATGGAATTCCACTTGCTAGTTTACAATAAGGTAGGTACAAGCGGGTTTCTGTGCCTTTAATGCAGACGCTTCTCATATCACAGCCTTGGTAGGAAGACTTAGTTCAGCTGCCTATGCTGTTAGAAAGATAAGGTCACTGACTGATGAAAAAACGGCACGATTAGTTTATTTTAGCTACTTTCATAGAGTTATGTCATATGGTCTGCTGCTGTGGGGCTCAGCTGCTGATATTGAGACAATATTCATATTACAGAAACGAGATATACGAGACTCAGACCCTGTGACTCGCTGAAATAACTATTTAAAGATAATAATTTTTTAACAGTTGCTTCCCAAAATGTTTACGACAACATTTTATATGTTCGGAAGATAAGATAAGATAAAGATAAGATAAATACTCTTTATTGTACACAAAAAGAGACAGATATGTCACACATGCCTTAAGAATAATGTACAATAGGCTGCCTTATTGCTAAAGAGCAATCTCTTCGAGGCAACCTTAGGATTGAAAGAAAATGGATTGAGATGATAGGGATTGTGTACAATGTATTAATAATATAATAAATTGATAAAATAAACGAAGAGAGTGAATCGTGAAAGAGTTCAGTGAGTAACAAAATAAATAAATATTAATGAAAAATAAATCCTAATTTGAGATATAACTATATATATACAGCCTAGCTACAAATATTATAATATGGACTACAAATATTATGTTGGTACATTGAGAGATAATGATATTTTAGCATGTTTTTAAACGAAGATTGTGATTGTGCGCGTTTAATATGTAGTGGCTGTGCATTCCACAGACGAACAGCTTGGACAGTGAAACAATTGTCTGAGAACCTTGTCGAGTGCACTGGAACCTCAAGTATTAAGTTTTCCGATGACCTGAGAGACCTCGAATGCGTGTCATGAAGGAACTGAAATCGTTCTTTAAGATATCGCGGACTACAAAGATTGAACAGAACACTGTATAATAGAGACAGGATATGAGTATTCCGGCGAAGGCGAATTGGGAGCCACTTGAGCATTTTCCGGAATTCTGATACAGGATCATTATTTGCAAAGACCAAATATTAATCTAATACAAACATTTGAAGTCGCTCCAGCTTATCATGCTCGTAGCTGCGAATATTTTGCGTCTAATATAGAGGATATTAGACGCAAAATATGGTGTGACACTGAAAATCAGATGTGCTGAGATAGGCAATGTGCTCGTCTCAGTACAATACGCTGAGTGTCATCCTATATTGTGCGTCGCAATTTTTACAAGTTACTGTACGTGGGTGCGTGTGAGTAGTACTGAATGCGGAATGGCCAATTTATGCAATAAATAAATGTAAATAACTAAATGGGGAATTTATTTACAATAAGAATTACAAAATACAAAATAAACATAATTATATACTAAAAATACCTACATTACAAAATATCGTTTAAAAAATCCTCCGCGTCATTGCCAACTGGGAAGGTTCCCAGAATGCTGGCTGTGTTGCCACGTTGGATGGCGATACTTATTCTTTGGGCCAGAAAATAGCCAGCCTTCTGGTCATGAGAAGCATCGATTAGGCGTTTAGCAATGTCTCTATAAAGGCGGCGAGCACTCGGACCCCATGACCCCAGTGTCTCAACCCCAAACGGCTCAAATATGTAATCACTCTATTATGTATAATAACTTCAGAATCGATCCTGTATAGATTCCTAGCTGCCAAAAATTTTTGCCATATTTAAAGCAACACAAGCTAAGTCGCTTTTAGGATAGGTGACCATTTCTTAAGACATGGTCTCAATTTGGGTCTCAATTTTAGACCCCTTCGTGCCTCGGAGAGCACGTTATGCCATCGGTCCCAGTTGCCATACGAACATCGATTGCAGTCGCTTGGGGTAGTTGAAGCCCTATAAAAACTGACTCATCAAACTACAGAGGATTGTGGAGTCGCTTCACGGAATATCGAAGTTCAGCCGCAGACTATAATAGAACGGTGCACTTCCGATCAGTCAGCAGACAGCAACGGCACGTCAACTGTCTTTGTGTGTCATACATAAATGAAAACGGGTGTGCTATGCACAGACACTGACAACTGACAATCGACGATCGCCAGCCGCTGGACTGCAAATACAATTTATATGAAGATATTCTGGTTGCCAGTGTTTATCCACTAACCGGTAAACATAAAAGAGGATAAAGTGGGATGTTTACTCGCATTGTCATTGCTTAATTGATTAATTTAATCCTGACCCAGGAAAATTCTAAACTTATCCCTTTTTTTCATATGGAATACCAAAACCGCAGTATTTATTAGTCTATGCCGCAGAGTATATCATTCCATTTGTGGAAAAACTGAGTAACTTCAGTGGACGAGTCCCCAATAGGTAGTTCCCATCATAGTTTAGCTGTAATTTTACATAGAATCAACAGTAGGGCGTCATACATTTTTGAATTGATGGCGTTGAAACATGCTTTAGATCGCACATTCGTAATATCGTCGATTTTAAGAACTCCATCGGGATCTGCACAGCAGTCAATTATCATGACTGTCTGCCAAATAATTGCACTAGATACTCCAATGTACGTCTTTAGTAGTCCAATGTAGTAATATAAATGTTTTTAGATAGAGCGTTTGCCCTTCTTTTAGTTTTTAGAGATGGCTCCAACTACCCCTTACGACTGCCATAGATGTTTGTATGACAACCGGGACGGACTGTACTCTCCGAGGCACGGAGTCACCCATCCTTAGACCGGCCTGACTCGATGTTGCTTACCTTTGCAATGTGTTAACGGGGCATTTCTAAAAACTAAAAGAAGGGGAGACGCTTTGTTTTTATAAAAATCTTAATTTAAAATGGTCATAATTTGATTAAAAACTTTGTGTGCGTGGTACATCTACATAGGTACTACATAGGTACTACATAGGTACTACATAGGTACTACATAGGTACTACATAGGTACTACATAGGTACTACATAGGTACTACATAGGTACTACATAGGTACTACATAGGTACTACATAGGTACTACATAGGTACTACATAGGTACTACATAGGTACTACATAGGTACTACATAGGTACTACATAGGTACTACATAGGTACTACACAGGTACTACACAGGTACTACATAGGTACTACATAGGTACTACATAGGTACTACATAGGTACTACATAGGTACTACATAGGTACTACATAGGTACTACATAGGTACTACATAGGTACTACATAGGTACTACATAGGGTACACTGTACAAGGTTTTTAATACTTCTAGAACCAACCGTTAAGCCTAGTTCGCATTAGGCTAGTAATTTAGAAGAGTAGCGAGTAATTTAGTAGCTAATTATGTGCGAACTACAAAAATTTAGTTGAGGAATTTAGTAAATGATTTAGTCGAGTCAATCCATTTTACTCTATTTTTTCGGCCGAGTAGCGCCTCCCACCACGCATCCGTGCTCACTGGTTCATCGGCTAAACAAGTGCGAACCTGTTGATTAGTCGAGTTCATTAGTGGCCGCCACCACTCACTTGTGTACTACTAAACCGTAATGCGAACGATTTCTGTGTAGTAGCGAGTAGTTTAGCCACTAAATTACACGCTACTCTACTAAATTACTAAAGCAGTGCGAACTAGGCTTTAGGTAGGAACGCCGAGGACGGACGAACATATTACCGACGGACATAACGAAACTATGAGGTTCCGAGACGTAACCCAAAATTTTTGAAATGCTAGCTGTCCCAACGAACTTTGTACATAATTTTACCTTTAAACCTTCCACCACAAACATTTCAAGACTAAAATTAGCCAAATCGGTACAGTCGTTCCCGTGTTTTAGCAGACAAACGAACGGCGATAGATTGAACCTGACGCCCGCGCCATCTTGTGATCGTAGTGCGTGACTAATGCCTATGCTTTCTAGGTATATCTATGATCTAGTCCTGAATAATTATTTATGGACCTTGACCATAAATATATAACTGCAATATCAATAAACACGTTCTATTTTAGAACTCTTTTCCTGTCACGTGTGGAGCTAACAGTAGGATGTAACGTAAAACGTGTCTAGATTTTGTGTCCATTACGAAACCTACGCGGGCTAAGTATAGGTACCTATGCCTATACATAACTCACGTAGGACGATTAGTTTTATACCTCACTACTATAGTCACATTATACGGTTACCCTACCCCCGAAACTAGCGAGCATATACCTACATAGAAATACTAATGAAAGTTGAGAAAGTGGAAATCCGTGGTCTCTGGCGAACCCAATGGGGTTGAAGTGTGAATTTATGTATGTACTAGCGGACGCCCGTGTTGTCGCTCACGTTAAAATAGTTTAATGGTTCCCAATTCCCGCGGGAACACGTCCCCGGGATAAAAAAATTGCCTATGTTATACCTTTTTACATCAGCTATCTGCCAGTTAAAGTCCCGATAAAATCGGTGCAGCCGTTTCAGAGATAAACCGAAACAAACATACAGTCAGACAATTTAAAAAGAAATGCATTTTTTTATGTACTTACTCTTTACTAACTACTTAAATATAGCATATAATTTTGTATGCATTTAGTAAAAATCTTGTAATTTGGAATTACACAGACATTTCAATTTCATTTACTTGAGTTTATCTGTCATCATTCACCGAGCCTTTTCCCAACTTAGTTGGGGTCGGCTTTCCAGTCTAACTGCGATTCGGCTGAACTTCGATATTTTCCGTGAAGCGACTGCCATCTGACCTTCACAACCCATGGGCGATATCGAGTTCTGTAGTTAGACCGGTCGGATTTTTAGGGCTCCAACTACCCCTAACGACTGCCATAGATGTTTGTATGACAACCGGAACCGACGGCTTAACGTGCTCTCCGAGGCACGGAGGGGTCTCAGTGTCTTAAGAAATGGTCACCCATCCTAAGACCGGCCTGACTAGATGTTGCTTAACCTTTGCAATGTGTTAATATTTTCGGTTACGACTAGACCACGAGCCTCTCCATCTGTATGGATCTTAAACTAGATTTGAATGGATTGTCCGTTACAAACTGTGCATTGTATGCCCTTTGAAATGGTGTCTATCATTATAAAATATTCCATAGAATTATGTATACGAGTAGCGTAAACAAACATTATTATTATATTATCTGGAATGCACGTGGTACCTACATATAATTAATTGTCACTGACGCAATCCACTATCTGGATGAATTTCTGTAACTGCAGTAGTACATTTCGTTGTTACAGGATATGTACCAAATGGGCATTTTCCTACAATATGTGTGGTTTAACGAATACATGAATACATTGTGTATGTGTGGGTGTGTGCATATATACACACTGATAACGTGTGTGAACACGTGAGCGACAGAAAATATTGTAAGTAGGTATATGTGTGTTTTACTTACACCATTGTAATTGGTATTGTCACTATGAGAGGCTATAAGTCGATGGATCAATAAAAATGGAATTTAAATTTTAATAATTACTAGCAGAGTCCCGCGGCTTCGCCCGCTTGACAAATTTTATACTGAACCTACCTTCAGAAACACTCCAAGTATCCGTTGGGGAAAACCGCATCAAAATCCGTTGCCTAGTTTTAAAGATAGACCGATCTAAGAATACAAGACGGACAGACAGCGGAACTGACTTTTTTTTTATACTATGTTATGATAGTCTGTCAAATAATTTTTAATTAATTTAATTAGAGAACTAATACCTACTAAAAGTAGTTAATTGTCTAGGTACCTACTTATAGAAAATAAATAAAAAATAGTTGATGAAAATACTATTTACACTTCTTAAAAACTATACTATACACATTAAAATCTAAACTCCTCCGCCTCGTCGGCGACTGGCAATATTACCAGAAGGCTGGCAGCATTGCCACGTTGTATGCCAATGCTTATTTTTATTATATTGTAATTCTTATAATAAATAATACAACAGTAAGGCTAAGTAGGTAAAATACCTACTTAAAATAAAAAATAAAACTAAATCGGTAGGTATCACTACAATGGGGATCAGACCGGAATGACAGTTTACGGTAGATCAATCGGGAATTAAAACATAATAACAATCGGCAGGGGGATCCAACCGGAATAACTCATTATAAAACAAAGTCCTCCGCCGCGTATGTTCGCGATAAACTCAAAAACTACTGCATCGATTTTCATGCTGTATTCACCAATGGATAGATTGGTTCTTGAGGAAGGTTTTAGTATATAATTTGTCAAGCGGGCGAAGCCGCTATAAAAAATAAAACACTTAAAAGAACACAATATAATCAACTGCTACGGTGGCGTGGTCGTCCATTATCGGCTGATGACTCCGGAGTCTCAGGTTCGATTCCTGGGTTGAATCAAATATTTGTATGATCCACAAATGTTTGTTTCGGAGTTTTGGTGTTTTCTATGTATATTATGAATGTATTTAGAAATATATAGGTATGTTTATCGGTTGTCTAGATCCCATGGCATTGCACCTGCCTGGTACTATTCTGTGTAATTAAAAAAAGGGTACTATTCTGTATTTGTACTATTATGTATTTGTACTATTATGTGGTTATTAGGTACTGAAAAAAAAACTATTGTTGTTTGTCAATTGACACTGTACTGAAACGTAACTCAAATATTCAGATACCTACTCAAAAGTGATGATTTTGTATGAAAAATTGGCTGCTCAAACATTTAAACAGCTTCTAATTTTGCTTGAGTGACGTTTGAGTAATCGGCCGAATGGAGCATATTATACCGTTGAGCATTTTTGGAAAAATACTTAGATCATTTCCTGACTTGATAATTTCATAGAATAAAGTTCCAATAGTTGAATTACCTAAATACTAGGTGAATTGAGTTTAATTTTTTCTGATTACTTTTACTATCGTCGTAATTAATTTTAATTAGATTAAGTAGCACCTTGTTAATATGCTATATTATAATGATTACCAGGAAAACCCCCTATTAAAAACTGATAAATAACGTGTACAGGATGTTGACAACACATGGACAAAATGTATATTTATCGTCTTATGGCTAAACGTGTTTTAGGGTACCGTACTCAAAGGGTAAAACAGGACCCTAATACTAAGGCTCCGCTGGCCGTCCTTCACCAGCCGCCAGTATCTCATAAACCGTGATAGTTAGACAGTTGAAATTTTTACAGATGATATATTTCTGTTGCCGCTATAACAACAAATTCCTACTTATTAAAAAAAGTATTTAAGAGGGTTCAACAAACGTAATTTTTCCATTTATATATCAAATGGTAGAAAACTAGGAACACTTCGTGCATGAGTCCGACTAGCTCTTGACCGGTTTTTACATACTCCAGCTTAAATGGCTACAAGGTAGTGTTGTATGGTTCTCTCAATGTTGTAAACTTAAAACTCCGATATACCTCTAATATACTTAGACCCTAAAAATATCCAAAAGATCGTTTTCATGTATGCACTACTCTATTAATGTAATACTTATAGTTTTTATCAAAAAATAAACATTTCAAACATTGACAAAAAACCCAAAAACTGACTTAAAATTGCCGGAATGTGTCCAAATAATTGTTGAGAACATTCTTCCTTTTTTTTGAGATCGTTTATAAATTTAGAAATTACATAAACTTTGCATGGATATGTGCATTTACCACGCCAACAATGTGTTAAAATACCTCCCCTACACGTAGTAGTCCTCCCCCCTCTCTAAAAGCTAAACGGGTGGCTCCCCTTTCTTAGGGTTTCGTACCCAAAGAGTAAAACGGTAACCCTATTACTGAGATGCTGTCCGTCCGTCTGTCTTGGGCTGTATCTCATGAACCATGATAGTTAGAATGTTGACATTTTCACAAATGATGTATATTTACCTATTTCTGTTGCGTCTATAACAACAAATACTAAAACACAGAATATGATAAATACTTAAGGGGCTCCCATACAACAAACGTGATGTTTTTGCCGTTTTGGTACGGAACCTTTTGTGTGCGAGTCCGACTCACACTTGGCCGGTTTTTTTTGGAATTCACTTCATGAAGCAATGATTCTTGTAGTGAATCTTGTTTGCTTTGACACAATCATATCATGTACACAATCGCGCCTCCTTCACCTAAGGTGTAGGTAGATAATACTATATATTTTTGTATTTTTAAAGCAATGAGTTTGCTTCACCTAAGGTGTAGGTAGATAATACTATATATTTTTGTATTTTTAAAGCAATGAGTTTGCTTCACCTAAGGTGTAGGTAGATAATACTATATATTTTTGTATTTTTAAAGCAATGAGTTTGCGTCACCTAAGGTGTAGGTAGATAATACTATATATTTTTGTATTTTTAAACCAACGAGTTTGCTTCACCTAAGGTGTAGGTAGATAATACTATATATTTTTGTATTTTTAAAGCAATGAGTTTGCTTAAACTATTCTTAAAATATTAAGAAAGAAATTATGAATTAATCACAAAATATATTGATTTGGTAAGGATTCATCTAAAAATTCAGTGTTTAAATATCGTTGTAACACGATACACTGGTACCGTTAGTTCGGTAGAACCGCGGTAGGTGGATCCAAAGTTAACCTTAATAGCGCGTTCTGGAAATTATGAATTTGATATGAAGCAAAAACTCGATGTTGTCGGTATTGGTCATCGTAGCTCAGTGGTCAGAGCAGTCCCCCTGTTACGGAAAGGCCGTGGGTTTGAGTCCTGCCGATGACATCAGTTTTTGTGATTTATTTATAATATCTTTCTTAATATTTTAAGATAATACCATACGCTCAGTTTTCAACAATATCTTTG
Organism: Nudaria mundana; assembly: GCA_963556515.1. Taxonomy (NCBI): domain Eukaryota; kingdom Metazoa; phylum Arthropoda; class Insecta; order Lepidoptera; family Erebidae; genus Nudaria; species Nudaria mundana. The sequence continues at coordinate 21,924,981 of OY748295.1, forward strand.
TTGATATCACCGGAGGGTGAGCCTATTGCTAAAAAGGCACTATTATGTTGGCCAGAACCTTGTCCGTTGATCAGTTGGTTTGGTACACCACTTGCAGGTGAGAGGTTAAAACTCTAAGATCTTGGTGGTACACCCACCAAGTTTGTATGTTTCCTTAAAATTAAGTATTATTAAACTATGCATAATCTGTTATTTACTATATATTATTTCCGACAAATATGTAGGCTAATAATATTAAGCACATCGGTTTTGTACAACTTTATACCTACATTTGAGTTACGCCTCTGATAAGACCCTCAATAACATCATTGTATATTTCAGTGTTCGCGTGAGAAAACGTGTTTAACTTTACAAAATAATATTTGAATAAGTACTTCGTATAAAGTTAGGCTTGTAATTCTAATTATTCATTCCTAACTTGAACGATGTCACGACGAAAATTTATTACGAAGCGCTGGACACGTATAAATATCTGTCTATCATTATGCAAAATGTCATTGTTTGATTCTCAGTTAACATTAAAGATAGTAGGCTTGTTGACGTAAAATGTTTTACCGCGGTCGTGAGCTTTTGTGATCATCGCTGATCATTTCGTGAAGCAAAAACAACATCCTGTACATACGAAACAAAACTTTATTTTTGTTTTTATTTTTCAATTTAGTAACATCTAACATATTTGGTGTACATGCGTTTAATTTTTTAATCAACAACTATATTTTGCTGTAAACAGTGTGTGTTGATAATTTGTCTGAAGGAAATCCTGACTCATAATATTCCTATCCATATTTATCATTGTTGGTTGTGTTTTATTGTTATATATACCTATATATAACAATTCTTAGTTAGTTATAATGTAACTGGACTAGTTAATCCACGTGAACTAAACAAAATGTTGTCAGTGAATTACGTGTTTGCTTTTATATGTGTCATTATTTTGATACAGATTATAGATTTATGTGAATCTCAAGACGCGTCCGATCCATACGCTTGTCGTCCTTCGGAGTAAGCCTTTTTATTTAAATTTTAATAGACTTGAAAAAAACGAGGATATCCTCAATTCGACTGCAGTTCTTTTTATGTTTGTTAACTACTATGTTTAGACTTGGTGAATCGATATTGAAAGGTTTATTAATTGAAAATCACTGCTTCCCATGTGGCAGGCATTTCAATTTGGATTGGAAATTTAAATGTACATCAAAAAACTTATCGCACCTCAATCTATAAGCATCAGATAAACATTTTTACAGCAAAATATTTTTTTCCCGCAAAAAACCAATCGTTTAACAATACTAGTACTAGAAATAATCCAGAAATATATATCAATAGTGTATTGTATTTTTTCTTCAATTGCGTCAAAAAAGGTATTTAGCGTTACAAAAAATATGATTTGCATATCAAAACGTTTGCACAGCAAAACCTACTAAAATCTTAGGGCAATCGGAGTAATCGGACTTAGATAGTTTAGGTCCCGCCTTTAGTTTTGGTGGTTATTTTTTACAACGCTTTTATTAGCTTCACTTGTATGTATGTACTCGTATGTTAGTAACCGGTTCGATTTTGCCCTACTTTGAACGATCAGATTTAATTCAAACTTTGCACATCTGTCAAAGACCGATGACAATGCAATAATTCAATTGAAAATTAAAAAAAAGAAATGAAAATGAAAACTAAAATATGAAAAATTAATAATAGTTTAAAAAAAAACACGCTTTTATAGAGAAGCCAACTAAAAAGAAGAAACTAAAATTTAATAAGTTGGAATAAGAATAGTGTAAATAAGAAATAAATGTATATTAGGTATTGTAAAAAAAGCGTGAGGTGCATAGTGTCAATAGTTATATTTTATTGACAGATATGAGTAGAAGAATTCTCATTTTGATAATATCTTAAAATGCACTTCACGCTTTTTTACAATAATATACATTTATTTCTTATTTACAATATTCTTAATTCAAACTTATCAAAATTTATTTTCTACTTTTTAGATGGATTCTCTATAAAAGCGTGTTTTTTTTTTTAATATCGACTTGGATGGGTTCGGTTAGCTTGGTATTTTTAAATAAATAGCTATGCGTCACGAACATAAATTGCTAAAATTAATATATTTTGGTAATTATTTGCTGCGCAATAAGTATTTTTGCTTAGGAAACGGATGTTTTTTAGTATAAAAGGTTTTTTGATTAGCAGTTAAATACTACTTACCCATTTCAATTTAGTCCCATTCTGACAATTTTTTTTTTTTTTTTTTTTATGTTTGGTTCGCCAAATTGACGCCGCCCGCCTGGTGGTAAGTCGTGACGACGTCTAGCGATTGTGGGCCACTCTCACAGCACACATTACTATTGAGAGTGGCCCTCAACTTGACGACCTACTGATGTGCCTCTTCACGCTCAGCTTAAAGAATCCAGGATTATATGTGGGAGGAAACACGTGCACAGGCAGGGCGTTCCAGGCCACTATCGTTCGGCAGAGAAACTAACTAAGAACTAAAAAAAAAACTAGCGGCTCAAGGCTTCCCGTTACCTCCGGACAATCTATAATACGGATAGCCCGTCGCTGCATAGCGTCGAGAGCGTCCAGCGTCCCAGAGGTGAGAGCAGTATTCGACGCAGGGTCTAATCTGCGTCTTGTACAGCAGACACCTCTGGTCCGGTGTAAAGAATCTCTTTACCTTATTCAGTATTCCTAGTTTCCGCGAAGCTAGCCCTATACATCTTTCGATGTAGTTTTTATTATTGAGCTCTCGACGAACGTCTATGCCAAGGATATCAAGGTTGTCCTTCATTGGTAATAATGCATTCTGAAGAGAGGGTAGGGGAAGGAAAGGGGATTTCTTCGCAGTAAATGCACACGCCTGTGTTTTGCGGGCATTGAACTCGACCAGGTTCTCGGTACCCCATTGAGAGATACTGTCGAGGTTACGGTCGAGATCAGCCACGAGTCGTCGTCTCTCCTCCTCAATCTCAGATCGCCCCGCCGTCGGACGAACCGAGTAACTCCCGTGCAGTGTGCTGTCATCTGCATAGCAATGAATGTTCCCGAGGGATAGCATATCATTGATATGCAGAAGAAAGAGAGTTGGTGATAGTACGGACCCCTGCGGTACCCACTTGGTATTCACTTGCAAGAAGCGAGAAGCCTGGCCATCGCAGAGGACCCGCACTTGGCGCTCGTTTAAAAAGCTGGCAATCCAGCTGCACAGTTGAGGAGGTAGACCATATGCCGGAAGCTTGGAAAGGAGCGAAGCATGCCAGACCCTATCGAAGGCTTTGGCGATGTCCAGGCTAATAGCCAAGGACTCGCCGTGTCTTTCCATAGCCCCACCCCAGACATGCGTTACGAATGCCAGAAGATCACCCGTTGATCGCTTTGGCCTGAAGCCGTATTGTCGATCATTGATTAGCGAGTGATCCTCTAGGAATTGCATGAGCTGCTTATTTATAAGGAGCTCAAGCACCTTGCAAATGACTGAGGTGACAGCTATGGGTCGATAGTTGCCTGGATTGGACCGATCCCCTTTCGTGGGGATCGGTTGTACGTTCGCCTCCTTCCAGATCTCCGGCACGAGCCCTGAAGAGTATGACAGGCGGTACAGACGCGTTAATACTGGAGACAACTCAGCTGCACATTTTCGTAGCACCACCGCCGGAATGCCGTCAGGGCCACTGGCTTTCCGCGTGTCGAGTGACCGCAGCACTGCCCGTACATCACATTGCCTGATAACAATATCAGGCATTGTGTGGCCACAGTTGGCGATGGCGGGGGGCTGCAGGCCACGGTCGTCGACCCGGGAATTAGCCGCAAAGAGGTCTGCGAGCATATCCGCTTTCTCTTGGGCTTTGTGAGCCAGTGTTCCATCTGGGTAACGCAGCGGTGGCAGCGAGGGCTGACAAAAGTTAGATTGCACGGCTTTGGCCGGTTGCCAGAATCCACGGCTGCCCGTGGGATGGGAAGTGAGCTCCTGACCAAGCCGCGCGACGCGCTGGGCATCCGCTCTCTTAAAGGCCCTCTTACTCGATTTTGTGGCCCGGTTGTACGCTGCTTTGAGGTGGCCCACGTTTGGGTCGCGCACAGCCCGGGCCCTGATCCAGGCGCGATATGCCGACTGTTTTTGTCGAACAGCTTTGGCACAATCTCACCCGAACCAGGGACGGGCTCTGCGGATACTGGCGACATCAGTGAAAGGGATGTAATAATCCGTCCCTAAACTGATCTCGCCAGCAATAGCAGAAGCACTATCCGAAGGAGCCTTTCCTACAAAGCAGCGCTGGCTCCAGGGGACGGACGCATAATAATCGCGTAGACCGTCCCAATCCGCTGATGAGTAGTGCCATAGTCGTCGTGACGTTTGTACAGGACGTGCAGGAGGTGACACCTTCATGCCAGCGTGAACAACACAGTGGTCGGAACTACCCAGTGGGGCTCCTACCGAAACACTGTACTGGGCTGGGCGACTCGTCAGCAGTAGATCCAGCAGAGCGGGCGCGTGATCTGACCTGTCTGGTATCCGGGTGATCCCGCATACCATCTGGGTCAGACCGTAGGAGAGAGCGAACGCATGGGCGGCTCTACCCGCATGATCAGTCTTGAGGGACCCCAGCCATTCAATGTGATGGCCATTGAAGTCCCCCAGAAATACTAGGTCAGCGTTCGGGAACCGCACCTGCGCTTCATCAGCCGTCTCGCTGAGGTACTGGAAGAGCTTTGTTGTCTCAGAACCCCTGTGTGGGATCGGTAGACGCACACGTAGATCTGGCTCATAGAGCCATGGTCTACGTGCAGCCAAAGGACGGAATTGGAGGGGTTCTCTAGGCAGCGCAACCGGCGGCAGCAAACATCCGCCCTAACGAACACGCACACCCCAGCTTTGTCTCGAAATTGTTCCTTGATGACATAGCCGGGGTAACACAGGTAAGACGTGTCGTCAAGGCGGCGTATTTGTGTCTCCGTGAGGAACATCACAGCGGGCCGTGCCGTCTCAATGTGGTGGTGGACGGCATCGAGGTTCGCATGGAGTCCACGGACGTTAGTGAACTCCACCTCGAAATGTGAAGTTGTGGGGTTTCCTAGGGCCGCTGTGTAACGTTTATTTCTTTTTTGTTGCACTGCCATTGTAGATTTTGAAGAAGAAGAAGCGTGAAGACAATTATTTGGTCCCATTTCGATAATTTGAAGTAGGTTTTTGTTGTAGTCCACAATCACACAAATAAATGTAACGGAACCGTCTTAAGCTAGGTATTCTACAAAAAGGTTGGACACAGAATATTTTTTTAGAAAACTTAAGTATTCAAAAATCAAAAGTAAATATTGGTAAATATTACCTATGGTTTATTAAAAAAAGATTCACTATGTACTCCCAACAATATTTGATATATTTATTTATCAATTGTCTAGATCCCATAGCACAAGATTATTACAGCTTAATTTGGGCTAGATGTGTAAGAATGTCCAAAAATATTTTTTTAGTTTATTTTTATTTTATTCAGATAGTTTCCTTCTAAACTTACTTAGTCTTACAATTACCCAGGTATCGATAGATAGTACTAAGAACCAGACATTAAATTTGATTGACAAAAATTTCGCCTAGTTGAGGGCCACTCTCTATCCAGGTGAATTTTTCAAGTGGGCTTGGATGGCCAAATCCGGAACTATAAGGAATAGCGAAAAATGCTCAAAGGAGTCACGAGCCCGATTTTGATGAAACTTAAAACCTCATCATTAGATTTTTTTAAAACCTATAATCCTAGCTGGGAATCGAACCCATTGATTTAGAAAAAAAATCACACCCTTTATTATTACACCATACGATAGTGTTGCTGTTAAGGATCTAATTCTGAGAATATAGTACCTGTATATATAGTATTTTGTACTGTGAGAGTCGCCCACAATCGCTAGACGTCATCGCAACTTACCATCAGGCGGGCGGCGTCAATTTGGCGTACGTCATATAAAAAAAATAGGTACTTTTGTAAGTAATTTACGGTTGTAGGTACACAGTACGGTACGGTTTGGTTGTGGTTTTCGTGTGTTCACCTCAAGTACTTTATTATTACGTTGAATCTATTTGTATTGTAAAATAACAGACTCTATAACACCATACTTACTGCGTTTCGGTCGGACATGTAGAGAGGATGGATGGCAGGAGATTGACAAAAACAGATATAGGTAAAAAGGTGTAAGCTGCACTTTGCAGTTGTGTGAGTGATCATGAAAAGTAGAGTAAAATGGCTGTGTGTACAACACATGTGTGTAAAACAGGTCACACTATACGTTCACGTACGTGCACTCACACTAATGTAAAGCTCAGCTTACGCATTTTTACCTAATATAAATCTCTCTTCCTGTGGAATAGAGTTAATCCAGGAAATGATGTGCGAAATTTCTTCAAAATTCCATCAGTGGATTTTGTCGGAAAATATAAAACATCCATACAAACATTTGTGCGTCAATAAAAATAATATTCCGAAGCTAAATTTCAACAGCCAGGACAGATGATACAGATACCTATAATCTCCGAAGTCCCAGCATAATAGGCTACTTGCTAGAAGAACTAGAACTAATCTTGCGTAGACGAAGTCGCCGGGCGGCGTCCACTATATTTAGTTATTAATAAACATAAAAAAATTGGAGTGCTAACTTAAATATACGTTTAATTTCTTTATTTATTTTTTTATTTTATTAACAACCGCACTCGCATGCAGTTACTTTTGATAATTATAGGAATAGTCCACCATTACAAATTAGAATGTCTGAATTGAATTTAGTAATCTGGTTGTGTGTAGTTCTTCTATTGCAAACAACGAACATATGTGAACCGCTTAACCCGAATGCACCAAATGTTTGCATACCGTAAGTTTCAGAATGTCTTTAATTTATATGGATTAACATAATATTACTTTGATTTTTCAGTTAAAATAAACGTATTTTCAAATTATGACCAACAAGAATCTAGTACAAATGGTAGGTCTATTTGATGATAGTTCCTTGTTGGTCATTCTCAATCTAGGTGTTGCCCATAGACGGAAATACGATTTTTAACACCCCCCCTTGCCCCTTTGATATTTAAAAAATATATAAGATATACATAAAATCTATGCATAAAAACCCAAAGAATAATGGAAAATGCTCAGTGTCACTTCGCGATCAAATTCGTAATGGTGAGATCCGATAGATGATAGAGTCACCGACATAGCTCAAAGAACCACTGTGGCAGTGGGCAGGGCACATCACTCGAATAACTGATGGCCAAAAACTTTTGTAATAGCGTCTGCGTACTGGAAGACGCAGGACTGAAAGCTGTGGCGCTCTTTGGGGGAGGGCTATGCCCAGTAGAGGGTGACTGTCGGCTGATATATGATGATGACGATATTAAATGCATGAAATCATACCTCTTTACCATGGTGGTCAATTTCAATTTCAATTCAATTTATTTATTCATTGCAAATATGGGTTACAATATTTCACCATTAGGCACGCAATCTTAGTCGCTAAATCAGGAGGAAAACATGTGGATCAGATATTATAATCTAGATTTTATAATTTCCAAAATACTCTAAACATTAAAATTACGAGTATCAATGTCATAGTATAAATCATCTTAATTATAGTTACATTAACTACAGTTACATACATATATAAATCATATATAAATTAAATACAGTTTATGTTTCAGTTACATAATATAATAGTAAAATGTCAAAAACAAATAGTAATTAATTATACTTTGTCAAGGAAATACATATCTACTTATACAATCAAATGCATACTGAACACATCACAGCTTAGGCAATTTGTACTGTTGTTACGATTTATCTGACATAAAATCCTTTAACTAGCACTTGCTTACTAAAAAATCACAGAGATTTTTTTTTAAATATTAAATAAAAATAGTCTCTACTCTGTGATTTTTTGAAAAAATAGGCACTGGAATATTTTTAATACACTAGATACTATTATAAAGAGGAAAGATTTGTATTTTTGTTTGTAATGAATAAACTCAAAAACTACTATGCCGATTTCAAAAATTCTTTCACCATTGGAAAGCTACATTCACCCTGAGTAACATGGGCTACTTTTTATCCCGGTATTGTGCTCCCACGGCAACCGGGAAATCACGCGGGCGGAGCTGCGGTGATCAGCTAAGTTTTTAATAAATTCGCGGGGCCAAGCAAAAGATACTCTCATGCTATAGATGTGTTTTGCTAGCGACTACATGAAATTTTGTATGATGCCGCGCACGATTACGGTAGCTAAAAAGTTTGGAATTGTTTTTTACAAAGAGTATATTATAAATATTGTAGAGGTATGCAGAGACTACGAATTTCCACTCCACATTTCCACATTTTAGCATACTACTTTCGCCTCCTCAACATTCATAAGTGTTCTCATAGGTCATGAAATGCTTATTTCATAAATGAATTCATATATTTTCAGATCAACACCAAGAAGGCGTGCAAATGGTCGGGTAAGGATCATCTATACAAATAAATAATATTGAGTGTCTGTTTGTAATATCAAATTAATAGCTTTTCATTAATATATGAAAGTACGGCACTTAAATACAATAAAAGCAATTCACACATTTTTGACTGCCTGTCTGTTTGTTCTGCTTAATCCTTGAAACGACTAGACCGATTTTAACCTGAATTTCTCACTGGCAGATAGCTCTAATACATATTTTTTTATTCTCTTGGTAAAGTGCCTACAAACAATTACAAATCAAGTTAAAAATCCAGGTCTTGAATTAAATTCTTATAGGAGAAGTCAGATGTTTATTTACAATAAAAATTACAATATTACAATCCTTATTGATTTTTCAGAAAGGCCGAATAACAACAGCACCGCCAATACCCCGATATACATGCTGTAAAGGATATGTTTTCAAAGACGAATCGTGCGTGCCAACCTGTAATCGAGAATGTATACAAGGGTTCTGTAAGAGCCCTAATGTATGTGCCTGTAATCCTGGCTATCAATTTATAAAGGGCAATGAAACTTTTTGTGAACCCAAATGTAGTACGCAATGTAATAATGGAACATGTACAACCGATAACGAATGTAGCTGTAATTACGGTTACAAAAGAGATTCTGAAGATAAATTAAATTGTGTACCATTTTGTAACCCCGAATGTGTTAATGGCAAATGCATTTCGCCTAATACATGTGATTGTTCTGATGGATATAACTTTAGGACAAATAGCAGCAACATTTGTGAGCAATGTGAAAGAGAGTGTAAAAATGGCCAATGTTCAGGTGTAAATGAATGTAAATGTAACGACGGTTACAAACAAGATTCAGAAGATACATATAATTGTATCCCAATATGTAATCCTGAGTGCGTAAATGGTACATGTATTTCGCATGATAAATGTCAATGCCTACCTGGTCACCATTTTACTGAAAATAGTAAACATATTTGTGAAACTAATGTTAATAAAGTGTGTAAAAATGGGAAATATTCTGATTTAAATAAATGTGAATGTAAAAGAGGATACAAAAAAGATTCAGAAGACGAATATAATTGCCTTCCAATTTGTAATCCAGAATGTATTCATGGTACCTGCGTATCACGTAATGAGTGCCAATGTTTCGAAGGCTATAATCTCACGTTAAATAGTACTAACGTATGTAAATCAAAATGTGACAATAACTGTCGGAATGGAAAATGTTCCGCATCAAATGAATGCATTTGTAACTTTGGCTATGAAAAAGATCCAAAAGATGAATTCAATTGTGTTCCCGTATGTAATCCTAGATGTGTTAATGGGATATGTGTTCTACATGATACATGTGAGTGTCACCTTGGATACAATTTTGCAAGAAATAGTACTAACATTTGCGAACCCAAATGTGAATGTAGCAATGGTAAATGCTCCGCTCCAAATGAATGTCATTGTAATGATGGTTTCACGAAAGATCCAGAAGATATATTTAGTTGTATACCAGTTTGCGATCCGGAGTGTGTTAATGGCCACTGTACTGCACCTAACGACTGCAGTTGTGACTACGGGTATGAGAGACAACCATTGAAAAACACCTGCGTACCATCGCCGATGTAAGTAAAGTCTACTAGTCTATAGTATAGTATACTTATATCTGTGTTAAAGCACAATATTTACTCATTTGGTTCTACCTTCTAATATATACACATAATTATATTTGACGTGTACTCAGTATAATTTGTCAAACAAACATGTCTAAATTAATAATATATGGGTTAAATAACCATATGAGGTTAAATAACCATCCACATAGCCTCAATATGTTTTTAAACAATAAATACTTTACTTTACTTCACCTCGTACTCATTGAGATCTAGATTGGATTTAACGTCGTCTATTTGCAGCAGTAGCTCTGATGTTGTCCTAAGATAAAAAGAAGATGGATCGCCATTTTGATGTCTTCAATATAGTTTTTCTTGAGGTTTTGGATAGGTACAGTGCCTCCGTAGTGTCTGTCTGTCTGTTCTTGATGAACTCAAAAACTACTGCACCGATTTTCATGCTTATTTCACTAATGGATAGAGTGGATCTCGAGGAAGGTTTTAGTATATGGTGGACGCCTACATATACCCAGTAGTGTAATATAAAACAATTATATACCTACTTAAATAATAATAAAATTGCTCAAAGTAAATCTCTTGATGAAAACCGCAATTTGGATGGCAATGGATCGATTTCTAAAAACATTACCTTCTACATCACGTGCTGATGAATATTCTTTGCAATTATGACCAAAATAAAAATTATTGTTTTCAGAGTCAACTGCAAAGATTGCAATGTCAATTGTACAGAGGAAAATGAAGAGTTGCAGAACTGTTGGTGCCCTGATGGAAGACGATGCCAAGCCGAAACGGAAGTCCAGCTACCTGCAGAAGTTTTTACCACCCAGTAAGAATCTTTTATACATTATAAACTTTGGAAATGTATTCGGGATATTTACCATGTATTATTTTGTTGTCGAGTTTCCGATATTTCGGCACTATTGCAAGCGCCATGGCCACGGAGGAACTATCAGTACATCGCAAAATAGTTTTAAGGTAAACCGTATCGGTCTACCCTCCTTCTCACTCGTTTTTGTCGCACACCACTACTATTGTCCGCACTGTTCTCACTACCAACTCGAACATGATCACGGCACACAATACTCACGGTATCCACTCGCGGTTTTTGTTTAGGTTGTTGTTTATTTTTACATAAACTGATCACTGGCCAGACACCCGGCAACTGAAAACCGTCTTCACGATTGAAATTTTTATATTTTGTTATTTCAATGGCTTCTCTCACCAACCTGGGTATGTAATGATCAGTACCTGCCTCAAGTATATGCTCCGCAATCGCAGACTTCTTTGGTTCATTATTTCTGACCGCCCTAATATGTTCCTTCATTCGGCATGCAACCGATCGCTTAGTTTGCCCAATGTAGGAGCTACCGCAGCTACAGTCGACTTTATACACACCCGGCTTCTCCATGGGGAAACTGTCCTTGGGCGAGCGCAAGGACTGTGATACCTTTCTCAGAGGCGTATAGAAGAGGCGATAGTTCTTACGGATATTTAGAATGTTAGTGATCTTATCAGTCACACCTCTGACATATAGTAGGAATGTTGGGTGTCTTTCTACCTTGTAATTTAACTGTTTCTGTGTGCATCTAGGTGGCTTGATCGGTCCACTGTACCCATTACGCTGTAAGACGCCGCTTATATGTGTTAGTTCAGCTTCCAAGTGTTCGTCGTCACATAAGTTGTATGCACGGTCAGTAAGCGACGCCACGACTGAATGCAATTGGCGTGGGTGGTGATGCGAGTCTGCATGTAGGTAGCGGTCTGTGTGAGTCGGTTTTCTATACACGGAGTGGCTGAGAGTCTCATCCGAACAAACACCAACATTCACGTCCAGGAAAGCAATGGACCTCTCTATTTCCATTTCATAGGTGAAGCTCATTTTATTATGGATGTTGTCTAAATGAGCCACATAACCCTGTACATCACGCTCATCGTCCTTTTTTTTTTTTTTTTTTTTTTTATATTTGGTTCGCCAAATTGACGCCGCCCGCCTGGTGGTAAGTCGTGACGACGTCTAGCGATTGTGGGCCACTCTCACAGCACACATTACTATTGAGAGTGGCCCTCAACTTGACGACCTACTGATGTGCCTCTTCACGCTCCGCTTAAAGAACCCAGGATTATATGTGGGAGGAAACACGTGCACAGGCAGGGCGTTCCAGGCCACTATCGTTCGGCAGAGAAACGAACGTTTAAAACGTTCGGTTCTCGCGAACATGCTATCCACTGTGTGGGGGTGGCATCTCTGCCCGGCACGAGTCGTTCGGGATCGGAAGGAAGAGGGTGGGATCAGATTGAAGAGCTCTTCAGAACACTCGCCGTGGTAAATACGGTAGAATGCGGCCAAGGAAGCTATTGTTCGGCGCTGAGCTAGCGGCTCAAGGCTTCCCGTTACCTCCGGACAACCAATAATACGGATAGCCCGTCGCTGCATAGCGTCGAGAGCGTCCAGCAGATACTTCGCGGAGCCGTCCCAGAGGTGAGAGCAGTATTCGACGCAGGGTCTAATCTGCGTCTTGTACAGCAGACACCTCTGGTCCGGTGTAAAGAATCTCTTTACCTTATTCAGTATTCCTAGTTTCCGTGAAGCTAGCCCTATACATCTTTCGATGTAGTTTTTATTATTGAGCTCTCGACGAACGTCTATGCCAAGGATATCAAGGTTGTCCTTCATTGGTAATAATGCATTCTGAAGAGAGGGTAGGGGAAGGAAAGGGGATTTCTTCGCAGTAAATGCACACGCCTGTGTTTTGCGGGCATTGAACTCGACCAGGTTCTCGGTACCCCATTGAGAGATACTGTCGAGGTTACGGTCGAGATCAGCCACGAGTCGTCGTCTCTCCTCCTCAATCTCAGATCGCCCCGCCGTCGGACGAACCGAGTAACTCCCGTGCAGTGTGCTGTCATCTGCATAGCAATGAATGTTCCCGAGGGATAGCATATCATTGATATGCAGAAGAAAGAGAGTTGGTGATAGTACGGACCCCTGCGGTACCCCGGCATTCACTTGCAAGAAGCGAGAAGCCTGGCCATCGCAGAGGACCCGCACTCGGCGCTCGTTTAAAAAGCTGGCAATCCAGCTGCACAGTTGAGGAGGTAGACCATATGCCGGAAGCTTGGAAAGGAGCGAAGCATGCCAGACCCTATCGAAGGCTTTGGCGATGTCCAGGCTAATAGCCAAGGACTCGCCGTGCCTTTCCATAGCCCCACCCCAGACATGCGTTACGAATGCCAGAAGATCACCCGTTGATCGCTTTGGCCTGAAGCCGTATTGTCGATCATTGATTAGCGAGTGATCCTCTAGGAATTGCATGAGCTGCTTATTTATAAGGAGCTCAAGCACCTTGCAAAAGACTGAGGTGACAGCTATGGGTCGATAGTTGCCTGGATCGGACCGATCCCCTTTCTTGGGGATCGGTTGTACGTTCGCCTCCTTCCAGACCTCCGGCACGAGCCCTGAAGAGTATGACAGGCGGTACAGACGCGTTAATACTGGAGACAACTCAGCTGCACATTTTCGTAGCACCACCGCCGGAATGCCGTCAGGGCCACTGGCTTTCCGCGTGTCGAGTGACCGCAGCACTGCCCGTACATCACATTGCCTGATAACAATATCAGGCATTGTGTGGCCACAGTTGGCGATGGCGGGGGGCTGCAGGCCACGGCCGTCGACCCGGGAATTAGCCGCAAAGAGGTCTGCGAGCATATCCGCTTTCTCTTGGGCTTTGTGAGCCAGTGTTCCATCTGGGTAACGCAGCGGTGGCAGCGAGGGCTGACAAAAGTTAGATTGCACGGCTTTGGCCAGTTGCCAAAATCCACGGCTGCCCATGGGATGGGAAGTGAGCTCCTGACCAAGCCGCGCGACGCGCTGGGCATCCGCTCTCTTAAAGGCCCTCTTACTCGACTTTGTGGCCCGGTTGTACGCTGCTTTGAGGTGGCCCACGTTTGGGTCGCGCACAGCCCGGGCCCTGATCCAGGCGCGATATGCCGACTGTTTTTGTCGAACAGCTTTGGCACAATCTCGCCCGAACCAGGGACGGGCTCTGCGGATACTGGCGACATCAGTGAAAGGGATGTAATAATCCATCCCTAAACTGATCTCGTCAGCAATAGCAGAAGCACTATCCGAAGGAGCCTTTCCTACAAAGCAGCGCTGGCTCCAGGGGACGGACGCAAAATAATCGCGTAGACCGTCCCAATCCGCTGACGAGTAGTGCCATAGTCGTCGTGACGTTTGCACAGGACGTGCAGGAGGTGACACCTTCATGCCAGCGTGAACAACACAGTGGTCGGAACTACCCAGTGGGGCTCCTACCGAAACACTGTACTGGGCTGGGCGACTCGTCAGCAGTAGATCCAGCAGAGCGGGCGCGTGATCTGACCTGTCTGGTATCCGGGTGATCCCGCATACCATCTGGGTCAGACCGTGGGAGAGAGCGAACGCATGGGCGGCTCTACCCGCATGATCAGTCTTGAGGGACCCCAGCCATTCAATGTGATGGCCATTGAAGTCCCCCAGAAACACTAGGTCAGCGTTCGGGAACCGCACCTGCGCTTCATCAGCCGTCTCGCTGAGGTACTGGAAGAGCTTTGTTGTCTCAGAATCCCCTGTGTGGGATCGGTAGACGCACACGTAGATCTGGCTCATAGAGCCATGGTCTACGTGCAGCCAAAGGACGGAATTGGAGGGGTTCTCTAGGCAGCGCAACCGGCGGCAGCAAACATCCGCCCTAACGAACACGCACACCCCGGCTTTGTCTCGAAATTGTTCCTCGATGACATAGCCGGGGTAACACAGGTAAGACGTGTCGTCAGGGCGGCGTATTTGTGTCTCCGTGAGGAACATCACAGCGGGCCGTGCCGTCTCAAGGTGGTGGTGGACGGTATCGAGGTTCGCATGGAGTCCACGGACGTTAGTGAACTCCACCTCGAAATGTGAAGTTGTGGGGTTTCCTAGGGCCGCTGTGTAACGTTTATTTCTTTTTTGTTGCACTGCCATTGTAGATTTTGAAGAAGAAGCGTGAAGACAGGGCGAAATTTGGTGCAGCAGTAAGTGACAAAGCGCAGGGGCTAGCTTTGTCTAGAACCGTGTGGTTAGGTCGGAGCCGACTCGCCGGACGGAAGGGCTCCCAAACCCCCCTGATGCAAGGCCGCCGCTACCCCACACCGGTTACCACCCGGAGCGGCGATCCCACATCAGGATTATGCGCAACATGTGGGGCAGCCTCCTGGGGTCGTCCTCCATGATACAGAAGATATCGTCCACATACCTTTTCCAAAGTTTGATGTTGTTAGGTTAGGTTAGGGCAGTAGTGATAGCCAGTTCTTCGAAATGTTCCATCCATAAGTTGGCCACCACTGGAGCCACTGGACTACCCATTGCTACTCCATCTATTTGTAGGTAGTATTCGTTACTGTACAAAAAGTAATTTGTGAATAAACAATGATGCACAAGGTCAGTGTAGATCTTAGAAATGCCCTTCTCTGCGATTTTTCGTTTGATTACTTCCATACAATCAGCTATAGGAACATTTGTAAATAATGACTCCACAAAACAATGGTAAGTAAAATTTTTTTAAGAAAAAACTTTTTAGCATTAATTAATAGCATTAATTTTTCGCAGAATCAAAAGGACAACAAAACGTCGACAATTGTTTCGCCTCTAAACGAGGCATTATCAAGACTGTCTCAGAGAGAACAGCCTCGCTGTTCTCTCTGAGACAGTCTACCATTGTTTTGTCATGGATTTTCGCCAAGTAACGCCTGTTTCTATCCAATATTTAATGACTCCACGTCAAAACTCACCATCACTTCCGTTTCCTTCACAGTGGTATGGCGCAAAATTTGTATGAAATGTCGGGAGTCTTTGACGTACGATGTTGTTCTCCCCACCAAGGGCTGCAGTACCTTAGCTACGTGTTTAGTTAGTTCATAAGTGGGTCAATTTGGCTCACAATAGGCCGCAATGGTGCGTTTGCCTTATGAACCTTAGGTAGCCATTCCCTTTATCCGCCTTGAGGACAAAAATACTGTCGTCGTCCCTCAGTTCTCGCAGTGCGGAACGCTCGGCGGCCGTCATATTTGGCTGTGGAGGCTTGGCCCGACGCAAGGTAAGTGCCACTTCCTGTCTCACGACTTCTGCATCCTCTACAGGTATTTTGTTGCGTCTGGCCACCTCCTCAACCGTACCTATCACTTTTTCATAGGGAATACGAGTAGGTATGGGGGCAAAGTTCAATCCTCTCTCCAAGGCGTCAAGTGCTTCATTGGTCAACACTTTTTGGGAGAGATTGATAACCGTTCGTTGACTTCGTAAGTTTTTGTGGTAGGGGTCAGATGGTTTCTGCTTTCCAAGGAGGGCATCAAACTTACGTTTTTGTTTCAAAGCACAAATTTCCCTCGAACGTTGCGCTTGTAAGTATGTGATTCGGTCACAATTATCGAAATCGTCCCTAGACAACACCGCACTGCACTTGAGATGTATATCGTACAACTCACACTGGATTTTGTTTAAGCGGTATCTAGTGTTACTAATTGACTTACGTAATAACTTTATGCTACAATTACGTAGAATGTTCGCGGAACCATAAATGTCTTTGCGAGGTTTTATTCGCGCACAAATCGGAATTACATCCCGGATTGTAATATTTGATTGATACACTTTAGTAAAAAGGATAGTGACTCACTGATACATTACTCTTTTTCCGCGTCCGTTCAAGTTGTTTGATTAGTTTTACACATTCCGGCCCGTACCGGTGCACAATATAGTTATTTAAACTGCCATGGTCGTTATTATTATAAACTTTGGAAATGTATTCGTGATATTTGTTGGGATATTGAGGAGAAAGGTGCTTAAATGTAAGTATTTGTTAGGAAATAGTAAAAGAGATGTTACTGTCACGAGTGTTTATATTCAAGCACCTTTCTCCTCAATATCCCAACACGTTATCAGCACGAAGGGTTGAGAGCGTGCTGTGTAAAGTTTTAATTTGGTATAGATATAGTGTATATTTTTGTGTGACTTATAAAAATTAAATTTTTCGTCGAAATGTCACACGAATCTGGAGATGTCTCAGTTGTTAAGAAGTCAATTTCGTCAAATTCATCTTCGAACCATCTTTTTGCCTGGAGAATACAGATGGGTATCCTACATGGAAGTTCAAGATGCGTAATTATCTTTTACACGAGGATTTATGGGAAACAGTAAGTGGTTATTCAGAGGATGACACGACCCCCGCCTCGATCAAGGTACGAAACGACGCAAAAGCACTAGCAAAAATTTGCTTAACAGTAGACGGTGCAGCTATTACGCACGTCAGATGTGCAAAAACTGCAGCCGAAGCATGGAAATGTTTGCAGAAAGCTTTTGAGGACAAGGGAATGGGACGAAGACTAGCTTTAGAGCGTAAGCTGTACAGATTAAGTCTGACAGACTTCGATAATATGGAATGCAGTTATGTCAACCGCACAGGACTTGGCGGATATTGACAAGATGATAGAAGATACGTCGATTGCCGCTATACTTTTGGGAGGTCTCACGCCAAAATATGAGCCTCTTATTATGGCGCTAGAGAACTGTAATGTCGACGTAACTACAGATTTAGTGAAATCGAAACTGCTGAATGAGATGTCCAAAAATGCAGCTGCACCAATGAATTCCGTTTTCAATGCCAGACTGAAATTTAAATCTAAGAAGAAAGAAATAGTGTGTTACGGCTGTAAAGTACCTGGACATAAAAGGCCGGACTGTCCACTGAGATGCAAGAAGGAGAAATTAAAAGCTGTAAAAGGAAACGACTCCACATTTACTGCTCTCAATACTTCTGGCCACTCTAATGAAGATCTTTGGTACGTAGACTCGGGATGCTCCAAAAATATGACTTCAAGACATGATTGGTTTCAAGATATTTCTTTAAAGAATAATGGTAGCGTCACGGTCGCAAATGGAGAACAAATACAGTGCTGCGGAATTGACAATGTCTCAATAAATACACCAGAGAACGTTGTCAACAGGATCAGTGACGTTCCTTTTGTTCCTGATTTAAAAGCAAATCTGTTATCTGTACAGAAAGCTGTTGATAAGGGTTTTATATGTGTTTTTGATAAAAGTGGATGTAATTTTTATAAAAATAATACTTTTCGTTTTACAGGTGATTCCGTTCTTCATGCCTCGCCCTGTGGTGGACTGTATGTACTTTATTGTACCGTAAATGTTCCCGATAACGTGGCGAACAATTATTTGACGCAGGATGTGCACTCTGGTTGTCAGAATAGTTACCAACTTTGGCACAACAGGTTAGGACACTTGTGTCGTATAGGCATGAAACAACTGAAGAATCACGAGGTAGGCGTAGAGTTTAAAGTAGTAGATAAAACGAATTGCATCGCTTGCGTAGAAGGCAAACAAGCAAGAAAACCTTTTAAGAAGGTAGCATTTAATAGGGCTACCTCGCCATTGGAATTGATTCATATTGATTTATGTGGGCCTATGTCTACAACCTCCTTTCAGGGGAATAAGTATATGTTAACTTTAGTAGACGATTATACAAGAAAGGTATTTGCTTACTTTGTTTCTTCAAAGACAGAGGTTAATGCCAAGTTTTGTCTTTTTCAAACCTTTGTAGAAAATCAATTAGATAAAAAGATTAAAGCGGTTAGGACTGACGGAGGCAAGGAGTTCGTCAACAAGGACTTTATCGATTACCTTGACTCAAAAGGTACCAAGCATCAAATGACGACACCGTACAGCCCTCAACAAGTCGGAGTAGCTGAACGAACTCACAGATCAATAACTGAAAAGGCGAGATCGTTATTGGCTGAAAGCTCACTCCCGAAAGCATACTGGGAAGACGCTTTCCGGGTAGCCGTATATCTAAAAAATAGGTCACCTCACAGAGCCTTAGGTGGGCAAATTCCTTATGACAGGTGGTGTGGCCGTAGGAGTGATCTTGGTCATCTGAAAGTTTTCGGATGTAGAGCACTAGTTCACATACCTTCATGTCATAGGAAGAAATTAGATTTAAAGGCAAAGGAAGCAATTTTTGTCGGTTATTCAGAAAACCCTAATACTTATATTTTTAGGGATCCGTCTAACCCACGAAAAGTATCCAGGTCCCGAGATGCAACCTTTTTTGAAAATAGCTTTACAGGGTTGAAGCAGCGGCAGCCTGAGCCTGTGGTACAGTCAGACTCCGTATTATTATTTGAAGATAAGGAGCCGGAAACAGAAGATTGTCAATTTTTTAATTGCGTTGAGAGTACCGGTCCTGCGGCTGAATCATCTACATCAGAACATCAGATTAATATCGAAGAGGCAGCAACTATGGAAGAGCAGCAAGATTTTCATGAACTGACGCTTCCTGATGATGATGTAGAATCAGCAAGTGTGAATGAGGAACAACCTATTCACGAGCCGAGGTACCCCTTTAGAAATAGGAGACGACCGGATTACCTAACGTACAATGTGTCATCGGTCGATTCTGGTGAACCGATGACATATTATGAAGCTACTCATGCCGACGATGCTGGAAAATGGCAGCATGCAATCAAAGAATCAAAGAATCAAAGAATCAATTTCATTTATTCAGTTTAGGCACATAAAGAGCACATATGAATGTCAAAATTTTACAATTTTGTCAAGTAATATTATAAAAATACTAAATTAAGTAAGTACATAAATAACCATTAGAAAATGATTCTTTCGACAATGGCAGATGAGTATAAATCCCTGACTAAACTCCATACGTGGGATTTAGTAGATAAACCAAACAAAAAGGTTATGGTAAGGGTACCCATGTAAATGGGTTTATAAAATCAAAAAGGACGCTTATGGTAATATCACGAAATGTAAGGCTAGACTCGTCGTCAAAGGTTTTAATCAAGTCCAAGGAGTGGACTACGACGAGACGTTTGCACCAGTGATTCGTCATTCTTCGCTGCGCACTCTATTTGCACTAGCTGCAGAGATGGGCCTAAGAATGAAGCATTTGGACGTCGAAACCGCGTTCCTAAACGGAGATTTAGAAGAAGAAGTTTTCATGGCACAACCCCTTGGTTTCGTAGAAAAAGGCAAGGAAAACAAGGTTTGTTTGCTGAGAAAATCATTATACGGCCTTAAACAGGCACCACGAGCTTGGAACAAAAAGTTAAACGAAACACTTATAAAAATAGGTTTCATAGGAACTCCCTCGGAGCCTTGCGTGTATACTAAACTCTTTGGTCAAGAACACGTGATTTTGGGTGTCTTTGTCGATGACATAATTGTCTTCTATAAATCTGATTTGACATGTGACGTCGTCAAGAAAGATTTGTCGAAATATTTTTCACTAAAAGATCTCGGAATACTAAAATCGTATTTGGGATTGCAAATTGAATGCGATTCCGAAAGTGTGAAAATAAATCAAGCAAATTATATTTTATCGCTGTTGGATAAGTTCAATATGAGAGAATGTAAGACGGTGAATACTCCATTAATTAAAAAGTGCATGGAGAAGAGAAGTGATGGTGATGTTGGTGAGTCTTATCCCTACCAAAACTTGATTGGAAGCCTGATGTACCTCACACCGATATTCTCGCCCCGATATTGCTTATACGACAAGCTATTTAAGTCAGTTTAATACGTGTTTTACGAAGGAACACTGGAACTGGGTACTTTAAACTATTCCTTGGTTTACAGGAGAAGAGGAGAACCTTTAGAAGGTTTTTGCGACGCCGATTGGGCAAACTGTCCGATAGACAGAAAGTCGTATACTGGCTACACCTTCAAGTTAGGTGGAGGACCAGTATCCTGGGAGTCAAAGAAGCAGCCTACGACTGCTTTGTCATCTACGGAAGCCGAATATATGGCACTAGCGTCTGCCACTAAGGAAGCTTGTTATCTACGTCGCTTTATTTATGAAATAACAGGTAAACTTACATCAGTTAACTTAGCGTCTGACAGCCAGAGTGCCATCAATCTCGTTCGGAATCCTATTCACCACAGCAGGACGAAGCATATTGATACTAGGTTTCACTTTATTAGGGAAAAGGTATCCAATAATGTTGTTACCTTAGAATATGTAAAAAGTAGTGACATGCCTGCAGATGTCCTCACTAAGCCACTTGGGCCTATGGTGCACAAAAGGTGTACTATTAGTTTAGGACTAGAAACTTAACTTTCTTTTGATGTCAGGCGCAACATCGATTAAGGGCGGCTGTTGTAGTGCAGACTCTTTATAAGTTATTTTTCTTTTATATTAGGCATATTCTATTTGACATATTCTTTTATTCAATATTTTAATGTTTGTTATTTACCTAGTTACTTGAATATAAACACTCGTGACAGTAACATCTCTTTTACTATTTCCTAACAAATACTTACATTTTAGCACCTTTCTCCTCAATATCCCAACAATATTTACCATGTATAATTTTGTTGTCGAGTTTCCGATATTTCGGCACTATTGCAAGCGCCATGGTCACGGAGGAACTGTCAGTACATCGCGAAATAGTTTTAAGGTAAACCGTATCGGTCTACCCTCCTTCTCACTCGTCTTTGTCGCGCACCACTACTATTGTCTGCACTGTTCTCACTACCAACTCGAACATGATCACGGCACACAATACTCGCGGACCACACCGTCGAAACACGTGTCGAGGTTTTTTATTATTTTTTGCACGATAACACAACTCTCATATTTATTCTATTTTCAAAATTATTTCTCTATTCTTTCGGCCTAAGTGGGTTTGGAGGGCGGTCTTGTGCATGAATAATACGAGAGTTGGGTAATTTGCATGTGGCGGAATATTGCAAAGTAGTTAGATTTATTTATTTTAAAAACCTTCCTCAAGAACCACTCTATCAATTGGTGAAAACCGCAGCAAAATCCGTTGCGTAGTTTTAAAGATCTAAGCATACACACAGAAAGGGCGACTTTGTTTTATAATATGTTATGATCTGAATAAAACGTCAATGGCCTGATGACTGAGACAGTGGTCTTGCATTCCAATGACGTGACTTGAAACAAACTGACACAGACACTTTTAATACAAGTACGTTAGCTTAATTGTAGGCAAGCAAGAACACCTTTTCTTTTTTTATGTATAGCATAAAATTCTAAAAATGGATGTATAAGAGTCACATTAAGATCTTTAAGGCTCAAGCCAACCTCATCTCAAAGGTAGTGACTATGGGAAATTTAAAAATTTCCTGCAATCGGCCAAAGGGTCTCCCTGGGACTCCATGGAAACAATAGCTATTTCTGGAAAACTTAGGCTGGAGCAGTTCCTAAGTCATTTCAAGTAGAGCTTAATCAAAAGATAGTAACTATGATCAAAGGAGAAGTGCATGTTGAAGGCAGTGACTGAGATGATGTTTGTCATGGATGTGTGGAGAAAACATACATGTTGCGCTGACCCCGAATAATTACAACAGGAGCAGGTAGCTGATGATAAATACCTAATTAAAAAAAAATAAGTAAGTATATAATACCTGATTTTCAGGCAGGCTGGCATAAACCACTTCGTGATAGTACTTGCGTCAGTAGTACTCTTGCTGCTTGTGTGTGTTATCGTTGTGATTCAACGCATCTGGTACAGGAGCAACAGAAATAGGAGCAGAAATAGGAGCAAAACTGCTGGCAATACTGGTGAGTTAGTACATTTATCAACAACAATAAATAATATTCTTTTCAGTGATAAGACAATCAACAAATACTACTTTAACGGATTAGGTTAACATATTACGAGTAGAAAGGTTAAGCAACTCTAGCCAGAGCAGTCTTTAGATTTGGGACAATTTCTTCAGACATTATCACCGTTCTATGCCTCGGAGAGCACGTTAAGCCGTCCGTCTCGGTTGCTATTCGAACATCTATAGTAGTCGTTACGGGTAGTCGGAGTCCTAAAAAACATCGACATCGCCAATTGATTGTGGAGGTTAGCAGTCGCGTCAAGGAAAATACACATCATAAAATGACACAACAACCGACTTCAAATTACCGAAATGGGACCAAATAATTGTCGGAATGGGATCAAATTGAAATGGGACTTGGGAAGTAACACTTTTCATTTAAAAAAAATCAAAATCGGTTCAGATAGTTCAATGGTAACGAACATAAAAAAGAGAAAAAAAACATACAGTCGAATTGAACCTCCTCCTTTTATTTAGACTGGAAAGCCGACTAAACTGGGTTGCGAAAGGGAATGACTTTCTACTAATAGCAAAAGTTTGTATAGATCGATGTTTGTTATTCGTCCACGCGAAGACTGCTAAAGGGATTTTGATGAAACTTAACAGTAGCTTAACAGTAGTAGATTATGAAGCTCAAATATCAGAACATAATAGACTTCTTAATTCCGGTAGTGTGTCTCTATTATTATTAATCTATGCAATATCTATGTTGACAATTTATTAATTTAACTGTGATATTTTCAGATACAGGAGTCGGCAGTGTAGTGTATCACACGTACCCAGCAACTTTGATTAAATCAAAAGCCTATGACGATACGACTCCGAATGATGACCTTCCAAATGAAAATTTAACCGTCGAAGAAGCAACAATAGACCCCTTACTTCGTCGACGGACCGAAAATAACGTAGAAATAAAAATGTACCTAAGTTAGATACTACCTAATGTAAGTTTTAATAAAACCGAGGTAAACAGTGTCATCAGCATCATACAACAAGCCTTTCTCCCAACCTCGTTGGGGTCGGCTTTCCAGTATAACTGTGATGCGGCTGAACTTCGGTAAACAGTATAATAGTTGCATTTTTTACAAAACTGTCGAATTTGAACTTTTAACCATTATTGTTTGTATTAAGAATGAGCTGCCATCTTAAATAATGTAAGGTTAGGTAGCAATAATAAATATTATATTTCTTGAGATTGACCTTCATATGGAGATGGATTTAGAAAGATAGGTGGTGCCACCTAATAGGGGGTTAACCTACTTCTGCTAATTGGGAACCGTTTGGTTGTAAGAACCTCAAATAGAAATTGAAATATCAGAATTTTCAAATATGTAATACTGACGCTTGATGCGTATGACTACACTATTTATATTATTATGTTCCTGTAGAGCTGCAGCAGCAGTTTTTATACGTCTTTATTGATACTTTTGACTTTGAATACTCGTATCAATCATGAATCTATGCTTTACTCTTTCTTTTTCCACTATATCTGTATCAACAACCAGTCTTCTGTCTTTTTACTTTCTTTTTTCGTTCTTTACGATGTCAAAAAGGTCTTCCTTATTGTTCATAACTAATGACAATTAAATATTGCCTTTGTGTCTCTGCATTCATAATGTTTGTTATTGGTATTGCTTTTCTTAAATTTTGTACGAATTCTCTGTTATTCAGAGGTAAATTATTTATTGTACCTACTCGTATTGAGTAGAAATATTAGTTTATAAATGTGAATATAATATAACAATTTAATATCCGACCCTAATTTAAAGAATACACGTATAAGTATATCATCAATATTCCCAATTTATTCGTAAGTATATTATACACTTTTCTAAGTCTACGTGACTTAGAAAACTCACACTCGAATTTTTCAACGTTGAAATGCGAAAATTTATTCGTAGTAACACGAATAAAATTTGAGATTCTGATCGAATATTTTAATCGTTTAAATCTGAAAACTGACATGACCCGTGTTTGTTAACCGACTTCTAAAAAAGGAGGATTTTTATTGTTATCCTCATACTCTTATCCTCATATTTTAGGACTGGGTTGTACAGTGTGAACCGATTTTGAAATATTTTTTTAAATTGTAACTTACTAGTTCCCATTTGGTCCCATTTTAATTTGGTGCTATTCCTACTATTATTTGGTCACATTTTGGTAATATAAGAATATCTACTCTCAATACTCTACTCAGTCTCGAAGCATAGAGGCCTGCTCCGAGAATTTAAGGGGAAAACTTAATACTGACATGAGCAAGCCGTGAAGTGTGAACATCAATCCAGGTGGGTGACTACTACCACAAAATATGGAATATTACTACTACACCGAGGTCACACAATAAGCACCATCAATTACAACTGCTGTAACTATAATTCTGAAATATACATTAACACACAATATAGTAAACTAGTTTAATTTTTAACTTAATTACTTACTTACATCATTTAATTTACATGTACAAGCATGAGGTAAGTATCTTAATTTAGATATATCACAACCGCTGGGCGCCACTGGAAATACCTTCTGCGTGTGAACCAGAGACCCGGCAAAGGAAGTTAGGACGGCCGCGGAATCAAAAAAAAATAAAAACAAAAATGTATCTCACAACAGCTTAAACTAAATTGTACAATTCAAAAAAAGGAATAAGTTTAAAAGATTAGGTTTGATGAAGTTTCAGGCTTATTGGTTCGTGGCATCTCAAAATAGGGAATAGTACTTACATGTGACATGCAGAACACACAAAATTTTTTACTTACTATTTAGAATAGATCTTCTGTTAAATTTGCTAAGACAATAAGTCTAATAATCACCATTCAATAGATTTTTGGGGACATTTATCTCTCACGCTCGAACTGCTTCGACTAATCATTGCGTCAATTTGATAAAAACACGTCAAAGTTGACAGAAAATGTTAGGACAATTCACACAACGCCATCTAGTCTCTAACTAAGCAGAGCTTGTTATATGAGTACTATAGATAAACGGATAAAATACTTATATACATTTTATTTGTAAATACATACATGTACATAGGAAACATCCAGAGTTCGGTACAAACGTATCTGTCTTCACACAAAGTTTGTCCCGACTGGGAATCGAAACCGAGACTCCGGCGTCGAAAGCAGATGCACTACTGACAACGCCACCGAAGCAGTCAAGGTACTAGGGGTTCTATTAATAATTGAAGTCCTAACTCATCCTTACCTGCACGTGGGGCACCTTCAGACAGATGGCGCTGGGACATATACCTAAAGTATTAGTAGTGCCCGGTCCTGTATGCACTTTCATGTTTGGCCGTAAAAGCGACGGATGAAAGACAACTGCATGTAGCGGAAATACGAATGTTAAGATGGATGTCTGGTGTGACAAGAATGGATAGGGTAAGGAACGAGTATATTAGAGGAAGTTTGAAAGTTGCGCCAGTGAATGAAAAATTGAGAAGCGAGCGGCTGTCATGGTATGGACATGTTATGCGAAGAGAGGAAAGTAATGTCGTAAGAAAGGTGCAAAGTATGACTGTAGAGGGTTTAGGAAGTAGAGGTAGGCCAAAGAAAAGATGGAGCGAATGTGTGAAAGAGGATATGACAAGGAGAGGAGTGACTGAAGAGATGACGTCTGACAGGGATGTGTGGAGGAGAAAGACTTGTTGCGCCGCCCCAAATAATTGGGATAAGGGCAGGTAGATGATGATTAGTAGTGCCAGGAATCAGCAACAAAGCTAACAAAACGTAATTCTGTGTCACAAGGTCAAGACCCCATAAAGCGCCTCAACCCTATACGCGTCAAATCTAGAATAGAATAGAATAGAATAAACTTTATTGTACACCAATACAAATAAATATGAGAAACATCGTATGAAAATGTACAAATGGCGGCTTTAACAGGCAACCTTTGGATGGACATAAATGTTAAGAAATAAGATGTGAAAGTGGTTAGTCATTGGTGTTTGAGTAAAGTTAGTGAGGAAACGTAAAAACAATCTTATGGAGACAATACTAATATCATAAGAAAAATATAAGTAAACAAAGAAATTTAAATAAGGAAAGACATAAGTAATGGACCGGAAGCATTCTATAACATATACGAGTACATAATGTGATACTAGCATAGACCAACGCGGTCGTCGTATACGATACTAGAGATAACAATACATACATAGCATTTCATACAGCATTTAAAAAATATATTACTAACTAGCTGTTGCCCGCGGCTCCGCCCGCGTGGATGGCGGTTATCGCGACCAAACATACCATCATAAATGTCCTCTCTTAAGATCTAATCTATCCTTGTACCAAATTTCATCAATATCAGCCAAATTTCATAAATACCTAACAATAATAAGCTATAAAAATTGACCAATAATAATAAAAAGTGACATCTATATCTCCGTTAAATTCAGTTTATTATATTTTTGGTCACATCTCCGGTTCTAATCAACCGATTGCGATGAAACAAACGTAAGATTTTAAGTCTGACCAAGCCCTGTCTAACAAAAAAACCGCATCAAAATCCGTTCAGTAGTTTCTGCGTCCATCGCGAACAAACAGACAGGAAATAAAAAAAAAATATTTTCGTGTTCAGTATCGTTAACATAACAATAAAAAGACATAACCCAAGTATTTTTTTTCAAATATCTCCAATGTACAGACACGACCACTTTACAATTATATAATAGTATAGATATAGATTATAAATCCATGTTATAGACTAGAATGAATGACTATTGACGACAATAAAACTAGTAAATACAATAAAGACTAGATTAAGTGCCTGTTGTTTAAAATATTCTTTGCAGAGATTTTCGATTTTTCCCGTTGATCAGATCGATGGTTAGATTAGTCTGTCCAGTGGGAACTTTTTGTCCCATTGTCCAGATCAGCTCGGATTTTCCCGTTGGTCAGATCGATGGTTAGATTAGTATGTCCAGTGGGAACTTTTTGTCCCATTGTCCAGATCAGCTTGTGATGTAGGTGGATGAAAGTATCATTGAATACAAAAAGTCATAATAAAAATAATAAAATCATGGCCATCGCTCCTTGCCAACCGTCCCGAGTACGCCCTCGTAAGGACAACCCCAGGCCACCGGCGGACTTTGGCCACCTATGCGGCATCTGTTTACGCAATTTTAGGAGTCGGGTTTTATACCCCGTCGATCAGTAAATGCATGGGCTGATATCATGCCCACATCTGTCCTAGCTGTTGGAATTTTGGTTTGAATTACAGACTGTTTGTGGATGTTCTATAAGTAGTGCCCGGTAACGGCAATAGGCTTGCCTTCTATTACGTGCGACCAACAAAATTACTGACAAAGTGTGGGTGTGTATTAATCTTTACAATAAGAATTACAAAATACATAATTATGGGAACACCCAAATACTCCGAAAAACTTTATTCCGAATTTCGATGTTCCGATTTTCAAAAGTCCGCATATTATAATACCTAAGAATTGTAATATCTATTATTAAAAATCACGAAACTTATTTTACCGAAAGTCAGTGCGATTTGTTAGTTTTCCGATTTTCATACGTTCGAAGAGTCAAATGCTCGAAGTTCCCGGTCCGAAACACGACATTCCTATTTTCAATACTTCGAATAAACTAAAAGTCAACATGTTTGTTCTACAGAATTTAGTGACAGAAAGAAATCGCTGCAGAACCAACTTCACGCAGTCTGGACTGTGTATCTGGAATGGGTAGAAGTGGGTTAGGTTAGGTTAGAACTGTGACCACAACAGAGATTGACCTGTTTTATATAAAAAAATTGGGAAAGATTTTTAATTCTACTAAACTCACTCATACTAAATATAATATTATACGTACTTCTCTCTGATGAGCAATTATGTGTTTATGTGTCTTGCTATTTAGGTATTTTAATAATCAGAATTCGTATTGTTGATGTTTCGAAATATCATTAAGTGGGACTTTTTGTTATTCGATCTATTGAAGCTCGGTATTTTGAGAATAGTAATTATAAACGTTAGGAATATAATAAATAAAAAAAAAATTACAAAATATCGTTTAAAAAATCCTTCACGTCATTGCCGACTAGGAATGTTCCCAGAATGCTGCCTGTGTTGCCACGTGGGATGCCGATACTTATTCTTTGAGCTATAAAATAGCCAGCCTTCTGGTCCTGAGAAGCATCGATTAAGCGTTTAACAATGTCTCTGTAAAGCGAGCACTCGGACCCCATGACCCCAGTTTCTCAACCCCAAAGGGCTCAAATATGTAATCAGCTGCTAGGTTGGCATATTTACACCGTTTGAGGCCTTCAGCCGATGCAGCAGCAGCGCCGGCACATCCGGATGTGCTTGGAGGGTGTAAAGGTGCTAAGGTGTCAACCCTTGTAGCGGTCCCACACGAAAGGCCTTCCCATCTTCCACGGTAGCAACGTCATACCGTCCGGTCTCTTTCCATCGCTTCGTGCTAACCCATTTGGTTCACGTACGGCCGGAAGACCTGCGGTGAAAAGAGCCCTACGAATTATGTCGTTTAGAACAGCGTGCCTAGGTATACGACCTGCACTTCTGCTACAAGAAAGGCCATGGTGTCCCAGATTATCGACGGCTACTCCAAAGGTGCAATGATGCGGAGATACACAAGGTGACCCAGCCGAGTTTCTTTATTTTATTTTTATTTCAAGTTTATATTTTATCAAGGTCGGTACATACGTTACCAAATGACCGTTGGAGTATTATACCTCTAGTAAAATATAAGTATAATATTTATAAGGACAAAGAATTATTAAATACTAGCTAGTGCATTGTTTTGCAGTTTTCCTGTTCCATTATAGGTATTTATGGGTATATTCCGATAAATCGAATAGTAATGTATCCTGTTCCAATTAAAAATAACCTGAAATAATCCTATTAACCCAGGCAAGGAGGAAAAATCAGCGGAAATAATTCCTGTAGTGTTTTTGAACTCTTACAATTGTACCTTAAGGGACGTAGATGAACATACTGAAAGTCCTCAAGTGTAGGGGCTGTGTTAAAAAATATATTTTTGACTGCTTCGGTGGCGTGGTCGGTAGTGTATCTGCTTTCGACGTCGAAGTCTCGGGTTCGATTCCCGGTCGGGACAAACTTTGTGTGATGACACATACGTTTGTACCGAAGTCTGGATGTTTCCTATGTATAATATGTATGAATTTACAAAAAAAAATGTATACATATAAGTATTTATATCAGTTTATCTAGTACTCATATCACAAGCTCTGCTTAGTTCCCAAGGTGTGGAGGACGGGGAAACTGGTCCTGATCCGTAAGGCGGGGCGGCCGGTGGACTCACCGTCCGGATACCGGCCGATCGTGTTGCTCGACGAGGTGTGTAAGCTCTTTGAGCGCATTATCGCGGAACGCCTCGTCGAGCATCTCACGAGTGTGGGGCCAGACCTGGCGGATAACCAGTTCGGTTTCCGTCGGGGACGCTCCACCGTGAGCGCGATCATGCGCGTGAAGAGCCTGACGGAGGAAGCAGTCTCGCAGGGCAAGGTGGTGGTGGCGGTGTCTCTTGACATCGCCAACGCGTTCAACACCTTGCCATGGAGCTGCGTTAGGGAGGCGCTCGTGTATCACGAAACGCCTCTCTACCTCCGTCGTATTGTCGAGGCCTATCTCTCGGAGAGGGCCATAGCTTTCCCCAGCTGGCTCGGGCCAGCTCGGCGAGATGTGTCGTGCGGTGTTCCGCAGGGGTCGGTCCTGGGGCCGCTTCTGTGGAACATCGGCTACGACTGGGTGCTGCGGGGTGCGTTGCCTAGGGGTGTCGGCGTAACGTGCTACGCCGACGATACCCTCGTCACGGCGCGGGGTGCAACGTACCAGGAGGCAGCACTCAAGGTCACGACGGGTGTTGCTCGAGTCGTGGGTCGGATACGGCAGCTGGGACTGGAGGTGGCCTTGCACAAGTCCGAGGTTCTGTGTTTTCACAGACCTCGGAACGGTCCACCAGAAGGTTCCAGCATAAATGTGGGAGGCGTTAGCATCGGCATCAAGCCCTCGATGAAGTACCTAGGGATCGTACTTGATAGCCGATGGAACTTCGGACCACATTTCCGAAGTTTGGTCCCCAAGGTGACGCAGGCATCGGTCGCGCTTTCGCGACTGATGCCCAACCTAAAGGGACCCAACGCCTCCTGCAGGAGACTGTACCTGGGGATCGTGCGGAGTATGGCCCTATACGGGGCTCCCGTATGGGCGGATAGGTTGGCGGTCAAGGGGAACGTGACTCTGTTAAACAGACCACTTAGAACCTTGGCCGTCAGAACCGTACGGGGGTACCGCACGATCTCCGGAGAGGCTGCATGTCTCCTAGCCGGGACCCCTCCATGGGACCTGGAAGCGAGAGCCCTTGCGTCATTGTTCCAATGGCGCAAGGAGGCGCTGGAGCGGGACCACAGGCCTGCGTCTCGAGAAATCGAGGACCAGCGGTCCCAACTCCGCCAGGATCTCATGGAGTCATGGAGGGTGCGACTTGAGCAACCCAAGGGGGGTGCCATCTTCATCGCGGCGGTGAGACCGATCATGGACGATTGGCTGCAGAGGCAGCATGGTGACCTCACGTACCGTGCGACGCAGATGGTTGCCGGGCATGGATGCTTCGGTAGCTATCTGTTTCGCATGCATCGTGAGGTCACACCCCGGTGTCAACACTGCGAGGTTTCCGACGACGACACCGCACTCCACACGTTGGTGGAGTGCTCAGCGTGGGCGAGTCAGCGCCGGGACCTCGTAGTGGGTCTGGGCGTGGATACCCTCTCGCTGGGGACCATGCTTCAAGCCATGGTATCCAGCGGGAGTAGGTGGAACGCGGCCGTGTCCTTCTGCGAGCAAGTCATGCTCGCGAAGGAGGCGGCCGGGAGGGAGAGGGAGCGTACCCTCCCCGCCGAGTTCCGTAGTCGGCGGCCAGGCCGCCCCAGACTACGCGACTACGCCCAAGACTATCGTCCTCCATGATCGGGGCCTGAGGACGGCGGGATCGCCACCCACCGTCCTTACAGAAGCAGGCTAGAAGGGTTGCGTGCTGCGGGGCCTTTGCCCCATAGCACGCAACCAGATTCACTCACTGACGCGGGATGCGGGATAAAACCCGACCCCAATGACGCGGGATTCTCGTCCCGACCAAACACCCGCAGAGACCACAGGGGTGGTCAAAGTCCGCCGGGCGCCACTGGACATACCCTCTGCTAGTAACCAGGGACGCCCGGCAACGGACGTTAGAGCGGCCTCGGCCTTGGGCCGCGGGATTAAAAAAAAAAAATAAAAAAAAAATAAAAAAATAAATAAAAAAAAAGCTCTGCTTAGTTTGAGACTAGATGGCGTTGTGTGAATTGTCCTAACATATTTATTTATTTATATTCAAGGTTAAAGGTCAACGTTTTCGGTATTTTGGACTTTTCTCATAAACGGTGAATTTTAGCAAAAAATTGTCAAGGACGAAGTTGGAACCTATCCTAAATATAGGTATTTAACCTATCATGATCATTAACATTACGATTAGAATTAGGGTTAGAATTTGAGTGAGCGCAAGCACTGTGACAGCCTTCTGAAAGAGGGTGGAACGATTTTAGACATTTTCCATCAACCGCCATTACTCCAGTTCTTTCGCGATCATGGCGCTTGCAACAGCACCGAAATATCGGAGACTCG
This sequence comes from Nudaria mundana, assembly GCA_963556515.1. Taxonomy (NCBI): domain Eukaryota; kingdom Metazoa; phylum Arthropoda; class Insecta; order Lepidoptera; family Erebidae; genus Nudaria; species Nudaria mundana. Next base: position 21,957,363 of record OY748295.1, read on the forward strand.
ATAAAATAATGTTACATGGTAAATATCCCGAACATTATAATCGTAACCTATCTTTAGTTTAACCTATAGTTAATTTTTTTTAAGTATTACCACTTCTGAGATATGGCGGTTACAAAATGTCGAACAAATTATATTTTACACACCATCCTGCCTATTCTCTAATATTGTAACGTTATTAAGGTGAAAGAATTGTTCAAATTCGTGCAGTAGTTTCTGAGGAATCACGTGGTACCTAACAAACGTTCCCCTTCCGTTTTTCATCCCTTTAGGGGCAGAGTATAGATATGTAGATGACATTATTTGTTTATGGACTGGACTAAACGTAAATATTTTAAGTAAGTTTTTGACATTTATTAATCAAATTAATGCGAATATACAATTTACAGTTGAAATGGGACAGGACATAATTAACTTTCTGGACATAACTATCAGCTTAACTAATCACAAACTTACATTTAAAATATATAGAAAACCCACATTTGCAGACAACATCATAGACGTAGATTCTAGACACCCATTGATTCATAAACATGCGGCCTTTCACTCAATGGTACATCGCTTACTGTCAATTCCAATGTTCCAGAATAACTTTGAAGAGGAAGTAAAGTGTATAAAAACTGTAGCCACGAATAACGGTTTCTCATCCCAAATAATAGACAGTATGGTGGCACGCAAGAAAGCAAGGGCAGTCATGGATTTAGCATATAGGGGAGGTGCACCTACGACTTCGGATGTACCTAGGAAAAACGATGGGCTCGTATATCTTATATTGGTAACATATCATACAAATGCTCTAGGAATTTATTCGAATGCAAACCCGCATTTTATACACCTCACAATATAAAAATATGTGGGTCAGACGGGGAGATCCATACGGACTAGAGTAACGAAGCACACTAGCGGTTGGAGACTTAAAAAAACAGAATCCAACTTTGCAGAGCATCTTCTGTCTGAGGGGCACTCGTTTGAACCAAAAGCAAACGTTAAAGACCTACATTGCTGTAAAAAAGGTAAGAAAATGAACGCCCTCGAGACCCTCGAAATAAATAGATTATTAAATACCAAAAGTAAAGCGATACTGAAGCAACAAGTTGACTTAAGCCGGTCACCATTGTATTATAAGTAGTGACATCTACATATCTATATTTGAGTAGTTGACATTCGAATTATATAATGGACATTGTATTTTGTTTTATTCTATTTTCTATTTCTTATACAATTTAATTCACTGTGGTGGGACTAGAAATGTAAGTTTTGACATTTAATAATTTTGACAATTTTGCAGTTGACATTTAATGTAATTTTTGACTTGTAACAAATATTTTTTAAAACATCAAGTAGACATTTTCTTAGAACTTATTCTCCCACTTTTCGGGGTAAATTTAGAAGTGGTGGTGTTATCATTTAAATTTATTTTCATATACCCCCATAAAATTTATTATGATACTAGTGTTTTGATGTCAGTATGAATATGTAGTACGATATTTTTATGTGAATTTAATATATATTTTGTATAAATCTCTGATGATGCCGTGAGGTGAAACAGGTCACTGAAAGTAAAATTATAACAGTGGAAAAGTATATGTGTTTTTGTGCAATATGTGTTGCAGATTCCACCAAGTGCCGTCAATCGACAGTATAAATTGTTTGAACAGTAAGCGTACCACTTTACTGTTTTTTTTTTTCAGTCAGGGGCTTGGGCGTAAGCAATACGCCGTCGCCCCCTGACTGGTGCCCGGCGGGGCGGGAGCGTGCGTGCGGCCTGCACGCTCCCGCTCACGCAGGGCCTATCTCTTTACCGTCATCACCTCCCGAGCGAAGGAGGCGACGGCGGCCCAACATTCTTGGCAGCGAACCTACACTTCCGATGACGCCCGTGAGGGCCAACCTCTGCGAGTCCCAGGCGGCGCACACGACGAGTGTATGCTCCGCCGTGTCCACGGCGCCGCCTGCGCAATGATGACAATCTGGCTCCGACAGGATCCCCACCACTACCCACAGGAATTTGGCAAAACAGCCATTACCCGTGAGAAGTTGGGTGAGGAAGTAGGTCGGAGCCCCTTGCGCATGCTCCACCCACTGGCGGAGCACGGGACCGATGGACCCCACGAGCACCCGGCTCGCGGTGAGAGCCGCACATCTCAAGGCCCATTGCCGGAACAGTTCGTCGCGAGCCTCCTGTCTCCAGCGATTGACCTGCTCCGGCAACGGGTGACCTCCTAGTTGTCGCACCAGGGCGCTCTCGTCGTAGACCCTCTTAAGGACCCCTGCTTCGAGATCCCACGGGGGACTTTGTGCCAACAGGCACGCCGCCTCAAACTGTGTTTCATTAGATCAGGGAATACACCGTCAGATGTGCAATTGTTAAACAATGTTGCCAAGTATGGAGCAATGACTTCAATGATACTCAAATCTGATTTTTTTTATATTAACATTTAAATGTTTCTATTATGTCATTGCAATTAACAACCGTAAATCCAAACGAAACCTTACAACGGGATACTGATTCTGTTAATAAAATCTCGGCAGAATTGGAAGACTACTGGAGAGTATTAGTTAAAGCTAAATGCACATTGCTAAAGAAATTTCCAAACTCTATTGCAACTTCCAGACCCTCCGTGTCGTGGCGACCGTTTGTTTTTAAATGACAGTCTCTTTCAGTGACCTGCAATCTATCACATTAAAAGTTTATAACATTCCAAGTAGTTTTAATAATGTTAGCAGAATCTGAGATTTTATTTTTGGTAAACTTTGACTGCTCTAAGGAGCAGCCTTTTTTAAATATCTTAAAGTAATTCCTGACATAATCCTGAAACTCAAGGTTGAAGTTATGTGCTTTTTAAGAGTAAAGATCAAACAATCTTTCACGGCTTCTATACATTTCCGGTGTAGCCCAGTCAATGAAAACAGAATGGACACCAATCGATACGTACTGTTTTTGTGGTAAAGATTTTCCCGAACTCATCGTGGATCAAGTTGAATAAATGTAACCTGTAAGATTTATCTACACTAGTATAATCGGGCAAGCTTGGTAAATAATTTTATATGTTCCCTGAAGGTTGTCAGGCGTTTTTGGTTTATAGGTACAACACTAATACTTTCTTAAATTTCCTATTTCCTTTAAAAAACAAAACAGACTGACCCCGATGATCAGATATTACAGGATCTATGTACAATACATTTATTAAAGGGATGGATGTGAGTGAAGATATTGTCAATACAAGTCTTGTTGCAGTAATGCGAGTTGGTTCCAAAACAAATTACATTATGCCAAAGGATTTAAACAAATTTAACAATTTGTAACCCTCGAATGGTTCTGCCGCAAATTCTAGGATATCTACATTGAGGTCTCCACAGAGTATTATTGTTTTTTTAGAGTTCTGGGTTTTGAATAAAGCTTCCTCAAGTTTTACTCGAAACTGTACAAATCAGACATCCGGGGAGCTGTATATGCATATCAAAATGAACTGTTCGAACTTAATACTGGCTATTTCAATAACTCTATTTCTCTATTTCAATAACTAAAACATTGTGATGCACTAGTTGTAAAGTGTTTTTTTATATAATTACTGAGTCTAGTTGTCCAAGTGGCACCTCAGGTCTCACTAACTGGCCATTCAAAGAGGCACAAGAACTAATGCCTGAATTTAAGTTACAATTACTCAAATTACAGTGTTTGCTATTGTTATATGTTTAAAAAAACTTGTAAGCTATTATAATACTAGCTGACCCCGCGAACTTCGTACCGCCTAACAGTCAATGAATGTCGTGTTACTTTTTAGCTGAACTAATTTAGGCTTTGATGAACGTAAAACAATGATACAAAATAATATATTTATATAGATAGAAACAAAAAAGTATTTTATTATGATGAATGATGATGAAAACATACATACAGAATGAGAATAAAAATAAAAATAAATAATAAATAATAATTAAGTACTTCAAAATCATGTCAGAAAAAAATGATTGAAAACTATGTTGTGCAGTTAATACTATCAGGCGTTACTTTTCGGAAGTCCATAGTTAAATAAAATAAATCTAACTACTTTGCAATATTCCGCCACATGCAAATTACCCAACTCTCGTATTTATTCATGCACAAGTCCGAAAATTTTCCTTTAAGTATCGACGCGTGAATCACATTGCTCATCATTTTTCTTATCACCAAACTCGTTCCATTACACAGTTTTGGTTGGTTTAAATTTCTAAGCATGATGACTACCGAGCCAACTTTAAGTTTTAAATTGTGCGGTGGTAAACCAGGCACATCCAAGGAGTTTAAAAATTCAGTTGGATAATTAGTGGCTTCTTCTTCGTTTGTTACACAGTCGATAGATTTGAATGAATACAGAGTACCTACGATTTGATTTTGAATTATAAAATTGAGGTCATCTACGTCTTTATTTTTAGCGGCCGAAATTGCTCGCTCACTTAACCATTTAGTATTTTTGTGGTTAGCAATGATATCCGGGAATACTTTGTTGATAAGCTCATCTTTTGATGATACGAAATTGCAAACATTTGTAGGAAATGAAATCAAACCGTTCGATTTGTCAACAGGAACACGGCCATTACCGATAGTCAGCAATTGCTTCGAGAAATCATCAGCAGATAGATCGTTCAACAATGCAACTCTCATATTTACAGACAGTTGAAGTTTCTTTACATATCGCCGCAGATTTGATGCTTTGAGGCAAGCGTTTATTTCGTCGGCAGCAGTAGATCTTGGAATGACTGGTAGTGTTTGTCGGAAATCGCCAGATAATAAAATCATTGCACCACCAAAACATCTCGAGTCATTGCGCAGATCTTTTAATGTTCGGTCTAGTGCTTCCAATGCGCGTTTGTGCGCCATTGTGCATTCGTCCCATATGATGATTTTTGATGCTACTAAAACTTTGGCCATTGCTGAGTGTTTCGAAATGTTACATGTCGGTTGTTCAGTAGTTTGAAGGTTTAATGGCAATTTTAACGCTGAGTGAGCCGTACGGCATCCGTCTAACAATGTGGCCGCTATTCCAGAAGGTAGCAATTTCGGATCTCGCACGTACAGTTGCCAAAATCAATGACATGAGGAATGTCTTCCCAGTTCCACCGGGGGCATCCAAAAAAAAATAAGCCGCCATTTCCATCATCAATTGCATTAATCAGTGTATCATAGACTTCCCTCTGCTTAGGATTCAACAGAGGTACATTCGTTTGAACTGATTGGATTATTTCATTTTGATAATTTTCACGTTCACGTTCCAATTCTCTATTAAATGCGTCATTCATTCCGCGATCTGGCGCTGGCATTCCTAACCTAACTAACAAACTGCCGCACATGAGGTAACACATATCTTCGATCAAGAGCAAAGTCTGGTTATGGATCTCCTCATTCACCTCAAGATCGGAATTTCTTGAGCTGACGCGAATTCGATGTAAAATATCTTCTGACATGTTATCTCTGTATTTGTTCCACAGGTCACGTGGATTCGATGGGAAGCATGTTGAAATGATGATAGCAAATAATGTGCGTATCTGACTTGGAGATGCAGAAATAATTGCTTCAGCGATTGTCGTGTCCCAATGAGTATCGTTTTCAAGCAAATTTAGCTCTTGACATGCTGCACGAAATGTGTGGCACACGATACCATTAACAGTTCGTAGTGATTCAAATGATGTTAGCCCTCGAACATGTACCAGCAACAACCGCAAATAGAAACATTCATCATTCTTCGGATGAACTGTGTAAATACGACCAAGAGCATCAGTAGAACGCATATCTGGATGACCAGGAACTGCATCGCCTTGCTTCCGACGTTGAAATTTCTTCGATGTAGCGTTCCAAGTGTAATAACGTGGCATTTCTGAGTAAAGCAAAGTTCGTGCGAACGGATCGCTTTGACAAATCGCAAAGAAACTGGTCAGTGTTGTCGCTGGAGGTGTTTCGGCACGTTGAGCAGCATTCGACGCTGTGAAATATACTCTCTGACCGTTCTCTAGATGTACCCCCAAATGTAAAACAGTGGTTCGTGAATAGGGTATGAAAATATACGCCAAATTGCTTCATTGCAGTTCACATTTCTACCAACTTGATAGCGCGTGATTTCATCGTTGGTATTGGATGTTTGGATACCAAAAACCGCCATGTCGCTCCCTTTCGTGACATATTTGCAAATGTATTTAATTGACTTGACCGAATTGCAATACTCAACATTACAATGTGCTTTGAATGTTTTGGAAAGAAGTGGCGAATATGGAACAATCCAACTGTTGTCAACTACGAAATCGTTTCCTTTCACTTTAGTTGTGATAGTTCTACCATTATCATCGGGCGATCGACGCCGATACAATGGATAACCATCGTTGCCTGTAATGGTCTCTCCCGTCAATTTTCGTGGATACCGTTTGGAACACTTGCCGTCGACTATACACGGTGATTGTCGGTTGATAGTGCCACACGGTCCATGAATCATATTCGTGACTACAACATCATGTAGGTCTGGATCGGTTTCAGGAGCAGGAATCTCCGCACATATGATGTCATCTATTTGATCTGGCCGAATTCTTTCGACTAACCAAATCAGAATGTGAGCATGCGGTAGGCCTCGTTTTTGCCATTCGATTGAATACATCCAGCATCTAGTATTCCCAAAGACGTGTTGCTTAACAATGTAATTCATTAGTGACCGAATTTTTTGCCTGAAAACACGTGCGGTGATGTTGTGTCGATCACTTGATGTTTGTCCGGGAAGCAGCAATTGAATAATTTCTATCCATTTCGGATGTATGTCGCCGGTAAAATAGTCAATCGACCAACATTTTCTGAATCTCCTTCTGTGCTAATTGCATCGCGTAAATGGATATACTCTTCCGAACGCAATTTAGCTTGATTCAACCGAATGAAAGTCAGGCGCTCCGTTTCGATTTTAACGTACACGTCAACGCAATATTGTTGAAGCAGTCGACGAAATCGGAACAAATATTTGTCAAAATTTTCACGAATCATCAAACGATATGCGTAATAATTCATCGAACTAACCATCTTGGTAGTTTCCTCACCTGAAACAAATGCAGTAAAAATTGTATTTTAGAACCCGTAATAGGTTAACGACTCTTAGGCCGATACCTCACCGAGACGCCATGGCGACGTGGCCAGCGACGTCGCCAACTAGTTCTCATTGAGATATATGACGGCTAACTCACTTGGCGACCGACTGGCAACGTCGCCAGTCGGTCGCCAAGTGTCATATATCTCAATGAGAACTAGTTGGCGACGTCGCTGGCCACGTCGCCATGGCGTCTCGGTGAGGTATCGGCCTAATGCACGGATATCAGCATTTTATACTAAACATTTACATTTTAAACTACCTAAGCTATTAATTTGTGTTAAGTACTTACGTAATTAACATTAATAATTCTTTAAATTCCCACAGCCGCACTACCTATGTTACGACGTCGCTGGCCACGTCGCCATGGCGTCTCGGTGAGGTATCGGCCTTTTACAGCTACTCTCTACTAAATTAGAAATTACAACATTTTTTGAGTACTAAAAGCAAACAGAATAAAATGTATATCAAGTTAAAATGAAAACAACAATATTGATCTTACCATTCAATAGATTAATCATTTTGATATTAAAGTGATATCCATCGTCTCCTTGCCAAAACATCAGCGGGAATTGTAACGCGTCATATGAACGGTGTGTTTCATATATTATTTGTAGTTGCCCAGTATTGCGTCGTGTAAGTACAATATCACGTGTTTCCAAGTTTTCACCAACAATCAGGATTGCCACTTCATCGACTGTTGGAGCATTAAATGTGCGTTCATGTGTTCCAGCTGGTCTTTTATCTGCTCTGATCACAACTTTATAGTCATCACTTGGCATGCGCTCTAAAGCAGTCTTGAACAGCCTGACCAATGCATGATGTTCATGAAGCATTTGCTGCAGATCTTGGAGAATTGCTCTTTTCGTAGCTGTGTTGATCCCTTGACGCCGGTTAAGTTGTTCTTCCATATTGCCCATAAAGTATATTTGCAAGAATTTATGCTGTGCATCTTCTATAGGTTGCAATGATCCAATGCGATGGCAAATCTGGCCTTGAATCTGTAAAGTGTGTGGATTTGAAATAAATACAATCAGTATATCTTGACTTTAGTGTTTCATTGCTTAGGGGTATCTATGTAAGTACCTAATTGTATTCTTCTGCCAGTTGATTTCGGAGCAATACACATCATGAGTATACGATTATACGATCACAAAGCTATCTTTTTTTTATATTTGGTTCACCAAATTGACGCCGCCCGCCTGGTGGTAAGTCGCGACGACGTCTAGCGATTGTGGGCCACTCTCACAGCACACAATACTATAGAGAGTGGCCCTCAACTTGACGACCTACTGATGTGCCTCTTCACGCTCCGCTTAAAGAACCCAGGATTATATGTGGGAGGAAACACGTGCACAGACAGGGCGTTCCAGGCCACTATCGTTCAGCAGAGAAACGAACGTTTAAAACACTCGGTTCTCGCGAACATGCTATCCACTGTGTGGGAGTGGCATCTCTGCCCGACACGCGTTGTTCGGGATCGGAAGGAAGAGGGTGGGATCAGATTGAAGAGCTCTTCAGAACACTCGCCGTGGTAAATGCGGTATAATGCGGCCAAGGAAGCTATTGTTCGGCACTGAGCTAGCGGCTCAAGGCTTCCCGTTACCTCCGGACAATCTATAATACGGATAGCCCGTCGCTGCATAGCGTCGAGAGCGTCCAGCAGATAATTCGCGGAGCAGTCCCAGAGGTGAGAGCAGTATTCGACGAAGGGTTTAATCTGCGTCTTGTACAGCAGACACCTCTGGTCCGGTGTAAAGAATCGCTTTACCTTATTCAATATTCCTAGTTTCCGCGAAGCTAGCCCTATACATCTTTCGATGTAGTTTTTATTATTGAGCTCTCGACGAAGGTATATGCCAAGGATGTCAAGGTTGTCCTTCATTGGTAATAATGCGTCTGAAGAGAGGGTAGGGGAAGGAAAGGGGATTTCTTCGCTGTAAATGCACACGCCTGTGTTTTGCGGGCATTGAACTCGACCAGGTTATAGGTACCCCATTGAGAGCTACAGTCGAGGTTCCTGTCGAGATCAGCCAAGAGTTGTTGTCTATCCTCCTCAATCTCCGATCGCCCCGCCGCCGGACGAGCCCAGTAGCTCCCGTGCAATGTGCTGTCATCTGCATAGCAATGAATGTTCCCGAGGGATAGCATGTCATTGATATGCAGTAGTAAGAGAGTTGGTGATAGCACGGACCCCTGCGGTACCCCAGCATTCACTTGCAAAAGGCTTTGGCGATGTCCAGGCTAATCGCCAAGGACTCGCCGTGCCTTTCTATAGCCTCACCCCAGACATGCGTTACGAATGCCAGAAGATCACCCGTTGAACGTTTCGGCCTGAAGCCGTATTGCCGATCATTTATTAGCGAGTGATCTTCGAGGTATCGCATAAGCTGCTTGTTGATGATGAGCTCAAACACCTTGCAGATGACTGAGGTGACAGCTATGGGTCGACAGTTACCTGAATCAGACCGATCCCCTTTCTTGGGGATCGGTTGTACGTTCGCCTCCTTCCAGACCTCCGACACGATTCCTATGGAGTAAGACAGGCGGTACAGACGAGTTAGTACAGGAGACAACTCAGCAGCGCATTTCCGTAGCATCACCGCCGGAATGCCGTCAGGGCCACTGGCTTTCCGCGTGTCGAGTGATCGCAGCACTGCCCGTACATCGCATTGCCTGATGTACTCAGGCATAGTGTGGCCACAGTTGGCGATGGCGGGGGGCTGCAGGCCACGGTCGTCGACCCGGGAATTAGCCGCAAAGAGGTCTGCGAGCATATTCGCTTTCTCTTGGGCTTTGTGAGCCTGTGTTCCATCTGGGTAACGCAGCGGTGGCAGCGAGGGCTGACAGAAGTTAGATTGCACGGCTTTGGCCAGTTGCCAGTATCCACGGCTGCCCGTGGGATGGGAAGTGAGCTCCTGACCAAGCCGCGCGACGCGCTGGGCATCCGCTCTCTTAATGGCCCTCTTGCTGGATTTGGTTACCCGGTTGTACGCTGCTTTGAGGTTCGCGCACAGCCCGGGCCCTGATCCAGGCGCGATATGCCGACTGTTTTTGTCGAACAGCTTTGGCACAAAAAACTGCAAAAAAAGGGCAAAAAAACAGAAGTGAAACTCGAATACTTAGTAGGTACGTAATTCAGTGTATTCACCTACAAGTCAACGATTTAGAAATAGGTTAAAGTCTCCTAATATTTAGTTTATGTCACATGTATGTATGCACGCTCTTTTGCCTGCTTCATAGAGGGTTTTCTTGAACGTAGGTGTAAGTAACTTACTGAAACGGGAATTAACACGAACATAGTAATAATGTTTATACTTATGTGTATGATAAAGTTATGTCTGTGCTACGAGTATGTTTGTGCCAATTCCCATGGTAAAAGTAAAATAAAGATAACGAAGTTTAAAAATTAGGAAATACATAGTAACGCTAACAATAGGAATACATACGATAACAGGTCATAATCACAAATTCACAATATTACGCATCTAAATTTAAAAATGTACGTCACATCAAACATCCGTTGTAGGTACTGTGCATCCGTACCGATTAAGGTTTTTACAGCCGTCGGACCATTGTAGCTCACGGAGACTAGAGTCCCCTCGAGTGTCTCTCCGTCCAGGAGATTGGAAGACACACATCATATTACAATCACGCAGTTTGTCCCCGAAAATGTAGACATCACAAGTTGGACTAACGATGTCGTAATGGTCGCGGGAGGCCCAAGACCAAATGTTGTGACAAATTGACGCCACCCGCCTGATGGTAAGCTGAGGCGACGTCTGGCAATTGAGGGCGACTCTCACAGTACACAGGAATACTATAGAGAGTGGCCCTCAACTTGACGACCCAGTAATGTGCCTCTTCACGCTTCGCTTAAAGAGCCCAGGGTTATATGTTGGAGGAAACACGTGCGCAGGCAGGGCGTTCCAAGCCATCATCGTTCGGCAGAGAAACGATCGTTTAAAACGCTCGGTTCTCGCGAAGACGGTTTCCACGGTATGAGGGTGACATCTCTGCCCGGCACGCGTTGTTCGGGATCGGAAGGGAGAGGGTGGGATCAGGTTGAAGAGCTCTTCAGAACACTCACCGTGGTAAATACGGTAGAACGTGGCCAAGGAAGCAATTGTTCGGCGCTGGGCTAGCGGCTCAAGGCTTCCCGTTACCTCCGGACAGTCTATAATGCGAACAGCGCGTCGCTGCATAGCGTCGAGTGCGTCCAGCAAATACTTCGCGGAGCCGTCCCAGAGGTGAGAGTATTCAACGCAGGGTCTAATCTGCGTTTTGTACAGCAGACACCTCTGGTGCGGTGTAAAGAATCGCTTTACCTTGTTCAGTATTCCTAGTTTCCGCGAAGCTAGCCCAATACATCTCTCAATGTATTTTGTGTTATTGAGCTCTCGACGAACGTCTATGCCAAGGATGTCTGGATTGTCCTTCATTGGTAATATTGCATTCTGAAGAGTGGGTAGGGGAAGGAAAGGGGATTTTTTCGCTGTAAATACACACACCTGTGTTTTGTGGGCATTGAACTCGAGCAAGTTCTCGGCACCCCATTGGGAGATACTGGCGAGGTTTCGGTCGAGATCACCCACGAGATGTCGTCTCTCCTCCTCTATCACAGATCGCCCCGCCGTCGGACGAACCGAGTAATTCCCGTGCAGTGTACTGTCATCTGCATAGCAATGAATGTTCCCGAGGGAAAGCATATCATTGATATGCAGAAGAAAGAGAGTTGGTGACAGTACGGACCCCTGCGGTACCCCGGCATTCACTTGCAAGAAGCGAGAAGCCTGGCCATCGCAGAGGACCCGCACTCGGCGCTCGTTTAAAAAACTGGCAATCCAGCTGCACAGTTGAGGAGGTAGACCATATGCCGGAAGCTTGGAAAGGAGCGAAGCATGCCAGACCCTATCGAAAGCTTTGGCAATGTCCAGGCTAATAGCCAAGGACTAGCCGAACTTTTCCATAGCCTCACCCCATACATGCGTGACGAATGCCAGGAGGTCACCCGTTGATCGTTTTGGCCTGAAGCCATATTGCCGATCATTGATTAGCGAGTAATCCTCCAGGTATCGCATGAGCTGCTTATTGATAAGAAGCTCGAGCACCTTGCAAATGACTGAGGTGACAGCTATGGGTCGATAGTTGCCTGGATCGGATCGATCCCCTTTCTTGGGGATCGGATCGATCCCCTTTCTTGGGGATCGGTTGTACGTTCGCCTCCTTCCAGGCCTTCGGCACGAGGCCTGTAGAGTATGACAGACGGTACAGACGCGTTAATACTGGCGACAACTCAGCAGCACATTTTCGTAGCACCACCGCCGGAATGCCGTCAGGGCCACTGGCTTTCCGCGAGTCGAGTGACCGCAGCACTGCCCGTACATCACATTGCCTAATAACAATATCAGGCATAGTGTGGCCACAGTTGGCGATGGCGGGGGGCTGCAGGCCACGGTCATCGACCCGGGAATTAGCCGCAAAGAGGTCTGCGAGCATGTCCGCCTTCTCTTGGGCTTTGTGAGCCAGTGATCCATCAGGAAAACGCAGTGGTGGCAGCGAGGGTTGACAAAAATTTGACTTTGACGGCTTTGGCCAGTTGCCAGTATCCACGGCTGCCCGTGGGATGGGATGTGAGCTCCTGACCAAGCCGCGAGACGCGCTGGGCATCCGCTCTCTTGAAGGCCCTCTTGCTGAACCTAGTGGCCCTATTGTACGCTGCTTTGAGGCGGTTCACGTTCGGGTCACGTGCCGCCCGAGCCCTGACCCAGGCGCTATATGCCGACTGTTTTTTCTGGACAGCCTCGGCACATTCACGCCCGAACCAGGGGCGAGCTTTGCGGATGCTGGCGACATCAGTGAAAGGGATATAATATTCTATCCCTAGACTGATCTCGCCAGCAACGGCAGCAGCGCTATCCGAAGGCGCCTTCCCTACAAAGCAGCGCTGGCTCCACGGGACGGACGCAAAGTAATCGCGGAGACCGTCCCAGTCTGCCGACGAGTAGTGCCATAGTCGTCGAGTCATTTGTTCAGCACGAGCAGGCGGTGGCACTTGGAAGCTGGCGTGCACCACACAGTGGTCGGAAGTGCCCAGTGGGGCGCGTACCGACACACTGTACTCGGCTGGGCGACTCGTCAGCAGTAGATCCAGCAAGGCGGGCGTGTGGTCTGACCTGTCAGGTATCCGGGTGATCCCCCGTACCATCTGGGTCAGCCCGTGGGAGAGAGCGAATGCATGGGCGGTTCGTCCCGCATGATCGGTCCTAAGAGACCCCAGCCACTCAACGTGATGACCGTTAAAGTCCCCCAAGAAAACCAGGTCAGCGTTCGGGAACCGCACCTGCGCATCGTCAGCCATCTCGCTGAGGTATTCGAAAAGCCTTGTTGTCCCAGTGTCCCCTGTGTGGGAGCGGTAGACGCACACGTAGATCTGGCTCATGGAGCCATGATCCACGTGCAGCCAAAGGACGGAGTAGGAGGGGTTCTCCAGACAGCGCAACCGGCGGCAGCAAACATCCGCCCTAACGAACACGCACACCCCGGCTTTATCGCGGAATTGTTCCTCAATGATATAGCCCGGGTAACAGAGGTACGACCTGTCGTCAGGGCAGCGTATCTGTGTCTCCGTTAGGAACATCCGTCCCAGGCCGTCTCCAGGTCGTCAATTGGCTGAAATGTTAACGTAACCACAGGGGATCATAATAACCCACAGGATTACCTGAAAATCTGCAAAAATCGGGTTCCCAGACAGAATATAACAGAAAGAATATTTTTTAAGTTTAGGTTATAAAATTAATAAAAAATTATGAAGAATTCTGACGTAATTTCGAAAAGCCATAAATAACATGACATCAGAAAAATTTAATAATATTATTCTAGGGTATAACCCTGAACTTAAGTAATTACTGAATGCTTTTCCTGCTAAATGTGCTATATATGTATGTGTGTATGTATGTATGTGTGTATAATGTGCTATATATATGTATGCACAAAAGTTTCTATTGAATCCTGTCACATGTAGGTAAGTATAAAGCAGAAATATTGAAATTGATCCCGCCGTCCTTAAGCTTCGAACATGGAGGTCGATGGTCCTGGGCGTAGATGAGTCTGCGGTGCCCTGGCCACTGACTGCGGAACTCAGCGGGAAGAGTACGCTCCCTCTCCCTCTCGGCCGCCTCCTTCGCGAGCATGATTTGCTCGCAGAAGGACACGGCCGCATGGTTTCCAGCGAGAGGGTATCCACGCCCAGACCCACTACGAGGTCCCAGCGCTGACTCGACCACACTGAGCACTCCACCAACGCGTGGCGTGCAGTGTCGTCGCCGTAAACCTCGCAGTGTTGACACCGGGTTAGCTAGCTACCGAAGCATCCATGCCCGGTAACGATCTGCGTCACCATGCCTCCTCTGCAGCCACTCGTCCATGATCGGTCTCACCACCGCGATTTATCCTTGAGGCTATTATTTATTAATCTATATTCTATATACTTATAATAAATCTGTAGAAGTGAAAATCTGTACATTGAAAATATTAAAGAAATAAATGACAGGGGGTGTTACTAGACCGACACCGAACCCAAAAATGTGATTAGAATTTTTTTTGTGTGTCTGTCTGTCTGTTTGTTCAGGCATCACACAATAACTACCGGTTCGATTACGATGATACTTGGTATAATTATTCTCTAATATCCTGGGCACCTACTGGCTTACTTTTTGTCTCGGAAAAGTATATACAATAAAAAACAAACTTAATTTTGCGGTTCGATCTCTAGACCCGATTACTGTACCAACCGCAAATAATAAGTTTGTCGTAGGTTACGTCACCCGCAGTGGAGTTCACTAAGGGGCGCTGCACACGGCTAAGATATAATATTTTATCTTAAGATACAATATCGCTCGCCATACAATTCAATGGACTATCACACACGACGAAGATAATAAATAATATTTCATATTTTCGTGTCTTAAGATGAATTTGCATGGTATAATAGAGAATATAATAGATAAACTGTTGTAGGGGGGCTTTATGAACGCAATAAAACCCAAGACAATGGTTTTTAGAACTTTTGTCTGTTTGTCTGAATGTTTGAACACGCTAATCTCAGAAATGGCTTAACCGATGTGAATTTTGATTTGTATTTGCGGTTTTCAGTAATGCGTTGTGGTTTATTCAACTTAACATTTAATGTTTGGTTTTCAATCGGTTCATAAATTAAAAAGTTATGTAGATCTAAAGTAACACGCAGGCGGAGCTGCGGGCAACAGCTAGTAGAAAATATTTACCTGGTCGTGCGGAGCCAGGACGCCTATATGTTCGGCAATAAGTACGAGTATCGTAGGTATTTATTTGTATAATATTCGGTTTTATCGCGGCGTTTACCATGAATAGGTATTCCTGTAGGTAGGTACGTCATTGTATTGTACAAACTGAAACTAAATAACGGTATTATTCCATTTGGGACAAGATCTTAAAGTTGTGTAGTCGCCGTATAAAATGCAGTGGATTTTTATAACAACAGCTATTGTGAGTATAATTATTATATTTAACCAATTTTAAAACAAAAAAAGCTTCCTAATTTATATTTCGTTAAAAAGAGCTTTCATATTTATTAATGTTTATTTGAATTGTTTTCAAATACCTGAACATTTTGTTCATTGGGAGTTTTTTTTATTGGAAAAAGGGATGTGTGTGTCGGGACCTCGTCGTGGGTCTGGGCGTAGATACCAGTTCTCACTATGTTGAATTTCTTTTTTTTTATATTTTCTTTGTCAGATGTATTTATATAGCCCACATATTTGAATGACACACATTCCAGATCTTTGAGGTCGTCGGTATCCCTGGAATTAACAGTTCCTACTCATTCCACAAAGTTCTACGACAAGTCCTTTACGTTACGGCTGTTAGGTTGTGGAATGATTTGCCTGTCGAAATTAGAAGGGCACAATCCCTAGCTGTTTTCAGGGACTGGTCAAGCAACACTACCTGGATTCTTGAAGTAGCTTGTATATATTTTGTATGTATATATTTTATAATTACTGAACTATTCTTATGTAACTTATATCGTACCTGCATTATATATTTGTAATACGTATCTAGATTTATTATAATTATTGTAAAGTTTTAATAGTTTATTTATTAAAATTAATTTGTAATAAGTATTTGGCACCAATATTTTACCCACCTTAAAGTTTGTCTCTCTAAATACCTGTCCATCCTAAGGTTGCCTGTAAGATATTGCTTTTAGCGATAAGGCCGCCCTTTGTACATCCTGTATTTCTTGTATCCTATGATTTTTTAAATTGGTGTACATTAAAGTTTATTCAATTCAATTCAATTCAATATTTATGGCCATTGCAGTCACTTTTATTTCACGTCAATTGTATACCTAGTTTAGCTTGCGTCCGTCGGTCAGTCTGTAGGTGTTTCGCGCAAGCGGCGGCGGCGTAATTTTTTATCCAATCTGCATGAAACTTGGAACAAGTGTTCCTTGATTTATACATTTTTCTTCTTTTTGTTCCTAAAATATTCTTGGCAATTTTTCTTGAATTTGAAACGGTACTAAGTTCGCCGCCGGGACCGCTTGTTATGTATGTATTCATAGAGTTGGCATCATCCATGTTGCCTAATACGCTTTATCGTTTAGCAATCAGTGAGTGCGCTCGGTCATGATCCGAGCGTATAGGTACAATTAAAGGACTTATTCCTTCTTCCAGATGCTGAACAGTGTGGTCGCAGAATCATTCCTCAAAACATATCCAGAACCCAAAACTGCAGCAGACGTGTAAGTCTATATATTACTTTTTTTCTCCTAATCTTATAAAGGCTTCACCACCACTCGGAAGCCGTAGTCTTTCTCACCTGCAAGCACTGACTGAAATATCTGGCATATATAAACAAAGTTACTAGTAAAACATGGAAAATTGATGTTGAAATTTACCTAATTGCAATGATTTCGCTAAATGGAAGACATGTTAAACGTCGAATAAGTATGTTTCGCCTACTCACGAGGCATCATAAAAACTGTCTCACAGAGACAGCCATCTCAAAATCTCAATCAATCTAAATTTCAACATCAATTTTCCATTGTTTTATCATGGACTTTAGCCAGGTAACGCCTGAATCCATTCAGTATTAAAGTTACTAGTATACAGCATATCCCTTTGAGGAAAACAGTTGTGATTGATTAAGTATACATGTATTGTAAAATATGGTGAATCCTGGCTGTGGGAATTTTGGTTTGAATTGCAGAGTTGTTTGAATATTCTATACTTAGTGTCCGGTGACGGCAATAGACTTGCCCCCTATTACGTGGGACCAACAAACTACTACTGGCAAAATGTGGGCGTGAATGCGCCTCTGCCTGCCTCCTTGGGGATATAGGCGTGATTATATGTATGTATGTAACAAGCAACCCAAACAAATATAATAGGGGTTTTGGACCTCATTGAGACCCATGCCGGCAGTTACAGTAAGTACCTACATGAATCAATTCCCACTTATAAATATGGATCAAATGCTGTAACTTGTTGAAACTTTTAGTTAATAATATTTACTGATATGGGTTGTGGCTTTCTGGAAATACTTACCTAGTCTGATATTAGTAATGTTATCGAATTCCCTACATTAAACCCTACACAAAAACGAATGTAAACATTTTTTTTTAGAAATTCTCACACAATGTCATCTAGCCCAAATTAAGCTAATAGGTATAATAATCTTGTGTTATAGGATCTAGACGACTGATAAACATTTCTATAATACATGGGGAACACTAAAAGTTTTGCACTTCTAGCTAATCGGAACTATTTGAATTTCGAATGTTATATTTTTTTAAATGTTGCAACTTTCTTAGTAATAAAAAAAACAATTGGCGGGAAATCATTAGTCAATTATTTTTTATCATACATCAAAGTTCCTCGTATGCAACGAAAATGGAATTAAGTCGAAAAGATTTTAGAGCGATGATGTTTTATGATTTTAAAAGTTCTCCCTCTCCGCAAGACTGTGCCCCTCGTCTTCAAAATGCTTTTGGAAGAGAAGCACCTTGTTTGAGCACCGTGAGGCGATGGTTTGCTGAATTTGAGAGAGGTGTTTGTTGAGTTTCTTTACATGACGAATTTCGTGAAGGGCGGCCTTCAACTGCGGTCAACGAAAATAATGTTAAGCAGTCGCTTACATTATTTTCGTTGACGGTTAGTCGACTTAGATTTACTGTTAAGCGGTTAATTGAAGAAAACTCGCGGATTACTTATGAGACAATTCGAGGACTATTGGGGATTGGTATGAGTCAAATCCAGAAAATTTTACACGAAGAATTGAAAGTTCGGAAACTTTGTTGTCGTTGGATCCCTCATGAACTGACAGCGGAGCAGAAGCGGGCTCGCGTGGAATGGTACTCACAGATGCTACTGAAGTACGACCACGGACATTCTAATGCTGTTTATGACATTGTCACAGGAGACGAAACGTGGATTTATGATTTTGAACCCGAAAAAAAACAGCAATCTTGTGAATGGGTGTTTGAAAATGAGAACAAGCCGACAAAAGTGAGGCAGGCGAGAAACGTTGGCAAAAAAATGATCGCGTTTTTTTCTTAGCTACGGGTCCCACCTGTACAATTCCACTTGAAGATCAAAAGAGTGTTAATGCCGAGTGGTATTCTACCATTTGTTTACCCAGGGTGTTAGAAAAAGTTCGCGAAAGACGACCCAAAAGCCGCGTTCTACATCATGACAACGCTTCTTCACACACGGCCAACAAAACTAACGCAAAACTTATAGTGTGACCTACGTATATTTCTAATTACCATACATATTAAATAAATCTAACTACTTTGCAATATTCCGCCACATGCAAATTACCCAACTCTCGTATTTATTCATGCACAAATCCGCCCTCCAATCCCACTTAGGCCGAAAGAATAGAGAAATAATTTTGAAAATAGAATAAATATGAGAGTTGTGTTATGTGCAAAAAATAATAAAAAACCTCGACACGTGTTTCGCCCCCAACCAGGGGCATCATCAGGAGATGTCGATGGCTCGGCGCACGGCGACCGAATGAGCCACAACTCGTAAACCGCACCTATTTATATCCTAGGTTTTTTATTTCTACCCACAACCATAATACCAAACTATTTTATGTCTACCCACCACCGTTGTTTGAATGACGTATACCTACCCGCAGCAAAGGGGAAGAGGCGAAATTAAGTTGATCATTTAAAATATTAGGGTTCAAGCGTCTATGTTTGTAGATTTGTAATTGTTCCAAAACCGAAAGCCTCAGTCCTTTGTTGCAGGTGTGCAGAACGTCATAAGTGTGAAGATTAGGTAGGGAGTGACCGGAGTCCAACAAATGTTTTGCGAAATGAGACCGTTCTGGGCGATTGTTTCTAAAAGCTGATATATGTTCTTTATACCGCGTCGCGAAGCTACGGCCGGTTTGACCAATATAAACACCCTCACAATCCCCACACTTAAGCCTATACACACCTGACTTCCTGTCATCCCCAATTTTCTCCTTAACATTGCAAATGTTTCTCCGGATAGTGTTGTCCGTTCTAAACGCGACATGAATATTATTTTTACGCAAAATTTTGGCAACTTTATCAGATATCGGACCTAAATAAGTTAGACTAGCTCTATACCGATGGACGTCACGATCCGGGGGAACAGCATATAGTAAACTACGCGTAATTGAGGCTCGCCGCCTTCCAACCAAGTTGTCCACAAGCTTGGTACTGTAACCATTAGATTTAGCAATTTGATAAATAATATTTAATTCGCGGTTAAAATTTATTTGAGAAAGTGGAACCGAAAATAGCCTGTGAACATAGCTGTGGAAGGCGGCAAGCTTGTGCTGCCAAGGATGACAGGAAGTAGCAGGAATTACTGTGTCAGTATGAGTGGGTTTGCGAAAGATCCGGAATTCATGCCCACCCTCATTTCTAGTAATAGTCAAATCTAAGAAATTTATGGACCTAGGGTGCCCACCCTAAAATCAAATTCAAACTCGAGTTAGAGAAGGATAGGTCCATAAATTTCTTAGATTTGACTATTACTAGAAATGAGGGTGGGCATGAATTCCGGATCTTTCGCAAACCCACTCATACTGACACAGTAATTCCTGCTACTTCCTGTCATCCTTGGCAGCACAAGCTTGCCGCCTTCCACAGCTATGTTCACAGGCTACTTTCGGTTCCACTTTCTCAAATAAATTTTAACCGCGAATTAAATATTATTTATCAAATTGCTAAATCTAATGGTTACAGTACCAAGCTTGTGGACAACTTGGTTGGAAGGCGGCGAGCCTCAATTACGCGTAGTTTACTATATGCTGTTCCCCCGTATCGTGACGTCCATCGGTATAGAGCTAGTCTAACTTATTTAGGTCCGATATCTGATAAAGTTGCCAAAATTTTGCGTAAAAATAATATTCATGTCGCGTTTAGAACGGACAACACTATCCGGAGAAACATTTGCAATGTTAAGGAGAAAATTGGGGATGACAGGAAGTCAGGTGTGTATAGGCTTAAGTGTGGGGATTGTGAGGGTGTTTATATTGGTCAAACCGGCCGTAGCTTCGCGACGCGGTATAAAGAACATATATCAGCTTTTAGAAACAATCGCCCAGAACGGTCTCATTTCGAAAACATTTGTTGGACTCCGGTCACTCCCTACCTAATCTTCACACTTATGACGTTCTGCACACCTGCAACAAAGGACTGAGGCTTTCGGTTTTGGAACAATTAGAAATCTACAAACATAGACGCTTGAACCCTAATATTTTAAATGATCAACTTAATTTCGCCTCTTCCCCTTTGCTGCGGGTAGGTATACGTCATTCAAACAACGGTGGTGGGTAGACATAAAATAGTTTGGTATTATGGTTGTGGGTAGAAATAAAAAACCTAGGATATAAATAGGTGCGGTTTACGAGTTGTGGCTCATTCAGTCGCCGTGCGCCGAGCCATCGACATCTCCTGATGATGCACCTGGTTGGGGGCGAAACACGTGTCGAGGTTTTTTATTATTTTTTGCACGATAACACAACTCTCATATTTATTCTATTTTCAAAATTATTTCTCTATTCTTTCGGCCTAAGTGGGATTGGAGGGCGGACTTGTGCATGAATAAATACGAGAGTTGGGTAATTTGCACGTGGCGGAATATTGCAAAGTAGTTAGATTTATTTAATTTAACTATGGACTTCCGAAAAGTAACGCCTGATAGTATTAACTTTACCATACATATTATACATAGAAAACACCCATACTCCGAAACAAACATTTGTGGATCACACAAAGAATTTGATTAGACTCGAAATCGAACCTGGGACCTCAGGGACGGCAGTCGCATACTCATACCACTGAGCCACGGAGGAATTCGGAATTGACTAGACAACCTCGCAATATTTTTAAAAGACCTATCTAATAATACCCCACATTATGGAGAAGACGCTAGAAAAAAATACACGTCAAAAATTGACACAGCAACCGACTTCCAACTACCGAAATGGGACCAAATAGTGGTCGGAATGGGACCAAATTGAAATGGGACCAAATAGTTGTCGGAATGGGACCAAATTGAAATGGGACGAAATAGTTGGCGGAGTGGGACCAAATTGAAATGGGACCAAATAGTTGTCGGAGTGGGACCAAATTGAAATGGGATCAAATAGTTGTCGGAATAGGACCAAATTGAAATGGGACCAAATAGTTGTCGGAGTGGGACCAAATTGAAATGGGACCAAATAATTGTCGGAATAGGACCAAATTGAAATGGGACCAAATAGTTGTCGGAGTGGGACCAAATTGAAATGCGACCAAATAGTTTTCGGAGTGGGACCAAATTGAAATGGGACCACTTGGGAAGTAGTAGCTTCCAATTAAAAAAAAAATCGGTTCACCTAGTCCGAAGATATGAGGTAACAAACAAAAAAAACGTACAGTTGAACCTCCTCCTTTTTTGGAAGTCGGTTGAAAAAATAAAAAAATAACCCCACTATGTGTAGGGGAGTTAATACACATAAGTATCCATGAAAAGTTTCATGTTTCTAGCCTACCGTTTAGGAGGAAAACCGAAGACAGACGGACGGACAGACATGACGGGACCATAAGAGTTCCGAAATTTGAACTACCTTTTGCATTTGTAACTTCACAGAATCACATACCTGCATGCTGCGTTCTCGAATCTAATATGCAAGTGCGAAGAAATGTCGGATCGGGTATGTATACTTAAAATGTATTATCTTTTTCTAAAGAATGTCTTCTAGAATCAGTAAAACTTAAACACTATTATCGTACCTATATTAGTATTTTTTTTTCGTAAAATAATATATTAGGTACGGGAACGGGGTACAACGAAAGTACAAGCAGTATGATTTTAAAGATATATTTGAACAAAAAAACAGTCTCTTACATCCGGCTTTCCTACGAGTGCCCTCAATTAGGTATATGGCATCCAGCAGGGGTGGATGGCCGTATACCTGCCCTTGAGTCAGTCCTAGGAGGCACACATGGACACTCAAGCAGTGGTTGAGGAATCCAGCACACTCTCCTAGTCCCTACTCGTAGTAAATAATTTTAACCCGATATCAGTGATGTGCAGGAGAGGTCATTGACCCGCCGATAATCTCAACAGCTACCTTTAAATTTACTGGTGGCGCCATCTAGTTACGTAGGTAGGTGCTATTTGTCTCTTATAATGATTTGGTAGAAAATACCTACCTTTGTTACCTACCTACGTAACTAGATGGCGCCACCAGTAAATTTAAAGGTAGCTGTTGAGATTATCGGCGGGTCAATGACCTCTCCTGCACATCACTGATATCGGGTTAAAATTATTTACTACGAGTAGGGACTAGGAGAGTGTGCTGGATTCCTCAACCACTGCTTGAGTGTCCATGTGTGCCTCCTAGGACTGACTCAAGGGCAGGTATACGGCCATCCACCCCTGCTGGATGTAGTGTAGGTATATCTAATATAAGTATTTAGTTACTACCCGCATTAGCGTTAGCGGCAGGAATGTAACGGTACCTCTATAAGTCAGTCGACAATATACTAATTAGCGATCAGCTGTTGTTTCATTGAACTTCCGATATACGAATATTACATTGGCGACGAGGTAAAAGTTAGTGCGTGGTAGATATTTGTGTCGGGTAAAAGTGTCGTGCTCACGAAAAACAAACCATGTCTATCGGAAAGTTGCGCGAATTTGATGTGCGGTCAGGTTTGTGGTCGTCGTACATGGACAGACTAGACATGTATTTTAAGGTCAATAAGGTAGCGGAGGACATGAAGCTAGCAACTTTGATAGCGAGTATGGGCGACGAAGCATATGAGCTATTAGTCAATCTCGCCAGTCCACAAAAACCGTCTGAATTGACTTACGAGACCGCGGGGAAATTGTTGTGTGAACATTTACAACCGGCGCCATCTTCATTGGCGGAAAGATATCGGTTCCGTCAAAAGCGACAAGGGGCGACGGAGGATATTGCGGCCTATGTAGCGGAGTTGAAAAAGTTATCTCGCTATTGTAAATTCAACGCCAACTTGAACGAAAGCTTACGCGATCAATTTGTATGTGGTCTGAAAAGTGACGTCATCCGGCAAAGGTTATTTGCGGAGGAAGATAGCATTACATTCGCGGGGGCTATGAAGATGGCATGCTCGCTGGAGGCGGCGGAGAGGGACGCAGCTATAGTCGAGGGGTCAACCGAAGCATCGACATCGGTACCCGTGCATGCGTTATCTAACGAGGAGCGCAGTAAACGCGGGCCATCGTTCGGTGCGGCGAGATCGTCGGTTCATTCCTGCCGCTAACGCTAATGCGGGTAGTAACTAAATACTTATATTAGATATACCTACACTACATCCCTCCCCACTTAATTAACATCAATAGCAACCCCTAAAGAATATGCGACATCGGTACCTGATAAAATACTTACAACAAATAAATGTACACGGCTATTACAAGGAAACCAATATTAAATTTACATTTAACCCTTATTTTGTCTACACTTTCGAACGGGACGAGGTTGGGGCGGTACAGGTGACACAGGAGGCGCCGCAACCTTGTGAGAAACTGCTTCCGTCGGTTTCTGTTCCATAAACGGAGAGGGCGGGCGAACCTCCTCCGTACTTAAGCCTATCTCGGACTGCTCTATCGCGACTTGTTTAGGTGATAACGTAACATCACTTTTTAAGTCGATAATTGACCGTCTAGAATCTGTGGGGATCACCAGCGAACTTCTCGACCTACGCTTCAGTTGGTCGATATGCCTGTGAACCTCGTTACCCTTCCTATCTACGATTGTGTAATCAGTTGACCCTAATGATCTAGCTACGGTACCTGGCTGCCAGTTATCAGCTTTCAAATATTGACGATACCAAACATCTTCACCTACTTCTACTTTCCTATCCACCCCACCCTTAGCTTTTATCTGCCCTTGCTGTACGTTGTTCACTTTCTTTTCCCGGTCCGGTTTCAGCGCATCCAATCGAGTACGTAAACGCCTTCCCATCAACAACATTGCAGGGGTCTCGCCCGTAGAGCAATGCTCAGTGTTACGGTAATATGAAAGGAAATTATTAATAGATTTTTCAATGTTTCTACCCTCCGTTAATGCCTTTTTAATAACTTTCTTTAGCGTTTTCACAGCGTTTTCCGCAGCTCCATTTGAAGCTGGGTGATACGGCGCCGTTAAGATGTGCTCGACTCCATCCTCTCCTAAGAACGCTCCAAATTCCGCGCTGGTAAACGGTGGGCCATTATCTGTGACGATTTGCCTAGGTACTCCGAACCTACTCCATAATTCCCTAAGTCTAGATATGGTACTACGTGCAGCGGTACTCGACACTAGAAAAATCTCTAACCACTTGGACATAGCATCTACTACGACCAGATAAATTTTTCCATCAATGGGGCCCATAAAATCAGCGTGCAAACGCGACCACGGACGTCCCGGCCATGGCCAGGCGCAGGGCGGGGCACGGGCGGGTGCATCCGCGTGCGCTGCACAGACGGTGCACGTGCGGCACTCGCGCTCCACTGCCTCGTCGATGCCCGCCCACCACACGTAACTGCGGGCTATAGCCTTCGATTTAACTATGCCCATATGGGGTTCATGTATCAATTTTAAAACTCTCTCCCGACAGACGTCCGGTATTACCACCCTATGGCCCCACATAATGCAGCCCAATTCCTCGTATAGCTCTTTTTTTCTATTAAAGTAAGGTTGCATTCCCGTTATGTCACAGGTCAGTGGCCAACCGTCGCGTATATACGTAAGCACCCGGCTCAATATAGGGTCTCGTAACGTATGTCTTTTGATATCCCTATAATCTAATAGTAAAGCGTCCTGTGCGAAATGTAAATAGGTCTGTTCCGGGATTACATCCCGTGTATGATCAGCGGAATTAATCGGTAATCGTGATAGCCCGTCGGCACAATTTTCATTCGTTTTAATGTACTCAATTTCATAGTCATAAGCCGATAAAATAACTGCCCAGCGTTGCATCCGGCTCGCCGTCATGGTTGGTATTCCCGCACTAGGACCGAAAATGGATACTAATGGCTTATGATCCGTACGCAATATAAACTTACGACCATACAAATATTGATGAAATTTTTTAACGCAGAAAATAATCGCCAATGCCTCACGATGAATTTGTGAGTAATTGCTTTCCGCCAGAGTGAGCGTACGCGATACGTAAGCAACTGGGCGCTCCCCCCGTGAGCCGCGTTGTGACAGTACCCCCCCAACGCCGCGCCCGCTTGCGTCACACGTTACGATAATAGGTTTTGTTGAATCATAATGGGCCAAGACCTCACTACTCACTAACGCTCTTTTAACTTTCCCAAAAGCGTTATCACACTCCTTATCCCAGTCCCAGGGAACCTCTTTACGCAAGAGTCTGTGCAAGGGCACTAAAAGTGAACTTAGGTTTTTGACAAACCTCGCAAAAAAATTCACCATTCCAAGAAATGACCTCAACTCTGATATATTCCCAGGAGGATCGATTTTTAAAATCGCGTCAATCTTAGTACCATCTGCTTTTATTCCATGTTTTGATACTACATAACCCAAATATTTAACTTTATCCGCTAAGAATACACATTTACTCTTTCTTAATTTTAACCCATTTTCCCCTATCCGTTTTAGTACCGCTTCAAGGGCTTGCAAATGTTCAGCTTTAGTTTTCCCGCCAATTATGACGTCATCCAAAAACCACTGTACATTAGGAATACCTTGCAATAAATTCGTCATAATGCGTAGAAATATTCCCACGGATGATGATAAACCGAAAACTAACCTATTATAACGGAATAACCCTCTATGGCTGTTAATTACAGTGTATTTATTTGAATCGTCTAATTCCACTTGATTATACGCGCTAGATAAGTCAATTTTACTAAAAAATTGAGCCCCGTTCAGACCTACTAACACATCATCAATTTTGGGTAAGGGGTAACGGTCCAACAAAAGCACAGGGTTTAAAGTAGACTTGTAGTCCGCACAAATTCGTAACGTACCGTCCGCCTTATTTACCGGCACAAGTGGCGAAGCCCAGTCCGAACACGGCACCGGCTCGATGACGCCGGTGCTCAGCATCGCGTCGAGCTCGGTATCGACGCGCTGCCGCAGCGCGTACGGCATCGGCCGCGCGCGATGGAACACGGGCACCGCCCCGTCGCGCACCCGCAGCGTCGCCTTGCCACCAGTGTACCGTCCCAACCCGCCGCTGAATACTTCTTTATACCTGTTGAGTAACATACATATTTCTTTATCGATATGCACAACATTTTTATAAACATTTTCGTCAATAAAATTACATCGGAATTTGGGTATTTCAATTTGCAATTCGGCTAACCATTGTCTACCAATTAAAATAGTGGAGCCTCCTTCAATCACAAATAATTCTAAATGCTTCTTCACTTTATTATATTGTACTAGCGGCCTTATAATACCTAAGGGCTTAATTTTAGTACCATCGTAAAACTTTAAAACAGTATTATCGCTTTCTATGGGTAAATGGCTAAAGTTTAACTCGTAAACCAACTTACTTATGCACGAAATAGCCGTGCCTGTGTCCACTTCCATATTGATCACTATATTATCCACTAAAACTGGTAAACTCACCGCCTTATAATTGTTTAGAGCCATAAGATTCAACTCCATTTCATCTTCTTCCTCACTGGAACCAAAGTCACCGAAATGTACTTCCCGGTCTGCACTGCGATTTATGTTTACATTATGCATTTGGCCGTCCCGTTCCGGACATACCCGGCGCAAATGCCCCACGCGTTGACATCTACTGCATACAAAATTCCGATAACGACATTTTGCTAATGGATGATTCACCGCTCCGCAAGCAGTACAGCTGTTCGAAACCGCTGTGTCATTCCGCTCTGACCGTTGGGAAAACGCTGGCCGCGCGCGCCCTCTACTGACACGCGCCGACGATCTCGCCGCACCGAACGATGGCCCGCGTTTACTGCGCTCCTCGTTAGATAACGCATGCACGGGTACCGATGTCGATGCTTCGGTTGACCCCTCGACTATAGCTGCGTCCCTCTCCGCCGCCTCCAGCGAGCATGCCATCTTCATAGCCCCCGCGAATGTAATGCTATCTTCCTCCGCAAATAACCTTTGCCGGATGACGTCACTTTTCAGACCACATACAAATTGATCGCGTAAGCTTTCGTTCAAGTTGGCGTTGAATTTACAATAGCGAGATAACTTTTTCAACTCCGCTACATAGGCCGCAATATCCTCCGTCGCCCCTTGTCGCTTTTGACGGAACCGATATCTTTCCGCCAATGAAGATGGCGCCGGTTGTAAATGTTCACACAACAATTTCCCCGCGGTCTCGTAAGTCAATTCAGACGGTTTTTGTGGACTGGCGAGATTGACTAATAGCTCATATGCTTCGTCGCCCATACTCGCTATCAAAGTTGCTAGCTTCATGTCCTCCGCTACCTTATTGACCTTAAAATACATGTCTAGTCTGTCCATGTACGACGACCACAAACCTGACCGCACATCAAATTCGCGCAACTTTCCGATAGACATGGTTTGTTTTTCGTGAGCACGACACTTTTACCCGACACAAATATCTACCACGCACTAACTTTTACCTCGTCGCCAATGTAATATTCGTATATCGGAAGTTCAATGAAACAACAGCTGATCGCTAATTAGTATATTGTCGACTGACTTATAGAGGTACCGTTACATTCCTGCCGCTAACGCTAATGCGGGTAGTAACTAAATACTTATATTAGATATACCTACACTACATCCAGCAGGGGTGGATGGCCGTATACCTGCCCTTGAGTCAGTCCTAGGAGGCACACATGGACACTCAAGCAGTGGTTGAGGAATCCAGCACACTCTCCTAGTCCCTACTCGTAGTAAATAATTTTAACCCGATATCAGTGATGTGCAGGAGAGGTCATTGACCCGCCGATAATCTCAACAGCTACCTTTAAATTTACTGGTGGCGCCATCTAGTTACGTAGGTAGGTAACAAAGGTAGGTATTTTCTACCAAATCATTATAAGAGACAAATAGCGAGTTTGCTATTCAATTATTTTTACACTTCAGCCACGAACTTGGCTGACAAAACTGCTTCTATTGAGCAATGTAGATTTAGTGTTAAGACTTTGGAATCTGTTCCAAGTAATTTAAATTAAGTTCTACGACAACAGAGGCAATATTACCCTTTAGTCAATTAATTGAATTAAATTTAGTTACAAATATTAATTATGTTAAAAAATGCCCTCCAAATCAAAAAATGTAAATTATATCAACATAGGGCATCAAAATATTGGTTGTTTAACACATGGCAAAGAGTTAGAGTTGGAACTGTTAATGAATTCAGATAATATTGATATTTTTTGTATTACAGAACATATGCGTAAGTCGAATGAGCTCATGTGCAATTTCAGTAATCACCGGGTTGGTAGTGCATTCTACAGGGTGACCACAGTACGTGGGGGATCTTTGATTTTATTAAATAAAAAACTTAAATTTAAAGAACGGAAAGATATTGTGTCTCTTTCTCTAGAGTGTAAAGTCGAACTGTCTTGCGTGGAAATGGAGCAATTCATAGTAGTATGCGTGTATAAACCTGGAACCTCGCCCTTTTGCGAATTTGAGGAACTTATTGACAAAGTTCTATGTAAACTTGGAAAAACTAATAAGTACCTAATAGTTTGTGGTGATTTTAATGTCGATTTACTTGTTAATACGCCTATGTGTTATAATATTTTAAATTTATTTAAATCACACAATCTTACAAACTTATTTTTGGTGCCTACTAGATATTGTGCTACAATACCCACTTGCCTGGATAATATATACAGCGATATGTTGCCAGAAAGTAAAAGTATTATAAAAAGCTAGATTCAGACCATTGTGGGCAAATAGCATCTTTTAAAATCACTAAAGAAAAAGTTATAAAACGTAAAATATTATGTAGACCAATAACTGGTGACCGCTTGGAACGTATGAGGGTTGGACTTTGCAATAAAATTCCATTCTTAGGCACTGGCTTAGATCCAAATGTAATGTATAAATTATTTTTTGATTCTTTTTACAACGAGTTCAACTCCATATTCAAGTCTAAGGAGGTCATGATTAGGATAGTCCTACTTTCAGTGAATGGGCCACTGAGGGTATACACAAAAGTAGACAAAAACTTTATGAACTATACTCAGAAAGACAGCTTAATAGATCAGTTGAATTTCTAGATTATGTTAAAACTTATTCAAAAAAGTTTAAAGCAGATTGTTTAGCAGCTAAATCAAAATATATAAGTGATACAATTCTCAATAGTGCAGACAAAGTTAAATCTACTTGGAAAATTATAAACGCGGAAAGAGGTCAACAAAAATTAAATGATAATAATTTTAAACTTAATATAAATAGTAAAATAACAACATCAGACTTCGAGGTCGCTAACGAATTTGAAATTTTTTTCTCCCGAATTCCTGTAGATTTGACAAAAACTCTAGGCTATTCAACCCCCATTGCAGAATCTTTGTTAAAAGCAAACGTTCCTTGTTGTAACGTTATATTTAAATTCAGTAAAGTTAACATAAACACCACCTTAAAAACTTTTAAATCTTTAAATATCAAGAAAACAGCTGACCTCTGGGGCATCTCTGTGTATTTAGTAAATTCTTTTATTGAAATGGTTGCTCCTGAACTAGTAATAATATTGTGTTGATAGTGGTGTGTTCCCTGATTTAATGAAATCTAGTAAATTAATTCCCCTGTTTGAATCGGGTAGTACTTCAGATCCGTCCAATTTCCGTCCCATTTCTGTACTACCTACATTTAGTAAATTTTTTGAAAAAATTATGCTTAATTAATCAAATGCAAAATCACTTTAACGTTAATAAACTATTACATACAAAACAATTCGGTTTCACTCGTGGTCGGTCCACCACTGATGCCGGAATTAAATTATTAGAGTGTATATACAGGGCCTGGGATGAGTCATATGATGCTTATGGTGTATTCTGTGACTTATCTAAGGCCTTCGATTGCGTTCAACACCAGACTTTAATTAAGAAACTTGATCATTACGGAATCCGGGGGACGGCCTTGAATTTCGTCAATTCTTACTTAAGTGATAGGGTCCAGAAAGTAGTGATCAATGGTAAACAGTCACCTGGTTCTCCTGTAGCAATGGGGGTACCGCAGGGTTCAATTTTGGGACCTTTTCTTTTTCTAGTATATATTAATGATCTCCCTCACCTCATAAGAGACGACCACGAGGTAGTTTTGTTTGCTGATGACACTTCTTTAATATTTACTGTGTACCTAAATACTTACCTGTGTTACCCCGGCTATGTCATCGAGGAACAATTTCGAGACAAAGCCGGGGTGTGCGTGTTCGTTAGGGCGGATGTTTGCTGCCGCCGGTTGCGCTGCCTAGAGAACCCCTCCAATTCCGTCCTTTGGCTGCACGTAGACCATGGCTCTATGAGCCAGATCTACGTGTGCGTCTACCGATCCCACACAGGGGATTCTGAGACAACAAAGCTCTTCCAGTACCTCAGCGAGACGGCTGATGAAGCGCAGGTGCGGTTCCCGAACGCTGACCTAGTATTTCAGGGGGACTTCAATGGCCATCACATTGAATGGCTTGAGTCCCTCAAGACTGATCATGCGGGTAGAGCCGCCCATGCGTTCGCTCTCTCCCACGGTCTGACCCAGATGGTATGCGGGATCACCCGGATACCAGACAGATCACGCGCCCGCTCTGCTGGATCTACTGCTGACGAGTCGCCCAGCCCAGTACAGTGTTTCGGTAGGAGCCCCACTGGGTAGTTCCGACCACTGTGTTGTTCACGCTGGCATGAAGGTGTCACCTCCTGCACGTCTTGACAAACGTCACGACGACTATGGCACTACTCGTCAGCGGATTGGGACGGTCTACGCGATTATTATGCGTCCGTCCCCTGGAGCCAGCGCTGCTTTGTAGGAAAGGCTCCTTCGGATAGTGCTTCTGCTATTGCTGGCGAGATCAGTTTAGGGATGGAATATTACATCCGACAAAAGCCACACAATGCCTGATATTGTTATCAGGCAATGTGATGTACGGGCAGTGCTGCGGTCACTCGACACGCGGAAAGCCAGTGGCCCTGACGGCATTCCGGCGGTGGTGCTACGAAAATGTGCAGCTGAGTTGTCTCCAGTATTAACGCGTCTGTACCGCCTGTCATACTCTTCAGGGCTCGTGCCGGAGGTCTGGAAGGAGGCGAACGTACAACCGATCCCCAAGAAAGGGGATCGGTCCGATCCAGGCAACTATCGACCATAGCTGTCACCTCAGTCATTTGCAAGGTGCTTGAGCTCCTTATAAATAAGCAGCTCATGCAATTCCTAGAGGATCACTCGCTAATCAATGATCGACAATACGGCTTCAGGCCAAAGCGATCAACGGGTGATCTTCTGGCATTCGTAACGCATGTCTGGGGTGGGGCTATGGAAAGGCACGGCGAGTCCTTGGCTATTAGCCTGGACATCGTCAAAGCCTTCGATAGGGTCTGGCATGCTTCGCTCCTTTCCAAGCTTCCGGCATATGGTCTACCTCCTCAACTGTGCAGCTGGATTGCCAGCTTTTTAAACGAGCGCCGAGTGCGGGTCCTCTGCGATGGCCAGGCTTCTCGCTTCTTGCAAGTGAATGCCGGGGTACCGCAGGGGTCCGTACTATCACCAACTCTCTTTCTTCTGCATATCAATGATATGCTATCCCTCGGGAACATTCATTGCTATGCAGATGACAGCACACTGCACGGGAGTTACTCGGTTCGTCCGACGGCGGGGCGATCTGAGATTGAGGAGGAGAGACGACGACTCGTGGCTGATCTCGACCGTAACCTCGACAGTATCTCTCAATGGGGTACCGAGAACCTGGTCGAGTTCAATGCCCGCAAAACACAGGCGTGTGCATTTACTGCGAAGAAATCCCCTTTCCTTCCCCTACCCTCTCTTCAGAATGCATTATTACCAATGAAGGACAACCTTGATATCCTTGGCATAGACGTTCGTCGAGAGCTCAATAATAAAAACTACTTCGAAAGATGTATAGGGCTAGCTTCGCGGACACTAGGAATACTGAATAAGGTAAAGAGATTCTTTACACCGGACCAGAGGTGTCTGCTGTACAAGACGCAGATTAGACCCTGCGTCGAATACTGCTCTCACCTCTGGGACGGCTCCGCGAGTATCTGCTGGACGCTCTCGACGTTATGCAGCGACGGGCTATCCGTATTATAGATTGTCCGGAGGTAACGGGAAGCCTTGAGCCGCTAGTTCAGCGCCAAACAATAGCTTCCTTGGCCGCATTCTACCGTATTTACCACGGCGAGTGTTCTGAAGAGCTCTTCAATCTGATCCCACCCTCTTCCTTCCGATCCCGAACGACTCGTGCCGGGCAGAGATGCCACCCCCACACAGTGGATAGCATGTTCGCGAGAACCGAACGTTTTAAACGTTCGTTTCTCTGCCGAACGATAGTGGCCTGGAACGCCCTGCCTGTGCACGTGTTTCCTCCCACATATAATCCTGGGTTCTTTAAGCGGAGCGTGAAGAGGCACATCAGTAGGTCGTCAAGTT
This sequence comes from Nudaria mundana, assembly GCA_963556515.1. Lineage (NCBI taxonomy): Eukaryota > Metazoa > Arthropoda > Insecta > Lepidoptera > Erebidae > Nudaria > Nudaria mundana. The sequence continues at coordinate 21,990,596 of OY748295.1, forward strand.
GAGGGCCACTCTCAATAGTAATGTGTGCTGTGAGAGTGGCCCACAATCGCTAGACGTCGTCACGACTTACCACCAGGCAGGCGGCGTATAAAAAAAAAAAAAAAAAAAAAAAAATTTAAAGTTAAACGTGGACAGTGCGAACTTGACGATGTAAACATTGCCCTCTCTAGGATAGTCCACTGGTTTTGTGCTAATAATTTATTATTAAATGAAAATAAAACTAAATGTGTAAGACTCACCTTACCTAATGTAAGACTTGTTAAAACAAGTGTTAAGGGATGATATAATAGAATTGGTCGATGACACTGTCTTTCTGGGCATTACGTTAGACTCCAAATTGCAATGGGGGCCTCATATCGGGAAAATTTCGGCCAGGCTTAGTTCAGCAGCCTATGCTGTCAAAAAGATCCGACAACTTACAGACATTAAAACGGCGCGTCTTGTCTACTTCAGCTACTTCCACAGTAGCATGACATATGGCATACTACTGTGGGGTAACGCTGCCGATATTGAATGCATCTTTGTGTTGCAGAAGAGGGCTGTCCGGACTATCTATGGGATGGGGTCTCGGGAGTCATTAAGAGATAAGTTTAAGCATATTAACATCCTTACAGTGTATTCACAGTATATTTATGAAATTTTATTGTATACCCACAAGAACAAAAGTAAATTTGTGAAAAATAGTGATAATCATAATCTAAACTTAAGAAATAAGGATAAACTGGCTGTTCCTAAATTTAGGCTTCATAAAGTGAGTAATTCTTTTGCGGGGAACTTTATTCGAATGTACAATACATTGACAACCGAAATAGCAAATTTATCTGTTAATAAATTTAAAAAACTAATAAAACGTAAATTGTGCCATAAAGCTTATTATAGTATTAATGATTTCGTAGATGACAAGGCTGCCTGGTTGTAACACGAATTACTCCTTTCTAAATAACTCTGTATTAGATTTAAGATGAAATATTTTGGAAAAAAGCCGAACTGAGTTTCTTGAGGGCTCTTCTCAGTCTCGTTGCATTTTGGAACCCTCGGTAGAGTCACACCAACTTTTGACGAATCTAAATAATTTCAAAGATAATAAAAGTTATTTTATTTTATTTTTTATTTTACGTCTTCGGTACTAACTAGAATGGTAAATGACGCAATCCATTGTGTTCGGTAGTCCCGTTACAACACCTATGTTTAATTTACAATAAATAAAAATTACTCTCTTACAAAATGTATGTAGTGTACAGTGTTTTTTTTGTAAGTACATAATTATGTAAATTGTTATTCTTACACACACACATATACATATTACGCCTATATCCCGAAGGGGTATGCTGAGGCGCATTCCACACTCCAAATTTGCGAGTATTTTTAGTGCCACGTAATAGGGGGCCGTCACCGAGCACTCTAGAAAGAGGGTTATATCCAAAATGGCAGAATTAATTTACTAAAATAAGCAGCAATATTATCATTTTGATACCTAAAATTGAAACCCGTTGCCTTGCGATGAAATGTTGATGAAAGGCAACAATATCATACGTACCAGTCACTATGGCACAGCCAATTAAAGTCCTGGGCGTCTCGGACTCAACTTGTTATTCTTATTGTAAATAAATATATTCTGTGAACTATACACGCAGCACATGCAGCACGTGTGTGTGTGTGTTAGATCGTGAGCGCGACATTAAATCCGCGCCAACATTTATTGTAAACACGTACCAAGCGTTACCGCAAATTCCCTTTGATCTGTGTTTAAAACCAGACACTAGCCCGGATCGAGACAAACACATCAGCACACACAAACCAAGCCAAACAGCCCGATTACACGCTTGTGTTTGTGGAAGTTTGCCATGCGTGTAAATGGGATATCAAACTTCGCGATCATGACCCCAATAAAAGATCTCGCCCGCCGTTGACGTCCGTAATGCTTTTGACAGAAATGGCTTTGTCAGACATTGAGAGCTCACTTCTAGAAATTCATTAAGCCGTTAGGTATGTGTAAACCCTCCACAGACCTAATGGCTTTAACATAGCATAGCCCTCACTGATGCCACTGGAAATACCTGCTTGTAACCAGAGACGCCCGGAGACGGACGTTAGAGTGGCGGGATTAAAAAAAAAAAAAAGCCCTCACTGATGGAGTCGGGTAAAATTGTGATTTGTAACTTTCGTTTTTTAATTAAACTGTACATTGAAGCCTCAGACTGAAAGAATAACATAGACGGAACGAATAGAACTAGCGAGTGAAGCCGCCAAAAGGGATACTATATAGCAATGGGATACCATTTCGCTCGCCACTCCTTTGTGAGCAGCGAGTGTGTACGCACATGCGATCACGGTTGAACAAAATATTATAAATATGCCGTATTGTGTGGTGAAAAGGTGTAAAAACACTTCAATTATTCATAGAAAGAATGCTGGATTATCGTTTCATAAGTAATTAACTATTTCTTATTAGATTTCATAACATTTTTCTAAATATTTTAGTTGCACAAACTAGGAACACAAAACCTCCGCCATATCATACAGAGTTGCCATAATTTTTTCATCATTTCCACAAAATATTTAGCAGTATTTATGGGAATTTATAAAGTACTGAGTAAAAATAAGTACTGTATAAATAAATACTGAGTGTCATCAATGTTGACAACCTCGATGTTTCTAATCATCATCATCATCATTCGTGCGTTAGTCCAGAACTTCCGATCACATCTGTGTCCGGGATCTACTTAATACGTGGCTTGGTTATTTCGGCAATCTTGGAATTGACCGCTTTCTGACCTCCCAGCCATCCTATATATTTATGTTACTGTGTCAGTAGTTTAATTTCAGTCTAACACTACAAAGGCCTCAGTCTTAACCTAACGACTATTGATATCTACTTCATGTATAGTCAACGACAAAAGTAGCTTAACCAATAATTCTTATCTGTTGATCACTAATAGCTGTTAAACCGATCACAAAATCATAAACAAAACACGAAATATATTAACATTGTCCTTGGGGATTCTAAAATTACTTGTACATTGCTTTGGCACATGCATTGGGATGTAAAAAAGAATAATAAATATTTTTGTGCTAATCAACTTTTGTTGTTGACTGTACTTTGTACTTACACTGGAATGAAGCTTTGTTCGTTCATCTTAAAAAGGATTATTTTAATTATGAGAATTTTTTTGAAAGCTAGTAATTAAAGTGTGTTTACTCAGTGTTTATCACGTTTTTATTTATTTATATAGAGATTTTTAGGAGATTTTTTCATTTGCTGGCAACATTACGCACACGCCGTTAGTGGTATCGGTACACGGAAATCGGAGTCACACGCACACATTGAAAGTGTCATTTGGCTTCACGTGTTTATTCTACATGTTCCGTCTATGTTATTCTTTTAGTCTGAGATTGAAGCTAATTAGTTATTTGATCCGAGTCAGCCGATTCAAAACCGCTGTTCGGGCTACTAGGAGCGCGGTCCCAGTCGACCACACTATCAAATAAACTATTTAAACTAACATGGTCATTCACTATTATACACTATTAGATAATCAGATCTTGATATTTAACATGTAAGTAATGTTGTTTCGCGTTTCCGATATTTTGGCAGTGTTGTGACTTTGTAAGCGCCCGCCATGGTCAGTTTCCCCGTGCTATAGCTAAGTATAGCTAAACTAATGGAATCCTTGGCTCGCTCTGGATTTAAAATAGCGCGTACCGCAAAAATGTATTGTTTTACTCCCTTGACCTAAAATCTATTACTTAAGTATTTAGTAACAGTTGTATTTATTTCTGTTTCAGACAATATTCTGCAATTCATCAATAACTATTGAGTAAGTATTGATACGGCCCTTGCTAGGAAGTTAAATTAAACGACGTAAAACAATTAACGTTACTTTATTAGCAGGGAACCTAGGGTTTATATAATACAAGTAGCTAAGAGTGTGTCGATAGTATAGGATCACAATACTGTTTTACGGAAGTGCCCGGTGCACTTAACTGGGGGTCCACAGGCGACGGGCGGTCGGCCGGCAGGATCCGCTGGTGTCCTCCAATCAATTTTGTTCTAGCTGACGAGTTGCTCCGGGTCGAAGGCCACAGGAGCGACGGCGCAGCGTCTGGTTGCTCTGCAATTGTACTTGTCTCAATATGGATTATTCTAAGCCCCAAGATAGTTCTGGAAATGACACAAACAACGGATTAGATCCGGCTCGGCACCGCTTGCCGTAGGCCCCACACGTAAATCGCCGTACAGGTTCCCTAATGGTCGGACGCGCTGCACAATTATTTACATGAGGGTACACGGCAAGGTTACACATAACACAGGATTATACAAACATGGGAACAGGGAAAACACAGACAGGTAGTTGGCTCATCCCCATATATCGGTCTCCGACCGGCGGCAGAAAATAGCAAAGAAAGAATTAACTAATAATCCAATAATAAAATTTAGCTATAGGCCCAACACAAATATTTTTACCTAACCTATTACGTATCGGAGACGAAGTTCCTAAAGAGTCTGCGTTATGCGTAATTCCCATCTAACAATTAAAACTTTATAATGGTTCTCTAAATTAGGGAACCCTAAAATGACGGTCCCTAAATGGCAGTCTTGATAATAAAATGTTAAGTAATAGTGAATATTTCAGATAGGTGGAATATGATCTAGGTATTTGAATTTACATTAAACACAATATAAATTTAGAAAATATAACGGTTTCCCGCTTAAGGCCGCGCCCCAAATGGTACGGCTTCACAATAAATTATGTCGGGTAGATGAATTATCTTAACCCGGATTCTCCTTCTTGATATTCGCAATTTAAGATTAAAAAACTATGGTTTACTGCTTAAGGCCGTAGGTGGTTAGCCCTAAAGAGAATTTTAGGTAGAAATATTTTTAACAATTTATCATTTTATTCGATAGGGCAATGTTACTAGGTCCTAGCATTCCCTACGAGTTTATAAAATAGGTAATTACATAGACAACATATATAGATAGGTAATACATATATAATTGTAGCATTTAGGGGTTGAGTAATTTAACCTAGAAATAGTTTTAACAATTTATCATTATATTCGACAGGGCAATGTTACTAGATCCTAGCATTCCCTACGAGTTTATAAAATAGGTAATCACATAGACAACATATATAATCATAGCATTTAGGGGTTGAGTTATTTAACCTCACCGTCCTAACTGTTTTCTTGTATATTTTGTGGCAAGAAATTCAGCACCGCCTGATTTTGATATTTACTTCGATAAAATATTAATTACTTTAACCACTATCGGAACTCAGGACACTCACGGAGTCTAAACAAACTATAGGTTTAAGTCGAATTCTACGCGGCTGATAATCTATGACTTAGCTATTGGTAATATTCTAATTATGGATCACGCTGTTGGCATTATAGAAGCTATTCTGTTCACAGCACTTACCCCGGATTTTCGGGAACGGAAAACTAACTGCACAAGTTGCACGCACTGTTATAATAACTATACTTGTTCTGAATTAATTTAAATTTGGTAAATTCAATACTTCGTTAACGGTGGTTACGGCAGCCGTGCGTTGATGAGATTTCTAAGATGCTAATTTATGTCTCCGCTCGGTCTGCACGGGTTTATCTAATCTCTGCTGCGGTAATGGAGTCGCGCCGAATCCCTACTCCGGTCGTCTAGTGACGAGACAAACTACACATCGATGTCCGCACGCGCGCTGCCATTGGCCGGTGGCTAAATCCTTATCTTATCGAAGGAATTTCTTCATTGTTCGAACCGGTCCGCTAATGTTCTAGTAGATTCCATATAGTGATGTTACCAAACGCAATATGTTTGGTGTCGATGTTCCTACATCGTAACAGTATTCTACAATACAACCTATATCAAGTTTAAGGCACCTATCAAGTTTAAGGTAGGTACCTAAATACTGACCATCGAACAGAGAGCTCTAGTCTTATCTACATTTTTATGTTTTATAATAACCCTCTAAATCTCTACGATAAGCACTCTGGAGCCCAAGCATGTGGCCCAAGTTACCACTCTATATACAAGCGCAGTTAGCGCAGCACGCTATATACGTACAGAACGGAACGTCGTCGTTGGATTAATCACGCACCATTCTAAACTGTCGGATTAGAACGAACGTGTAATCGCTAGCGATCCACAGTTTTCATTTACAGAACCGTGCCTATGTGAAAAACATAAAACCTCTGCCCGCGGTTCAAAACTGTGGTCATATGTTAGTCGCTATTTTATCACCACAGATTTCATCTACAAATCCAATCCACAGTCCCCATGGACCGATCTATACGTGAACGTATTCCAATCAGACACCTACACAGGTCGTAAAACCTTACCACACACACTCCGGTGTACGTGTGAAGGCACACCTATGCAGATCTACTTCGGTAAACCGTAGCATTAGAAATCTGTTTGACTTAAGAGTATTAAAAAATGTTGATTTTTAAATCCAATCACTTCTCTTTCAGACATGAAAAAACAGTACGAGTATGCGAGCTTATCAAAACGTAAGTTCTATTATATTGATAACTAGTAAATGCCCGGGGCTCCACCCACATAAGTACTTCTATTTTAGTAGTTACTAATCGCCTCAAAATTAGTAAACAGATGGCAGGTGAACTAGTCCATGAGAGTGATATCAGTTTTACTATGCAGGGGCCTCGATGAATATAAGAAAACGACATTAAAACTTGGATCCGATGAAGTCAAGAATCCGTCAGTAATAAGTGGTTCCGATGCAACGACAGTAAAACCGGTTTCCGATGAAGTCAAGAATCCGTCAGTAATAAGTGGTTCCGATGCAACGACAGTAAAAACTGATTCCGATGAAGTCAAGAATCCGTCAGTAATAAGTGGTTCCGATGCAACGACAGTAAAAACTGTTTCCGATGAAGTCAAGAATCCGTCAGTAATCAGTGGTTCCGATGCAACGACAGTAAAAACTGTTTCCGATGAAGTCAAGAATCCGTCAATAATAAGTGGTTCCGATGCAACGACAGTAAAAACTGTTTCCGATGAAGTCAAGAATCCGTCAGTAATCAGTGGTTCCGATGCAACGACAATAAAAACTGTTTCCGATGAAGTCAAGAATCCGTCAGTAATAAGTGGTTCCGATGCAACGACAGTAAAAACTGATTCCGATGAAGTCAAGAATCCGTCAGTAATAAGTGGTTCCGATGCAACGACAGTAAAAACTGTTTCCGATGAAGTCAAGAATCCGTCAGTATCAAGTGGTTCCGATGCAACGACAGTAAAAACTGATTCCGATGAAGTCAAGAATCCGTCAGTAATAAGTAGTTCCGATGCAACGACAGTAAAAACTGATTTCGATGAAGTCAAGAATCCGTCAGTAATAAGTGGTTCCGATGCAACGACAGTAAAAACTGTTTCCGAAGAAGTCAAGAATCCGTCAGTAATAAGTGGTTCTGATGAAGTCGAGAATATGATAGAAAAAACTGGTTCCGATGAAGTCAAGAAAAATGCGGCTCTTGTCAACGCTGCTGATCATCATAATGAGGAAGAGGCGACGAGTCCAGCCAAAGCAATTGTTTTGTCTGCACTTAGCTGTTTTGTCTTGGGTGTCGTCGTTACGATACTGGCCAAAGTGATGTACAGTCGTTACAAAAAACGATCATATGGTAAGTTATACTTAACTTTTATTGCTTTAAGTTGTTATGGGCCTACATCATGTGAAACTGTGAAGAGCACTGCTGGTGTATAATGTACCGGGGTGTAATAATAGTCGGGGAGCCATAATGTACCGTTGACTATATTATCACTATTAAGTCCCATTGATTATTCTTAACCCTTGGTGAGGTAAGCTCCTAAAATCAGAATACTGAGAAGTTTGAATAGGTATATAGATGTCTAGAAACCTAGTCCGGCCGTCAAAAAAATACAGATTCACAAAATATAAAAGTCCAGCATAGCTGCGCGCGGCTCGTTAGTACGGTTGAAGTTTCAAATGCCAATTGTGCTCTTGACATTTTATATTTATAATGGTGTGTTCGTTGATTTCTATATATTCAGAGAGTGACTCATAGGCAGGATCGGCATTGATTTATGCATTTTTCTTCTGAGTATAGTCGTAGCTCATACTTATTATTGTGTATATCTATTAAATATATATGTATATAATATAAAATATGGCATTATATGTAGATTTATATATGTTTATGTACCTATATATAAATTATTAACTATTTAAGTAGTTATTAGAATTTAAGTTTATGACCTTCAAATGAACAATTTTTTTGTATTACTTTTACACCAATTACATTGTTTTTTTTCAACACTACTGCTATGAAAGAAAGAAAGAAAGATAGAAGAGTAGTACTTGACGATTTTTTTTTTTTAATTCCGCGGTTTGAGGCCGCGGCCGCTCTAACGTCCGTTGCCGGGCGTCTCTATGATGTAAATAATACCTTTTCGGAAATTCTGCATTGATTCACAAGTAACAACTTGCTGCTCAATGCGAAGAAAATAAAATGTGTAAAATTTAATATGCCCAATGTAAGACAGAGATACTCATATTACAATGAATAATAAATTCGTTCAAATAGTCAATACTACAGTTTTTCCTGGGATAACTCTAGATAGTAAACTGCAACGGGTTTCTCATATCACAGCCTTGGCAGGAAGACTTAGCTCAGCTGCCTATGCGGTTAGAAAGATAAGGTCACTGATTGATGAAAAAACGGCACGATTAGTTTTTTTAGCTTCTTTCTTAGGGTTATGTAATATGGTCTACTGCTTTGGGGCTCAGTTGCTGATATTGAGACAATATTGTAACGCCATCTCGTAGCGAGTAATAAGACTACCAAATTCAGCTCCATCTAGTAGCAAATCGCAGTACTACTACGTAACGTCTTTCTGGAATGTTCTGTCAAGGTACTTCTATGTAACGAGTTATCTAGAAGCATCTCGAAGGTGTGGAATGTTCGCGATTATTCTTCCGTGAAGATTCTAGAGTAATCGAGAGTAATGACCGCACTATAAAGGCGGAGCACTTCGGTGGCGGAGGATCAGTATTTCAAGAGCGATAATACGAGTTATACCTGCGAGTTCAAGTAAGAGTAAAAGTGTTCAGTGAAGCTTATAGTGAAGTGTAAATTAGTGGTGTAATAAATAAAGTGTTTTGTGGTAGTTTAAATCGGCATTTTTAATTCCGTAGAACCCCGGCTCGTAACAATTGGTGTCAGAATTGGGGATTTGGACAATGCCGGTGTTACCGAAAGAAGACACAGAGGGCGTCCGTACCAGGGGTCAGTGCCAGCAGGAGTTGGACAGCAGGCGCTTCGGAGGTATTACGCCGGAGAGGTTGGGTGGTCAGCAGCAGCCAACGTTGGAAGCTGGCCCGCCCACGGTATCTCCAGCGCCAGCACCTCCAGACTTTGCTGCGCTGATGGCGATGCTACAGGAGCAAGCCCGTCGCCAGGAGGAGCAGGCCCGCCTCCAGGAGGAGCAAGCCCGCCGGTTGGAAGAACAGCTGCTGCGGGACAAGGAGGAGCAGGCACGCCACCAGGAGGAGCAGGCACGCTGCCAGGAGGAGCAGGCACGCCGCCAGGAGGAACAGGCACGCCGCCAGGAGGAGCAGTCCCGCCGGTTGGAAGAACAGCTGCTGCGTGACAAGGAGGAGCAGGCACGCCGCCAGGAGGAACAGACGCTCCTCATGAAAGATCTTCGAGCGACTTTTGGCAAGGAGATGAAAGTGATGAAGGATCAAGTTCATCATGTTGAGAACCGCATCACGGAAGCCGAAACTCGGATTGAAGATGTAAAAAACCAGATTACAGATGTGAGGAAAGAGCTGGGAAATCTGAAAGCTGGAGATGGGATTGCGACTTCTTTACCTGCCGTACCTTCAGCGCGTGGATTTAAAGTACCGCCATTTGATGGGACATCTTCATGGTCGGCCTATAAGAAGCAGTTTGAGGCCGTTAAGAAGGCAAACGGCTGGAGTAAAGCCCAGGCCATGACTGCGCTTACATTGTGTCTGCGAGACAAGGTGTTAACTATCCTAGAAGCTCTCGGAGACGATGTATCCTACGAGCAGCTACTAGAAGCCTTGGAAGCCAGATATGGTGACGCTCACCTGGAACACGTGTATCGTGCGCAGCTGAAGGATCGTGTCCAGCTCACTGGCGAAAACTTGCAACAGTGGGCCCTGGAAGTTGAGAAGCTGGTACGGAAAGCATACCAGTCGGTACCTGCGCTCATCAATGGGAATCTGGTGCAAGCAATCATCGACGGCATCCACGACCTGGAAGTCAGGGCTGCAGTGAGGCTCGGGCACCACGAGACTCTCAAAGACGCCTTGGCTCATGCTTTGGAGGTCGAAGCCGTACGGAAGGATCATCGATCTCACCGCGTCAGGGAAGTTGTAGCATCACCGGCTCGCGACCGTTTCACGAGGTATAGCCCTAGGTGCTACACATGTGGTGAGAGGGGCCACCTTAGATCCAGTTGCCCAAAGCGGGCTGCTGAAAGAGAAGAAAGTCGTTCCCAAGAGGATAGGGTGGCTAACGTCACCGCCCAGCTACAGCAGGGAAACGAATAAATGCCAGGACTGCGGGGCGGGTGCTGGCTGATGTTAGAAGAGCCCCAAGGGTTTCGATCTCACAAACCCAGGATGGGAACAGCTTGATCATCAAGGGCGAGGTAAATGGAACACCATGCAAGCTGACAATAGATACTGGAGCATCTCGCACGGTTGTCAGTTCCCGACTTGCAAATCGGTTCCTTGGGGACTCTGCAAATCGTGACCGCATCAACTTGGTAACAGCCACCGGTCAGCGCATACCCGTCCGAGGAGAGAAAGAGATGCAGTTAAAGTTGGGCAATGGAATTTACCTGCATAATGTCATCGTGGCTGACATAATGGACGACTGCATACTGGGCTTAGACTTTATGAGGAAGAACTCTTGTGAGATCGACGTCAAGCAAGGAGCGATGAAATGTGGTCAAGAGGAACTTTTCATAGAAGGAGCGTTATCAGGAAAGTGTACAGCTTGAAGAAGGTCGTGCTTCCTGCCAGATCAGAAACGACTGTACCAGTTAGTCTCCCTCAGAATTCTGGGCGAACACATCGTTGTGTACTCATAGAAGGGATACACAATGAACTTCCATGGAAAATGGCCAGAACTCTGGTAAGAGCCAATGAAGCCTCAGTGGTACGTGTGCTGAACCTTAGTGATAAGGAACACGTGATTGAAAAGAGCACATTGATTGGCACTTGCGAAGAAGTAGATTGGATGCGCCGATGCCAAGAGTTGAGTACTGGGAACATCGTCAACAAGGACGCTAGAAACAACGTGTTGACACTTTTAGAAGACTGTCGTAACATCTTAACGAAGAATGAAATGGACAAGGCTAAGAAGATGTTACTCAAGTACGCCGATATTTTCTCTTCGAGTGATGCTGACATTGGGACGACTGGATTGGTTCAGCATAAAATCAATACAGGAAATGAGGCACCCATCCGTCAGCGACCAAGGAGACTGCCAGTAGCACGAGAAAAGGAAGTTGAGACCATGATTGAAGGAATGGTAAAAGATGGTGTGATAGAACCATCGTCAAGTCCATGGTGCTCACCTGTAGTGCTGGTAAGGAAGAAAGATGGCAGAATGCGGTTTTGTGTCGACTATCGTCGTCTGAACGACGTTACGAAAAAGGACAGCTACCCTTTACCAAGGATCGATGACACGTTGGACATGCTGACAGGGGTGAAGTGGTTTAGCACGCTAGACCTGAAAAGTGGTTACTGGCAAGTTGAAATCGATCCTAAGGATAAAGAGAAGACTGCATTTTCCACTGGAAAGGGTTTGTGGCAGTTTAAAGTTATGCCATTTGGTTTATGCAACGCCCCGGCAACTTTTGAAAGATTGATGGAAATAGTGCTCGCCGGATTGACTGGAGACGCCTGTCTTGTCTATTTGGATGACATTATCATCGTGGGCCGTACGTTAGAAGAGCATCTCCAAAACCTGGAACGCGTGCTTGTAAAGATCCGAAGCGCAAACCTAAAGCTCAGCCCAAAGAAGTGCTCATTCCTCAAACGGCAAGTAAGCTTCCTAGGCTACGTAGTGTCGGAAGATGGTATCCGCACGGATCCAGAGAAAATCATCGCCGTCAAGGATATTGCCAAGCCCTTACACAAGCTCACGGAGGAAAAGCGACAATTCTGCTGGGACGGAAGCTGCGGCATCGCATTCCAGGAGCTAAAGAATCGTCTGTGCAATACTCCTATTTTGGGTTATCCTGATGCGGAAAATGAATTTATAGTTGACACAGACGCAAGTGATATCGGACTCGGAGGTGTGTTATCTCAACGGAAAGGAGATCGAGAGGTCGTTATAGCCTACTTCAGCAAATCCTTATCGAAACCTGAAAGGAATTATTGCGTCACGAGGAGAGAATTACTCGCCGTGGTGAAGACATTGCAGCATTTCAGCAAATATTTACTAGGGCGAAAATTCCTTATACGTACCGACCATGCTGCATTGAAGTGGCTATTACAATTCAAGAATCCAGAAGGACAAGTCGCCAGATGGATTGAGCTACTACAGGAATATGACTTTGTAATCGAACATCGCAGTGGGAGATCCCATGGCAACGCAGACGCATTGTCAAGAAGACCTTGCCCTGAAGACTGTAAGCACTGTGCCAAACAGGAGATAAAGGAAGCCATACCTGTGAAGATACTTAAAACGGATCTGAGCGACGAATGGAAAGAAAGCCTACAACATGCTCAACAGGACGACGCAGACATCAAGCCAATATTTGAGTGGATTAAAGCAAGTGCTCCTAAACCCATGTGGAGTGACGTCGCTTCAAAATGCTTGAGGAGACACCTGCCATTTGCAAATGGTCGTCCCTAAAGTTAAGGTCCCAGATGTGCTACAGCTCTACCATAATGGATGTTCAGGGGGCCATATGGGAGTCAAAAGGACTCTGTTGAAGATACGTGAGTGGTTTTACTGGATCCACTGTCGCGACGACGTTGAGGACTGGTGTCGCAAATGTACGATTTGTGCTGCTGTGAAGGGACCTCATACACGGAGCAGAGGTGCACTGAAACTGTATAACGTTGGGGCACCATGGGAAAGGATAGCCCTAGATGTTGCGGGACCGTTTCCTGAAAGTGAAAGCGGAAACAAGTACTTCATGGTTGTGATGGATTATTTCACGAAGTGGCCAGAAGTCTTCGCTATACCTAATCAAGAAGCTACCACGGTCGCAGATAAATTAGTTCACGAAGTCTTCTGTCGTTTCGGGGTGCCTCTAGAAATCCATAGTGACCAAGGAAGAAATTTTGAATCTCAGGTGTTCCAGGAAATGTATCGGGTCATGGGTACTCACAAAACCAGAACGACCTCTTACCACCCGCAGTCAGATGGAATGGTGGAGCGAAAGATTGGGACAAGCACATCCAACCGTTTCTTTTGTCTTACCGAACTGCGGTTCACGAAAGCACGTCAGTGACACCAGCTTATGCGAACTTTGGAAGAGAATTACGGTTGCCTGCCGACTTAATAACCGGTATACCGCCTGACGCTCCACGCAATATCACCGATTATGCGAATGACTTGCGCAGCAGGATGAATGACATTTATGAGCATGTCAGACAATCAGGTCAACAAATGTCTGAAAAGATGAAGACCCGTTACGACCGAAAGACAAACAATAATGGCTTCGATGAAGGTTCGTTAGTGTGGTTACATAACCCAGTCCGCAGTAAAGGGAAGTCTCCTAAACTGCAAGCTAAATGGGATGGACTATACCGAGTTGTGACCAAGATTAACGATGTCACTTACCGAATACAGAGGAGTCCAAGAAGTGCGCCAAAGATAGTTCATGTGGATCGATTGGCGCGATATTATGGGCCTGACAATGCTCGGGATGAGCATGTCTTAGGAGGGGGCAGTGTAACGCCATCTCGTAGCGAGTAATAAGACTACCAAATTCAGCGCCATCTAGTAGCAAATCGCAGTACTACTACGTAACGTCTTTCTGGAATGTTCTGTCAAGGTACTTCTATGTAACGAGTTATCTAGAAGCATCTCGAAGGTGTGGAATGTTCGCGATAATTCTTCCGTGAAGATTCTAGAGTAATCGAGAGTGACCGCACTATAAAGGCGGAGCACTTCGGTGGCGGAGGGTCAGTATTTCAAGAGCGATAATACGAGTTATACCTGCGAGTTCAAGTGCGAGTAAAAGTGTTCAGTGAAGCTTATAGTGAAGTGTAAATTAGTGGTGTAATAAATAAAGTGTTTTGTGGTAGTTTGATCGACATTATTAATTCCGTAGAACCCCGGCTCGTAACAATATTAACGAGCTATACGAGCGATCTATATCTATATATTATATATTACTATTATATATTATATATACTATATTAATTTCTATAAATAGTTCTTTCAGGGGTCTGAGTCTATACTCAGACCCCTGAAAGAACTATTTAAAGAAATTAATATTTTAACAGTTGCTTCTCAATATGTTTACGACAACCTCTTATATGTACCTATATACGGAAGAACATAGATCTCTTCAAAACACAATCTGACAACCATAATTTTAATACAAGTAATAAAAATTGCTATTATAGACTATTATTATAGACGAATATCTTAATGATAAAAATGCATGGTCACCTTAATCTTCTGCTGTTAGCCACTCGCACTATGTACTATAAATTGTAACACAATGTAAACAAAACTATATTAAAAAATAAAATGGATAATCTATCGAGTTTCTTGCTGGTATCTTCTCTCTATTTACCCTATTTCCCGCCCAATCCAAAAAAAAATGTATTTAATCAAGGAACACTTGTGCCAAGTTTCGTGACGATCAGATAAAAACTGTGGCTAGCCCGGAATACACATACAAACAGACAGAAGGACGAAAGCAAAATTGACCAATCTCGAAATGTAGACGCTTCACTTGCTCGGTCAATAAATCACAAAAACTGAAATGTCATCGACACGACTCGAACCCCCGGCCTTTCCCTTACAGGGGGAATACTCTGACTAACTGAGCTAAGATGACTGATCTCGAAATTATAGAAGCAAAAATTGGATGATATCGAAGCTGAGCATTCCCCTTGTTAGGGAAAGGTACAGCATCTAATTCTAAATATTTAACTAGAATACTTATTATTTATTAGTTTCATATACCATGTGCGAAGGAATTCTTAAAATGTCCAGCAACCGATTGATTTTAGTATTCTTTAATATACTTTTGGTTTTGTTTCAGTGTTGCCGCCTGACCAAGACACCGCATAGTTACATCAACCTTAACCCATTAGACTTAACAACTTTTACCAAAGTTTTACCAAGTTTGGAAAAATAGGAGCTGAATACTTATTGGTCCGTCTATAAAAATAATTGTTTAATAAAAACGTTTAATTTTACTATATTAAGTAACAGCGCGAGCGACTGCCAGACAGTCTTCAGCTTATACAAAATTACGTAGCTAGCTACGTAATTTTGTATAAGCTGAAGACTTATGTCACTGCTAGTTTCTAACACAGGTAAGAACGATCAGTGAGGATAGAGTTGCAGAACACTTGTGGGTACTTGCGGAAATATAATATTGTAGTGTAAACATAGGATTCAGTTCAAATCCATGAGGAATTTCATAAGCCGGGCGCCACTGGAAATACCTTCTGCGTGTGAACCAGAGACGCCCGGCAACGGTCGTAAGAGCGGCTGTGGCCACAGGCCACGAAATAATAAAAAAAACAAGTCAAAATTAAAAACCCCCGACTCACAAAAAAAGTGATGTATAAGTTATGACCTTTCATTTGATACCCAACGCGGGTATATTTGAACACATTCAATTTTTCATCACCACTTTCACCCCTCATATCTTTGAAATGGCTTAACCGATTTTTATAAAATATAGCTAAGAACACTCTCCCCTAACCCATCTTTCAAACAAAAGAAACAGAATCAAAATCGGTTCATCCGTTTGGGAGCTACGGTGCCACAGACAGACTTACAAACACACACACACACCCACACACACGTCAAACTTATAACACCCCGTTCGGGTTTCCGTCGGGGGTTAAAAAAGTTATTTCATAAAGCATAATTTTTTGATATATTCTTCGGCATAACGTAAGAAACACTTAGAATACTTGCAACCCCCTGCCAGACACTCCTAAACTTTAGTGCTTGAAGTGCGTAAAGTAATTAAAAACTGCTTCGGTGGCGTGGTCGGTATTGCAGCGGCTTTCGACTCCGGAGCCTCGGGTTCGATTCCCGGGCCGAATCAGATATTTGTGTGATCCACAAATGTTTGTTTCGGAGTTTGTGTGTTTTCTATGTATATTATATGTGTATTTAGAAATATATACATAAGTATGTTTATCAGTTGTCTAGATTCCATAGCACAAGCTTATAGCTTAGTTTGGGCTAGATAACGTTGTGTGAGAAAGCCCAAAATGTCAAAAAAAAATCTGCATCGTTGTAGTATTAAAACCTGGTTTTAAGTAGTTATGTTACTTGGAGATCCGTAAGTGTATATGTGTGTGTTTTCTACAACTTTGAAAAAAAAGTAACCACAACCGCAACTCCTCCATCACTGATCTAGGCCTGTTTTAGAAATATGCTCTAATTTTTTTTAGATTTTTACATCATGACGTAGGTCTGGCAGTCACTGGCTCTTACTTTATAATTCTTAAACACTACGAGACGACGGCGAACGGTCAGACTACAGAGATTTTAGGAAGTTATGTAACAACCGTTCTGGCTTTAGTAATAATATGCTATTACGTGGGAGCAATAGAACTACTAGCGAAATGTGGGTTTGCATTACACCTCTCGTGGTTATAGGCGTAATTGTATGAGCGTACTTATGTGTATTTATAAAGAAAGATTGTGAATAGATTTGTAATTATGTTTGTTACTCAATTTCTCAATCACTTGCACCGTAGAACTGTAAACTTTTACTACCCACCACTTAAGTACTTAGCAATATTTGCTGTAATTCTTCGATGATACGATATAGTATATATACGACGATAGTAATATTTTCCGAATAAAATTGTTCTTTTTATTCCAGAAAGTTTATTGACAACCCTTTTTCCACCCATTGACCAAGACAATTTGATAGTTAACCTATTAATTTAGGCACTATTAGCTGCTCCGTACCACGTATTATATAATGGACTTTACCAGCTTTGATTTGGGCATAGCAGAGTCATGGGCGTAGCGAGGGATAGAACATGTACCCTCAACTCTCACTATTCAGTAATCAAATTGTAAACGGGGCCGTTAAAAGTAGCAACATCTTAGTTTGGTGTTAGATAGGTTTATTACTACTCGTACTACGGTACTACTGTGTTAGTACTTACAATGAAACTAGATGGCGCCACCAGTAAATTTTAATGTAAATTACTGATATTGTTGGTAATTGTTTGCTACGAGTAGGTTCTAGAAGGGTGTGCTAGATACCTCAACCACTGATTGAGTCCATGTGTGCCTTTTAGGATTAACTCAAGGACAGTATAAGGCCATCCACCCCTGCTGGGTGCCATATACCTACTTGAGGGCACTTGTAGGAAAGCCAGATGTCAGAGGCTGTTTTTTTGTTTAATAAATTTCTTAAAACCCATCTACGAGTACTTCTTTGAACCCCGTTCCTCCACCCCGTTCTATAAAGTTCAATTTAACTAAGTTAGTCGCCTGCTAAGTTTAAAATACAGCTACCAGTATATACAGGCTTATTTTAAAAGACTTTCTGTGGGCGAAATCATGACATACTTTTAAAATAACCCTGTACTAAACACCTATTTATATCACTTTTTAAGAAACGTTATAGTGATATCAAAATAGCCTTTTCATGTTTTGGATTGCACCAGTAGTACTTCTTAACTCTATGTTTCAAACTACTACTTTTAAAACTTCTTTATTTAATAAATATATTACAGGAGTTTGTACATAATCATTTCAAACTACTAACTATAGCTATACAACTTCGAGCCGACACAATAACAAACATTAATTACGCGTACACACACACAAAGCACATCTTTATCCCCGGAGGGTTAGACAGAGGCTTTCATATTACATTACGTCCACATTTCGCCAGACGACGTAATAGGCGGCTAGCCCATTGCTGTTGCCAGAATCTACTCAATATTCGTGTCAAAGCCTCGTCTGTCTGTCCCGTGCACAAGAGGATGACTTGGGATGTTGATAGGGCTCCATAGCACTCGAGTTGTACGACGCCGCGTAGTAATATCGTGTATAGACGAGCCACTGTCGATTTATTAATTTTAGTACCTATGGAAAACCAAAATCTAAATTTTGCAAACTCGTAAACCAAAACTTACCACATATATGACCTTCAGAAACGGTACATTAAAGGTTTGGGATACTTTTAAAATAACCCTGTATATGATATGATAGTTTTAGTATTCTCTTGTTAGACAAGTGTGTTTTTGGTTTAGTACCCAACTAAATAATCAATAAAATATTTTTGCATCATAATTTTGCAGTGTCATGCATTGAGGTATAATGTACTACGTACTAGAGAAGACGCCTCAACTAAATTGATTGTAACACGAGTCAAAGCTGCTACACACAGTGCCGGCGGCAGTGCCGCTTGGCATAAACCCGGCGGATACAAGACGCCGGCTTAGGCCGCCAAGCATCATTCCGGTTGTGACAGTCATGTATGTATGAAATGACGCCGGCACCCCGCGTAACCCGCCGGCACAGCCCGGCGGCCATGCCTCTTTGTGCGGCAAGCCGGCGGCTTTATAAGCCGCCGGGTTAGCGGCGGCACTGCTGCCGCACTGTGTGTAGCAGCCTTTAGAGTGCACGCGCGCTAACTCACTTAGTCTGTCCCGAGTGCTTTCCGGAACGTGACACATTTGAGTATTTTGAGTGCGAAGATTTTCTTTTAAATATGCCTACGTGTGCATTGAGATACTGTTCTAACAACTCTAGAAACATAAGTAAAAATTAAGGAGTGACCTTTCACCAGTAAGTACAATTAACATTGTCTTTAATGCATGCTTCATTTAATTATATTTTAAATTGTTACTTGTGACGACGCGTCACAGAGCGGCGACGACCATTTTTAGCAAAATGTCAAAGAGTAAAACATTTTGTGCGCGCAGAGATGACACTATCGACGTATATTTTTTTTACTAAGATTTTTTCGTTGCATCACTAATAATATTTTTAATAATGTTAATATTTTTTATTATAATTTGGATTTAAAGGTGTTATAAATATAGGTGATAGTAAATAAATATTTTATTTGATTTGATTTCTTTTAATTATCTCTATATATTTAATACGACAATTTGTCTGTCCGTCCGTCACGTTTTTTAATAATAATTAATAATACATACATTTGCATGAAATATTAAAATATTCTTTTTTTTTTCTTTTTTTTATATTTGAGGCGATACAAAGTTCGCCGTGATAACTAGTATAAATAAATGCCACTCGACGAAATCAACATTGTATAATGCTACACCTAATAATAAAATTTCATTAATCATTTGGGTATAATACTTAATGTCTGTTCTGAGTTCGGCATTTTACTTATTCTATGTAAGCGTACGCTATTAATAGAACTTTGAACATCCAATAGACGCTCGGGAAAACTGTCGCAAAAAGCAATGCATCGCTGCGTTGTGGCTGCGTGCACGCTGCGTGTTTATTATTTTATTAGTTTGTCAAAGTTAATCAGACGGTCAAATTATTGCTGCAGCGCTGTTTAGTTTTAACTTTTAACAAAACGGAGCACAGATTTTGTTCACGATGGCTTCTCTAGTACGTAGTACATTATACCTCAATGGTGTCATGCGACTTACATACGCGGGAAAGGTTTCAGCTCAATCGGAAACCGGGAAGTGTGTTAAATTTAACTTGCAAGATTTGATTACACATGGACGGGACAGGTCCAAATAAAAGCTAATACCCCCGAATATGCCACACAGGTGGCCAAAGTCCGCCGGGTGCCGCTGGAAATACTCGTACCTTCTGGTGTGTACCAGAGACCCCTAACAACGGAATTAAAAAAAAACAACCGGTCAAGGGCGAGCCGAACTCGCGCACAAAGGATTCCGTACCGAAAATAATAAAATCCCGTTTGTTGTATGGAAGCCCCCTTAAATATTTATTATATTCTGTTTTTTATATATTATATTTGTTGTTATAGAGGCAACAGAAATACATCATCTGTGAAAATTTCAACTTTCTAACTATCGCGGTTCATGAGATACAGCACAAGACCGACACGGACGGACAGCGAAGTCTCAGTAACTCAATACTCAATACTCAATACATTTACCTATTAATAACTTGTAGGTTTAATAATTTTTGAAAGAGATTGAATAATAATCAGATCAGGAATGCATAATTCAAAAATTTTTATCAATATGAAATCAATTTGAGTTGGTGAAATTTCCAAACAATGACTGCCTCGATCACTAAATACTACGGTAACGGGAGACTTACGTGCCGGGCGGCGGCTTTCTCGCGCAGCGGATAAGCATCGCCAAACAGCGCGGGAATGCCGCCGCCCGCCCTGATGGGCACCCTACCGCGGGGCCCAAACTTTTACCCTTTTTTTTAAATAGAAATAAAATTTTTGTATTAATTTCATATTCTTTTATATCTAGTGTCTAATTTAGTTTTAAGATTTTTAGGAATGTAAATATTAATTGTAGGTAAATGCGTATTATGTATATTGTAATTCTTATTGTAAATAAATGTCTACTAAAACATGAAAATGAATAATTAACAATTAATACACGCATGTTAGATTTTAACTTAATGAACATCTAAGGACATGTTAAGAGTACAATATTATTTAATTTATATTTGTATCGCTGATGGAGTCAAGTATAAATGTGATATGTAACTTTGATATTTTTGTAAACTATATATTAAAACTAAAGTTGACCGATTCAAAACCGTTGCTCAGGCGATCCCAGTTTGGCCTGGTCCCAGTCGACCACATTCTTCCTTTATCTAATTAAGTGTGCGATATTAAATTATATTCCTGATTTATATTACTGTTATTGTACAAAATTGGAAATAATAAATAATTATATCCTCACATAATTCCATTTAGGACAGGGTCTTAAAGTAGTGTGGTCGTTTTGTAAAATGCGGTGGATTTATCTGATAACAACAGCTATTGTGAGTATAATTATCTAACTTTAAATAAGAGGAGTTTATTTGAAAATATTTCTTTGATTATTGTATATTTCTTTTTCAAATTCAGTTCTATTTTTCTGAATAGATTAGTGCCATAATATATTACATAAATCATGTTCTATTATGTACTTAATTATTTTGTGAATTTCATTGAAACTGGCTGTATCTATCAACTTATTTAAGTCAATTTAATGCATGCCAAAAATATAGATCGAACAGATCTTAATCAACCTACAAAGCAACACCCCACCACCGGTAAATAAATTATTATTGATAATGGGAAACCAGCAGAACTACTGGTGAATTATGTAATGTACTTTTGACTATCCCTTCGTGGATACCGATCGGAGTGTATCCATAAAGTAGTCTGAATTGCCTAGTTTTTTTTTTTTTTTTTTTATATTTGGATCGCCAAATTGACGCCGCCCGCCTGGTGGTAAGTCGTGACGACGTCTAGCGATTGTGGGCCACTCTCACAGCACTCATTACTATTGAGAGTGGCCCTCAACTTGACGACCTACTGATGTGCCTCTTCACGCTCCGCTTAAAGAACCCAGGATTATATGTGGGAGGAAACACGTGCACAGGCAGGGCGTTCCAGGCCACTATCGTTCGGCAGAGAAACGAACGTTTAAAACGTTCGGTTCTCGCGAACATGCTATCCACTGTGTGGGGGTGGCATCTCTGCCCGGCACGAGTCGTTCGGGATCGGAAGGAAGAGGGTGGGATCAGATTGAAGAGCTCTTCAGAACACTCGCCGTGGTAAATACGGTAGAATGCGGCCAAGGAAGCTATTGTTCGGCGCTGAACTAGCGGCTCAAGGCTTCCCGTTACCTCCGGACAATCTATAATACGGATAGCCCGTCGCTGCATAGCGTCGAGAGCGTCCAGCAGATACTTCGCGGAGCCGTCCCAGAGGTGAGAGCAGTATTCGACGCAGGGTCTAATCTGCGTCTTGTACAGCAGACACCTCTGGTCCGGTGTAAAGAATCTCTTTACCTTATTCAGTATTCCTAGTTTCCGCGAAGCTAGCCCTATACATCTTTCGATGTAGTTTTTATTATTGAGCTCTCGACGAACGTCTATGCCAAGGATATCAAGGTTGTCCTTCATTGGTAATAATGCATTCTGAAGAGAGGGTAGGGGAAGGAAAGGGGATTTCTTCGCAGTAAATGCACACACCTGTGTTTTGCGGGCATTGAACTCGACCAGGTTCTCGGTACCCCATTGAGAGATACTGTCGAGGTTACGGTCGAGATCAGCCACGAGTCGTCGTCTCTCCTCCTCAATCTCAGATCGCCCCACCGTCGGACGAACCGAGTAACTCCCGTGCAGTGTGCTGTCATCTGCATAGCAATGAATGTTCCCGAGGGATAGCATATCATTGATATGCAGAAGAAATAGAGTTGGTGATAGTACGGACCCCTGCGGTACCCCGGCATTCACTTGCAAGAAGCGAGAAGCCTGGCCATCGCAGAGGACCCGCACTCGGCGCTCGTTTAAAAAACTGGCAATCCAGCTGCACAGTTGAGGAGGTAGACCATATGCCGGAAGCTTGGAAAGGAGCGAAGCATGCCAGACCCTATCGAAGGCTTTGGCGATGTCCAGGCTAATAGCCAAGGACTCGCCGTGCCTTTCCATAGCCCCACCCCAGACATGCGTTACGAATGCCAGAAGATCACCCGTTGATCGCTTTGGCCTGAAGCCGTATTGTCGATCATTGATTAGCGAGTGATCCTCTAGGAATTGCATGAGCTGCTTATTTATAAGGAGCTCAAGCACCTTGCAAATGACTGAGGTGACAGCTATGGGTCGATAGTTGCCTAGATCGGACCGATCCCCTTTCTTGGGGATCGGTTGTACGTTCGCCTCCTTCCAGACCTCCGGCACGAGCCCTGAAGAGTATGACAGGCGGTACAGACGCGTTAATACTGGAGACAACTCAGCTGCACATTTTCGTAGCACCACCGCCGGAATGCCGTCAGGGCCACTGGCTTTCCGCGTGTCGAGTGACCGCAGCACTGCCCGTACATCACATTGCCTGATAACAATATCAGGCATTGTGTGGCCACAATTGGCGATGGCGGGGGGCTGCAGGCCACGGTCGTCGACCCGGGAATTAGCCGCAAAGAGGTCTGCGAGCATATCCGCTTTCTCTTGGGCTTTGTGAGCCAGTGTTCCATCTGGGTAACGCAGCGGTGGCAGCGAGGGCTGACAAAAGTTAGATTGCACGGCTTTGGCCAGTTGCCAGAATCCACGGCTGCCCGTGGGATGGGAAGTGAGCTCCTGACCAAGCCGCGCGACGCGCTGGGCATCCGCTCTCTTAAAGGCCCTCTTACTCGACTTTGTGGCCCGGTTGTACGCCGCTTTGAGGTGGCCCACGTTTGGGTCGCGCACAGCCCGGGCCCTGATCCAGGCGCGATATGCCGACTGTTTTTGTCGAACAGCTTTGGCACAATCTCGCCCGAACCAGGGACGGGCTCTGCGGATACTGGCGACATCAGTGAAAGGGATGTAATAATCCATCCCTAAGCTGATCTCGCCAGCAATAGCAGAAGCACTATCCGAAGGAGCCTTTCCTACAAAGCAGCGCTGGCTCCAGGGGACGGACGCATAATAATCGCGTAGACCGTCCCAATCCGCTGACGAGTAGTGCCATAGTCGTCGTGACGTTTGTACAGGACGTGCAGGAGGTGACACCTTCATGACAGCGTGAACAACACAGTGGTCGGAACTACCCAGTGGGGCTCCTACCGAAACACTGTACTGGGCTGGGCGACTCGTCAGCAGTAGATCCAGCAGAGCGGGCGCGTGATCTGACCTGTCTGGTATCCGGGTGATCCCGCATACCATCTGGGTCAGACCGTGGGAGAGAGCGAACGCATGGGCGGCTCTACCCGCATGATCAGTCTTGAGGGACCCCAGCCATTCAATGTGATGGCCATTGAAGTACCCCAGAAATACTAGGTCAGCGTTCGGGAACCGCACCTGCGCTTCATCAGCCGTCTCGCTGAGGTACTGTAAGAGCTTTGTTGTCTCAGAATCCCCTGTGTGGGATCGGTAGACGCACACGTAGATCTGGCTCATAGAGCCATGGTCTACGTGCAGCCAAAGGACGGAATTGGAGGGGTTCTCTAGGCAGCGCAACCGGCGGCAGCAAACATCCGCCCTAACGAACACGCACACCCCGGCTTTGTCTCGAAATTGTTCCTCGATGACATAGCCGGGGTAACGCAGGTAAGACGTGTCGTCAGGGCGGCGTATTTGTGTCTCCGTGAGGAACATCACAGCGGGCCGTGCCGTCTCAAGGTGGTGGTGGACGGTATCGAGGTTCGCATGGAGTCCACGGACGTTAGTGAACTCCACCTCGAAATGTGAAGTTGTGGGGTTTCCTAGGGCCGCTGTGTAACGTTTATTTCTTTTTTGTTGCACTGCCATTGTAGATTTTGAAGAAGAAGCGTGAAGACAGGGCGACATTTGGTGCAGCAGTAAGTGACAAAGCGCAGGGGCTAGCTTTGTCTAGAACCGTGTGGTTAGGTCGGAGCCGACTCGCCGGACGGAAGGGCTCCCAAATCCCCTGATGCAAGGCCGCCGCTACCCCACACCGGTTACCACCCGGAGCGGCGATCCCACATCAGGATTATGCGCAACATGTGGGGCAGCCTCCTGGGGTGGTTGGCCCCAGGCGGGCCCCATGACTGTGTTGCGGGCGGCCGTGGCAACGCCGTTGCTAAGGGTCTCCCTGGCCGGCGAATCGACCCACACCACCCACACTAGACTCCGTTTCGCCCCCACTGGTCCCATGCCTGCTGCACCATACATCGCCCCGGGCCCGGCGGTGCAGCTGCTGAACCCCTAACGCAACCCAGCCTGGGCTGGGTTACTTGGGGGGCTTTAGCACAGCTGCACGGTGGTACCCCCCCGGACCAACACTGTTGTACCACCTGGTACCCACGTAGGGGCCGAAGCCACTCCATAGGTACCGTAAATTAACGAGCCTCGTCCGTTTATCAGCAGGTGCGCCACTAGCAGGTGAGGTCGCTGGGGCCCTAAAGATGTTGGTAGAGCCCCTTTGCACCCAAGTTTTCTTTATCGTTTAGAAACCACCCACCGCAGCCATGAGCGCAACAATTTAAAAGATTCTTACTTTTTCCAGTTGCTGAAGAGTGTGGTCGCACAATTTGGCGACTTTTTTGGCAAGGTTCGTAGCAAAACACCTTTACTTAATCATGACACGTCGTATGTCGAGACAACTAGAGAAATAGTCTATCCAGAACTTAAAAACGCAGCAGATGCCGTGTAAGTCTATATTTTCTTTTACTTCTCCCCTACTTTGCCCCACCAAGCACTTTGAAGTTTTAGTTAGTTTATTTTCTAAGGGATGAACGATGCTGGGAATTATATGATTACATGTTATGGCGTGTACACACTGACGCAATGTAACATGCAATGTACCACGCAATTAAAGAATTTGACGTCCAATTGTTGTAATGTATCGTGTAATGCAACAGTATTCGCAAAGTGTGTTTTTTTGGATTTCTAGGCGTATACTTATACTATAACAAAATCAATAAAGCTCTAACTATTTGGCCTCTAACAAGGTACAAATGTAAAGAAGCCCTCTCTAATTGGCTCAAATCCCTGAGCTATGAAGATACAGATTTTTTTTTTAATTTACACAAACACACACACAGACACACACACGCACACTCACACACACACACACACACACACACACACACACACACACACTCTCTCTCACACACACACACACACTCTCACACACACACACACACACACACACACACACACACACACACACACACACACACACACACACACACGCACACACAGCCAGATAGGAACAAATATATTGATATTAGTATAAGTAATTAATGTATAAGGTAGATAATTTGTGTATTAAGGATATCCTACTCCATAAGGTACTTAGCTGCTTCCACATGTACAGAGACGGGAGAGGCTGGTAATCTGTCATACAGGGTCTCCCTAGTACAAACACCAGTCTCTCACATATATACTTTATGAATATAAAATGTACCTAAATTAAGTTTTTCCATGTATTATCTAAGTATGTGAGAGAACAAATAAAGTCTTATCTTATCTTATCTT
Organism: Nudaria mundana; assembly: GCA_963556515.1. Lineage (NCBI taxonomy): Eukaryota > Metazoa > Arthropoda > Insecta > Lepidoptera > Erebidae > Nudaria > Nudaria mundana. The sequence goes on from OY748295.1 coordinate 22,016,915, forward strand.
ATCTGTGTACGTGTTGCGCGCGCGGACAGCGCACAAACAGAACATTACAATACCTACAATGTGCGCGCCGAACGCCGCCATTTGTCAAAGTGCACGGAGTGACAGTGTGGATTGCGGAACGCGCACGATAGCAAATATTCTCAGTGATTGATTAATCACGGCATATGATTTGTCGCTGTTTGTTACCGGTGACAAATAGCATGTATAGTCACTTTTGTTGCCCGCTCGCCAAGTACCTACTTAGAGTTAGTAGCTACATAATATTTAAAATGCTATTATTTAAATTGAGTGAGCAAGTGAGATTCATGTGAGAAATCACATGATTTATAACCCGCTATTGTGATTTCATTACATAGCTACTTAGTACGCGCATGAAGGGAACAGATGCTAGTTGGCTTATGTTCGGTTCGTGCGCGCGTTGGTTCCGGTTACACCCACACTCATCTAAATGTTCCTTTCATGTTAACTTGCGTAAATGTGTACACACATTTCACCTATTTATCAAAAAAATGTAAATCGACGGAAAATAGTTATCATACAATTATTTTCCGCCGATTTACATTTTTTTTTTGATAAATAGGTTGTTGTAAAATAAAAGCTTTAGGTGCTTTGCCGTTGGCGCACCAGCGCGCCTTACAACGCGCGGCCGGGGAAACGAAACGTTGGTCGACCCGCCCCCACCGGTTACTTACTTCATATGATTTATCACTTCAAAATAATTGTCATTGAACACCACCCGCAATACTCGCCATGTTTGTAACTAATTGTTAATTACGCGTTGTTTTTACAAAATAATGTGCTTTAAAGCTGAATATCTCACAAACGAGTACTTAAATCAAAAACTTGTATTAGCAACCTCTCAATGTTTTTAAAAGACCTATCTAATGATACCCGACACTATAGGGAAGCCGCTGGAAAAAATATCTATTTTAGCAGTATATGTATAATATCTGTGAATTAAGGTACGTATAGGCCCAAAATATCCGCATCTTTAAGGTCGGTAATCCCGCTTCGGTGAGTGAATCTGCCTCAGCCCTGCAGTACGCAACCCTTCTAGCCTTCTGCTTCTTGAGGACTGCGCGGCGGGGGGGGGCTAGCCCACTATCGTCAGGCCCAGATCATTTTAGATATTCTTGGGCGTATATGAGTCTGCGGTGCCGTGGCCGCCGACTTCAGAACTCAGTACGGAGGGTACGCTCCCTCTCCGTCTCAGACGCCTCCTTCGCGAGCATAACCTGCTCGCAGAAAAGCACGGCAACGGTCCACTTGCTCCCGCTGGAGATCATTGCTTGAGGCATGGTCTCCAGCGAGAGGGTATCCATGGTCAGATCCAAGACGAGGTCCCAGCGAGGTCTCGTCCACGCTGAGCACCTTACCTAAATAAAGCGTTAAGAGCACAATTAGATTGTACCTACAGTATTTTTGTAATTATTAGTAGACAATGTAAGCCGTATTCAATGTTTAGTTTAGTAAAAACCATCAATCACCGAGCTTTTTCCCAACTCAGTTGGGGTCGGCTTTCCATTCTAACTGCGATTCGGCTGAACTTCGATATTTTTCGTGAAGCGACTGCCATCTGACCTTCACAACCCATGGGCGATATCGAAGTTCTGTAGTTAGACCGGTCGGATTTTTGATTTAGGGCTCCAACTACCCCTAACGACTGCCATAGATGTTAGTATGACAATAGTTTAGTAGACCATAGTTTAATAAAAACCAATCCTAAAAATATAATACATATAAAAATAAGTATCACAATTGAGTAAAGGAAATAATAAAACGCCGCAAATAATGAGAATACGGACATACACGTTTAGCTATCCTTATGTTATTTTTACCTACCGACCGCTTCGGCAGTAGTTAAATGTAACTAATCTATACCACAGACATACAGAATACTATACATACATACATACATATGGTCACGCCTCTTTCCCATTGGGGTAGGCAGAGACTATGGAATTCCACTTGCTACGGTCCTGGCATACTTCTTTCACTTCTTCCACTTTCATAACTATCTTCATGCACGCTCTCCGGTTCTGGGTGCTCTTGACCTGACCTTTGTTCAAAACATCTCCAATTTGGTCGAAGTACGTTCGCCTAGGTCGACCCTTACCTGCCTGTCCATTCACGCCCGTCTTATGTATCTGTTTCGTCAATCTTCTTTCATCCATCCTTTCTACGTGCCCGAACCATCTAAGCATCCCTTTTTCTATCTTACTCACTACATCTTCTGATACACCGGAAAGTTCTCGTATCTCGCTGTTCCTCACTTTCTCAACCAATGTCACCCCAGTCATACTTCTCAAACTTCTCATTTCCACTGCATTTATTTTACTTTCATGCTTCTTCTGCCAAACCCAACATTCACTTCCATACATAAGTGTAGGGACCAGCACTCCTCTATGAACAGCCAGCCTAGCCCTCCGGGAAATCTTCTGACTGTTCATAAAGTTATGCAGAGCCCCATTCACTTGATTTCCTGCCACAACTCTTCTTTCAATGTCGTCGTCACATCTTCCATCCCTTGTAAACTTGGACCCTAAATACACAAACTCTTTCACTTGCTCCACTCTTTCTCCTTCAATAACAATCGCACAGTTCGACATGCTTTCGTCTCGTTCAAATACCATTACTTTCGTCTTACTTGCGTTCACTTTCATTTCCTTCCTTTTCAAAGACTCATTCATAATATCAACCATCACCTGCAACTCCTCCGCCGATGACGCAAGTATTACCTGGTCATCAGCATATAAGAGGCACTTGATGGTCAATTCATCCATTCTTAAATCACACACACTCGCTTTCAGATCTTTCAGACAGTTATCCATGTATAGGTTAAACAGCATTGGTGACGCTACACAGCCCTGCCTGACGCCTCGTTCGATACCGAACCAGTCCGTGTAAGTCCCGTTTATGCGGACACAAGCACTGGAACCCTCATAAAGTGATTGCAGTGCTCGTATCAGATTGCTGCTTACTCCATACATGGACAGCGCTGACCAGAATTCGCGCCTCACCACTCTATCATAGGCCTTCTCTAAGTCTACAAAAGCGCGGTAGACCTTTTGTCTTTTTGCCAGGAACTTTTCGGCAATGCTGCGCAAAGAGAAGACCTGATCCATGCATCCTCTTCCTTTCCTAAATCCAGCTTGCACATCCCACAATTTGTCATCAGTGTCATTCGTCAATCTAGTAATCAGAACCCTTGCATATAACTTGCCGACGACGCTGAGCAGACTTATCCCGCGGTAGTTTTTGAGGTCTCGCTGTGACCCTTTCCCTTTGTACAGCGGCACAATGACGGCTTTGCACCAGTCTCCTGGTACACTACCGCTTCTCCAACAAAGGTTAAAAAGGCGGTACAGCTGACTTGATACTACGCCTTGTCCTGCTTTCAGCATCTCTGTCGAGATCCTGTCATATCCTGCTGCCTCTCCAGCTTTCATGCCATTCAGTGCATCCATAATCTCTTTCACACTTATTTCATTCTCCTCTTCATTCCCACTTTTATTCTTGTCCTCTATACGAGATTCCGCTTGCGCATCCTCTTTCTCAAACAGACTTTCAAAATATTCCTTCCATCTCTTTAAAACACTTTCTTCCCCACTCAGAGAGCTTCCATCGTGATTTCTGACTTTGTCCAGTTGCGAGGATTGGATAGTGCCCCTGGCTGTTCTCATAGAGTTCCAGAAAAGTTGAACATTTTCCTGGAAGTTGTCAGATAACCTCCTATCAAATTCATCCCTTTCATTCTCTTTCTCTTTAGCTATCACCTTCTTTACTTCTCTTTTACGCTTCTTGTATTCCTCTTTTGCTATTGAGATCCCACCCTCTTCCTTCCGATCCCGAACGACTCATGCCGGGCAGAGATGCCACCCCCACACAGTGGATAGCATGTTCGCGAGAACCGAACGTTTTAAACGTTCGTTTCTCTGCCGAACGATAGTGGCCTGGAACGCCCTACCTGTGCACGTGTTTCCTCCCACATATAATCCTGGGTTCTTTAAGCGGAGCGTGAAGAGGCACATCAGTAGGTCGTCAAGTTGAGGGCCACTCTCAATAGTAATGTGTGCTGTGAGAGTGGCCCACAATCGCTAGACGTCGTCACGACTTACCACCAGGCGGGCGGCGTCAATTTGGCGAATAAAATATAAAAAAAAAAAAAAAAAAAAGACATCCTCATCTGTCGCCTTATTCATTCTGTGATTGGCTTTGATTGCCAACCAGTCCAGCCACGCTTTCTTCTTGCACGCTACAACCATTTGTGCCACTACACTCATTCTTTTGACCATGCGTCCTTTTTTCCTTTTGCTGACACCACATACTTTCACAGCTACTTGCACAAGTCCTTCCTTTAACCATCTTCTTCATCCATATTCTCATACTTCTCTCTCAAGCTATTTCGAAATTCTTCTCTTTTATTCCTTTCTTGCAAGCTTTCTACTTTTATCCGTTCAAGCTCGGTCCCAGACTCATGGGCGTAGTGTCGCCACCGTTTAAATAAACCTCTTAACCGGCTTACAACCATATAGTGGTCTGTGTCGACACCAGTGCCACGATAAGCCCGGGTATCCTTCACTGTCTTTCTCAATCTGTCGTCCACAATCACAAAATCTATCATACTTCTCTGTTCTCCTTCTTGTCTAGTATACATGTGGATATCTTTGTGGTTAAACAGAGTGTTTGTTACCACAAGATTCCACTCCAAACATACTTCAAGCAAACTTTTTCCACTACTACTACCACTTTTCGAATACTATACTAGTATCATAATATAGCTATACTAATACCATAGATTTATAGTACCCCACAAAGGTTGTCTTACCATAGAGTGGGCCCCCCTTATCACTTGAGGCTTAACAAATTGTTTTCTCAGATTAGAAATGATTTTCAGATGTACCAAATTACCAAATGCACAAAAAAATCGTAAGAATCGAAAACGGGTAACCGTTGTTCCTTTTGAGAGCTTCCGTTGCGTGCACTTCGTAAACGATAAATAATTCTCTATTCTGTGTTATACTGTTATAATTAACGTTAATTATTAATGGTAATCAAATTCGTTCTAAAATAAAGCAATATCTGCTAAGGTTTATAAAAACCAGCCAAGGGTTCCGTAATCACGTTTGTTGTATGGGAGCCCCTTAAATATTTATTATATTCTATTTTTTTGTTTGTTGTTATAGAGGCAACAGAAATACATCATCTGTGAAAATTTCAACATACTAACCATCACGGTTCACGCTCAGACAGACGGACGGACGGACAGTGAAGTCTCAGTAATAATTCCCGTTTTATCCTTGGGGTACTTAACCCTCAAAATGATATTACTTAATCCTTATATTTTTCTAATAATTTTGAACGAAATTGCTATTTACATGATTTAATTTGAAAGCTGCGTACAGTAATCTACAATGCAAGTACGTAGAAAGGTCGGATGGGTGTGTACTTATTTAAAATGTATTTTTTTAAAGATAATATTCTACAATCAGTCGACTAAGACACTATTATATGAGTATGCCGTCAAGGAATTGTTTTACTAACTTTGTAAATATTGTAATCTTGTTTTACAAGTACGTTTCTTAAACAACATCCACCATTGTTTCTTTAAAAAAATTATTTACAACATACATTTAATAATTAGTAATGTATACCTACTATATAATTACTAATGTATTCTATAAATATTAACATTCCAAAATATCGCTTCTATCGAAAAAATCCTCCGCGTCATTGCCAACTGGGAAGGTCCCCAGAATGCTGCCTGTGTTGCCACGATAGATGGCGATACTTATTCTTTGGGCCAGAAAATAGCCAGCCTTCTGGTTGTAGGCTATGTTTGTGAAAATGTTAATGTGTTATTATTGTTGTCATGTGTGAGTTTCGTAGTGGCAACTTTGAGCGTCTGAGAATGTGTGCGTGTCGATGACCCCCCCGCACCAAAAATTACAGACTTTCATGTATCGTCGGGAAAATGCATATGTCGTCTCCCTTCGTACCGTTCGACCCGCGTAGCTACGGCGTGTAGCTCTATGTATTATGGCTGAAATACTCGTAACTGTAGTATACTTGCGCAAACCTTCTACAAATTAACTTCAAACCGATTTTTTATTAGGTTTGCGCACGTATACCGTTACGTGTATATCATGCTTTACACAGTTCATGAAAGTGACGTCAGTTTTACTATACTCTTTTTTTACAGATATACAAACATCTTTGGGAAAGCCAAAAATGATCCAATAATCAAATCTGGCAAGCCACTAGCGCCTGGCCCCTATATATACAAAGACAAAGCACTAACGTTTGGCTTCGATGGGGATAAAAGCAAGCCACTAGCGCCTGGGCCCTATATATACAAAGACAAACCACTAACGTTTGGCCTCGATGCAGATAAAAGAAAGCCACTAGCACCTTTCCCCAATATAGATAAAGACAAACCACTAGCGCCTGGGACATATGAAGACATAGACAAACCACTAACGTTTGGCCGCGATGGAGATAAAAGAAAGCCACTAGCGCCTAGCCTCGATACAGACAAAAACAAACCACTGGCGCCTGGCCTCGATGGAGATAAAATAAAGCCACTAGCGCTTGGCCCCGATATAGACAAAGACAAACCACTAGCGTCTGGCACCAATGGAGACATAGACAAACCACTAACGTCTGGCCTCGATGGAGATAAAAGAAAGCCACTATCACCTGGTCCCGATATAGACAAAGACAAACCACTAGCGCCTGGCACCAATGGAGACATAGACAAACTACTAACGCCTGGCCTCGATGGAGATAAAGATAAACCACTAGCACCTGGTCTTGATGGAGATAAAAGCAAACCACTGACGCCTGGCCTCGATGTAGATACAAGAGAGCAACTAGCACCTGGCCCCGATATAGACAAAGACAAACTACTAGGGCCTGGCACCAATGGAGACATAGATAAACCACTATCGCCTGGCCTCGATGGAGAAAAAGATATACCATTAGCACCTGGCCTTGATGGAGATAAAAGCAAACCACTGACGTCTGGTCTCGATGGAGGTACAAGAAAGCCACTAGCGCCTGGCCCCGATATAGACAAAGACAAACTACTAGCGCCTGCCACCAATAGAGACAAACCACTAACGCCTGGCCTCGATGGAGATAACGATAAACCACTAGCACCTGGCCTTGATGGAGATAAAATAAAGCCACTAGCGCCTGGCCTCGGTGGAGATAAAAGAAAGCCACTAGTGCCTGGCCCCGATATAGACAAATACAAACTACTGCCGCCTGGCACCAATGGAGACATAGATAAACCACTATCGCCTGGCCTCGATGGAGATAAAGATATACCACTAGCACCTGGCCTTGATGGAGATAAAAGCAAACCACTGACGTCTGGTCTCGATGGAGGTACAAGAAAGCCACTAGCGCCTGGCCCCGATATAGACAAAGACAAACTACTAGCGCCTGCCACCAATAGAGATATAGACAAACCACTAACACCTGGCCTCGATGGAGATAAAGATAAACCAATAGCGCCTGGCCTTGATGGAGATAAAAGCAAACCACTGACGCCTGGCCTCGATGGAGGTACAAGAAAGCCACTATCGCCTGGCCCGGATATAGACAAAGACAAACTCTTAGCGCCTGCCACCAATAGAGACATAGACAAACCACTAACGCCTGGCCTCAATGGAGATAAAGATAAACCAATAGCGCCTGGCCTTGATGGAGAGAAAAGCAAACCACTGACGCCTGGCCTCGATGGAGGTACAAGAAAGCCACTATCGCCTAGCCCGGATACAGACAAAGACAAACTACTAGCGCCTGACACCAATAGAGACATAGACAAACCACTAACGCCTGGCCTCAATGGAGATAAAGATAAACCAATAGCGCCTGGCCTTGATGGAGAGAAAAGCAAACCACTGACGCCTGGCCTCGATGGAGGTACAAGAAAGCCACTATCGCCTGGCCCGGATACAGACCAAGACAAACTACTAGCGCCTGACACCAATAGAGACATAGACAAACCACTAACGCCTGGCCTCGATGGAGATAAAGATAAACCAATAGCGCCTGGCCTTGATGGAGATAAAAGCAAACCACTGACGCCTGGCCTCGATGGATATAAAAGCAAGCCACTAGCGCCTAGTCTCGATGGAGATAAGAAAAATGCTGCTCTCGTAGACTCTGCTGATCATGATGATGATGAAAAGGCGAGGAGTCCAGCCACTGCAATTATATGGTCTGTACTTGGCAGTTTTGTGTTGGGTGTCGTCGTTACGATACTGGCCAAATTGACGTATAGACGTTACAAAAAAAATGTACGATCTACGATAAGATCCTACGGTAAGTTATAGTTAATTTTTGCTAACTGTAGCTTTAATAGTAAATATTACTTTTATTTAAGTGAATTAACATTAACACAGAGAGGTTATGGGCCTAATAAAGATAATTATCTAGCATGAAACAATGTCTTAAATATATTGTGAAATACATATTAATGTCAGTTTATTGTGATAAATGGAAATCCAAGAACACTTGTGCCAAGTTTCTTGAAGATCATAGCTTAATGCTAGAGCATTCTCCTTGCAGGCTCGATTCCGGCCGATGTTATGCGTTTTTAATATCTTAATATTTAACTTTAATAAATAAATAAATATGTTAGGACAATTCACACAACGCCATCTAGTCTCAAACTAAGCAGAGCTTGTGTTATGAGTACTAGATAAACTGATATAAATACTTATATATATATTATTTTTTTGGAAATATATACAAGTATATATATATATATATATATATATATACATAGGAAACATCCAGACTTCGGTAGAAACCTATCTGTCTTCACACAAAGTTTGTCTCGGCCGGGAAACGAACCCGAAACTCCAGCGTCGAAAGCGGATGCACTACCGACCACGCCACCAAAGCAGTAATAGTTATTTATTAGTTGTATGTAATGTGATTGATTGTACCATGCTTTAATATACTTTTGGTTTTGTTCCAGCGTTGCCGACTGATCAACACACCGTATTGTTTTATCAACGTTAACCAAAAACTTTTACCAAAGTTTCACCAAGTTTGGAAAAATAGGAGCTTTTGAATACTTATTGGCCCCTCTATAAAAAAAAATATAATAAAAACGTTTGATCCTACTATACCAAGAGCCAGCGACTGCCATACTTACGTCATTTTATAAAAGCAGAAAACTTCTTACAGCTTGTTTTAACACAGGTAAGAAATATCAGTGAGTACATTATGGAGTTGCGGTTACTTGCGGAAATATTATATGTATAGTAGTTAAAGTTTAAAAATAGAATTTATTATTATATATATTTAGGTATTTTATAAAGCCATACATTCTTATATTATTTCAAAACTGTGTCATCCATTGACGACACTTAGCACGCTTGCAACCCCTCGCCAGACACTCCTAAACTTTACTGCTTAGACTTTTTTTTTTAATTCCGCTAGACCGCGGCCGCTCCCATGTCCATTGCTGCGGGCGTCTCTGATGACCCCAGAAGGTATTTCCAGTGGCGCCCGGCGTTCTTTGGCCACCTGCGTGGCCTTACTGTTTACACTAAAGTAATTGTACCATCATTATAGTATGAACACACTGTCTTTTAGTATGTTACTTGTAGGGCCTCAAGTGGTATTATGAATAGGTAAGATCCTTACAGTTTTATTCGACTTTGAAAAGAAACCACTACCGCAACTACTACATTGATCGTTCTTACTTGTGTTAGGAACATACTCTGAAAATTTTTCAGATTTTACAACATAACGTAGGTCTGACAGTCGCTGGTTCTTACTCTATAATTCTTATAAACACTACGAGACGACGGCGAACGGTCAGACGTTATGTAAGAAGTTATGTAACAACCGTTCTGGCTTTAGTAATAATATGCTATTACGTGGGAGCAACAGAACTACTAGCGAAATGTGGGTTTGCATTGCACCTCTGTCTACCTGTCGTGGTTATAGGCGTAATTGTATGAGCGTACATAATATGTATAGGTATTTAAAATTTGTGAATATATCTGTTAGTATGTTTCTTGCTCAATTTCAAAATCACTTGCTCCTACTACTTACCTACCACTTAACCCGGCGTGAATGAGGTGAGAAATTGTTACACTAGCTATGAGGTGGGTTTTTCGTGTGTCTTTTGCTGTTTTTACGATAATACATATAAAAATAATAGTAAAACAATGGTAAGTAAAATGTTTTAAGAAAAAACTTTTTAAAATTATATAATAGCATTAATAATCTCAGAGAGAACAGCCGTTCTCTCTGAGACAGTCTTGATAATGCCTCGTTTAGAGGCGAAACAATTGTCGACGTTTTGTTGTCTTTTTAATTCTGCGAAAAATTAATGCTATTATATAATTTTAAAAAGTTTTTTCTTAAAACATTTTACTTACCATTGTTTTGTCATGGATTTTCGCCAAGTAACGCCTGTTTCTATCCAATATTTAAAAATAATAGTATCAATTTAACACGATCAGGAAGTAAAATACCAGCATCAAATACAAATAGTCTTTTAGTTCTACAAAAATAAAAAGATTATAATTTTTTCCTAGAAAAAATACATGTTTCAGTAATTTAACTTCTATTCGCATAAAAAATTCAATAAAAGTCCAACTTCTTTGATAAATCAACATAGCAATAATATCTCCTAACTATTATAACCAAAACGGAACTGAAATGTATTATGAGATCATGTATCACACCATCAAAAATACAACTAAAAATCAGCACAATCTACACACATAAAAATCGCGTTTTCCATGCAAATTGGCTATTCACATTGTGCAGAATGACAAGAAACTGCTAGCACAGATTCCGGCTTAGAAGAGCCAGTGATCCAAAATATCTTCTTGTTCCGAATAACTTTCTTCATGTCTTTGAAAAACGACGCCGATTTATTCTTCGCTCACGGAGTCTCTGAAACTAGAACTGGAGCAGTTATCTACCATGTCTAGTAGCTGATGTTCAATTAGTCCATAACTCATCTTGATAAATCCAAAAATAAACCACATAAGGGCAAGTGCCGTGCCCCTGCCAAGTTTGCGCAAGAATATCTCCAGGCACCATCAACGCAACACAAAACTAGAAGCAATATCTGGTCCCACACAGGCTTACCTCCAGCTACTGCAACGACAGGAATCGCACGGCAAATATAACATTAAATAATTTGCGTTATAAAACTTCTTGGGAATACACACCCTGCCTTACTCACGCTGGGTACTCGTACTTAAGCAATATTTATCTTATTTTAATATTTATCTTCGATGTTCATTTAGTAATATTGTGAGAATAAAATTATTATTTTTTAACCATTTTCAGAAAGTTTATTGAGAATCCCTATTACACGCATTGACCAATGTACCATTTAATAATAATAATAAATATGTTAGGACAATTCACACAACGCCATCTAGTCTCAAACTAAGCAGAGCTTGTGATATGAGTACTAGATAAACTGATATAAATACTTATATACTTTGTTTTTTGTATATACATAGATATTATACATAGGAAACACCCAGACTTCGGTACAAACGTTTGTGTCATCACACAAAGTTTGTCCCGACCGGGAATCGAACCCGAGACTCCGGCGTCGAAAGCGGATGCACTACCGACCACGCTACCGAAGCAGTCCTATTTTGAAATAAACTTGTGAATTTAGGCACTATCTAGCTGCTCCGTACCAATTGTTATATGAACTTTACCGGCTTTGATTAGGATATGGCAGTCATTGGCGTATCGAGGGGCAGAGGGGGGGAGGCGCTGTTTCCCCTTGAAATCTGACGGAACATGTATGAACTCTCAACTCTGACTAATCAATAAATCAGTACTCAAATTGAAACGGGGCCTTAACTTTTGAATAAACCCGGAAAAGTTAAAAATAGCAACTTCGTAACTGGTAGTCTAGTTTTCGGTGGTTGACGGTTCCTTGTGTTATCATTACAAAGCCTGGCTGGGCATCACTTCTTTTGAAGGCTCTCTTACTGGATCTAGTAGGAGTGTAGCGATGATGTGAATCATACGCCAACTTCGTTGGTATACACGGGAATCGATCCCGTAAAAAATGTCTTAATGATGGCACTACAGTATCATGGTATTATTGCGTAAGTACTGATTCTAAGTACTTTGAAACTTTATGGAAGAACGGGATGAGTACGTGGTCGTCGGGACTTCTGGCGCGACGACCCACTGCAGGATTGATGCGTGATTTGTTTTTTAGGATTTTATGGCTTGGTTTCGAGAGCTTAAGCCATGCGCGGCCTGACGGGGTAGCTTCCGTGGTGGTTGTTTCCAGTGTTGTCTTTGTGTACGGTGTTGATACTTAGCGTCGCTTTATGAGTGTATGACAAAACAGCCGCGGCCGATCCGACTTAAAAAATCTGACTTAACCCACACGTTTCCATTGCCTGTATGCTTAGATATTTAAAACTTCGCAACGGATTTTGATGCGGTTTTCACCAATGGATAGAGTAGTTCCCGAGGATAGTTTTTAAGCGGACGAAGCCGCGGGCGTCCGCTAGTAGTGTATATGGTAGATAGTTACACCGCGTGCCAGTCGTAAGGATAGGTTTGTCCATGTGCACAAAGCCTGAATAATTTTGACAAAGGATTCTATTTGTGACTTACTGTGCTCATCGAGCGGGAATTATGTATTTGTGAGTGAACCTATATTATGTCTCGGACGTTTTACAAATTATATCTAGATAGGTTTACATAAATGAGTATTTTTAAATTAATCTACACTTCGACATCTACACTACTATTATAAAGAGGAAAGATTTGTATGTTTGTAATGAATAAACTCAAAAGCGGTCGGCCCGACATAATTATTATTAATACTGGTCGGACGTGGTCGGCTCGCCGACGCATCCGACCGACAAGCCGACCATCCAACCAAATTGGTACGTGTGGAGCCGGGAGCGTTCCATCCGACCAAATGCAGCTCCAGTCAGTCGCATTCGCGATACAGCCGTCGGAGGACGTCAAATGGACGACGCGGAGAGAGCGCGAAATAATAGTGAACATTTTGGAATTACATAAAGACTTTCCGTAGCTGAGATCTGTTTTTTTACATAACATCCGTACTTTTTTAGTTATATTTTCTTACAAATATTAAAAGGTTAGGTTAGGCGTAAATTTAATTTAATTTGATTATAAAAATAATCAATAATTCAGTCCTTACCTTATAAAAAATAGATGATTCATTTATAATATTTTATTTCGAACACACCTAATGGGGATTATTGAACTTTTTAGTTCACTAATCCCCATTAAATAAAGTTTTTGCGTTAACGGGGAATAGTGAACAAAAAGTTCACTAATCCCCATCAACGGGGATTGCCAACGGGGAAAAGTGGAATAAGCCCACCTATCAGGCGGGGGCGCCGGTAAAGGCAATCTACCGTTGTCCCCTGAGTGCTGCCCCGGCCATGGATTAAATAACGGCCGGCAGCGTATAATCTACTCGTCCTGATGCCCGTCGGGGCGGTGCACACGAAATACGTAAGCTCAGCCGGTTTTTACGGCGCCGCCCGTCTGCACAACAATGATGGATGATATTCGGGCTCCGTCAGGATCCGTATCATTGCCCACAGGTACTTGGCGAAGCAGCCGTGACCCGTGAGAAGTTGGGAGACTAAGTACGACGGAGGCCCGGGCGCGAGATCCTTATTATACATATATCAGGGTAACAGATAGAGACATCCATATAACCAGGTTATATATAGCTTTAGCGCTTTTTTAGGGTTCCGTAGTTCAAGTATTGGAACAATTATACTTTCGTTGTTGTTGTTTGTTTGTTTGTTATAGCGTAAGCAATCATATAATGGTAAAATAAATATTTTTTATAAAACGCTCGAAAATACAGCGTGTATAAGCACGCCGCCACCGCCGCCGCGCCGTTTCCTCGAAGTGGTAGGCAGAGGTAACTCATGTGGCGATTTTCCGACAGTAACATTGATGGGCCTACGTTATGGGGGGCTAGCCTATTACCGTTACCAGGGAACTTTGATGCAGCCAGAGCCTCGTCACCACTAGCAAATTGTGGTATGACACACACCCATCACATTAAATGCAGAGATTCGAATGCAGAGTTATTCTATTTACTCGTAGGAACACCAGTTCTAGCTAGTAGCAACTTTGGTTGGCATTACAGAGTGGTTCAGGATTTTCTATACGAATGTACGATATAACATTAATATTTATGATCGGATTGAAATGAAACTAACACTGAAATGTTTAGTGAAGCAAATGCAAAAGGACAACGCCGTCACTGGGAGACGCGGCTTTCCTAAATTCTGCAGGCCCGTTTGCAGAACCTGACTTCTTGAGAATGCTCCCGTGTCACACGCTGTTATGCTCTTAAATAATATAGCAGACTGTGTAGATGTTTTTGAATGTACAGTGGCAGAATTCACTAGGGTTGCCTACATTATTTGTGAAGGCAGCACACAGTAAAGAATATTAATAGTTAGTGTTGTATGTACTACATAATTTTGACAAGATTTTTTGTTTCTGTTCTGTTTCTTTTTATTTTGTTTTTTGTTTTTTATTTTTATAAGTTTATATAAAGGTTCCCTATAACAAAGTCTTGTAAATAATAAATAAACTTATATTTGAATCGGTGAAATACTTAGAAAACGAATAAAATGTTTTTTGCTGTTCCTGAAAAAAATCGAGTTGTGCTCGTATGTTAACTTATATCCAATTAGGTGTGCCCATATATACATATATTAGTTAAAATACGTATTAGTATTTTATCGATATATATGGGTGTGCTATAATATTATATTTCTATATAATTAAATATATCATTACATGTACTTGTAGTCACGAGCTGATCTCCGTTTGACGCATTGCAAGTGGCCGTTGTGAAAAAATGCAGTGGGTTTTTTTGATAACAACAGCTATTGTGAGTATAGTTATCTATCTAACTTTCAATAAAAGGAGTTTCTTAATTTCTTATTTAAGTATATTGTTTTTTATATACAATATACATTTATTTAATAATACAAACATTTATTAATATTTACTTTCATAAAAATCTTTAATTTAGTTTTAAGATTTTTAAAATTAATAAGTTTCTACTAGATTTAAAAAAAATATATTTAAAATTAAAATAATCTGTTTTTGTTTATTTCATATTTATTTTTCAAATTTAATTCTATTTTTCATCAGAGAACATAATATTAGTAGGTACATTGCTTATTAATTTACAATAAGAATTACAAATATATTTATTATAATTTATATATAATTACACTATAATAGTAGATGAAAATACTATTTATACTTTTACTAAAAACTACATATACTATACACATTAAAATCTACACTATATACAGGCGTCAAAGAACTCCCCTGCCTCGTCGACGACTGGCAATGTTTCCAGAAGGCTGGCAGCATTGCCACGTTGTATGGCAATGCTTATTCTTTGAGCTAAAAAGTAACCAGCCTTCTGGTCTTGAGAAGAATCGATCAGGAGTACATGTAGATACTTAAATCTACATAATTGTATAATGTTCTATTATGTACTTAATTATTTTGTGAATTTAGTTGAAACTGGCTGAGGAACTTATTATATTACCATATGACAAGCTTGTAATTGGCATTTGTTGGCCTAATATTCATAACTAATGTGTACTATAGCCGTAAGCTCTCCAAATAAAATAAAATAAAATTAGAGGTACGGAATTTTCGTATTTACGAAATAGCTGCGATAAATGTGAAAATTTCAAATAATTGCAAATAAATGCGAAAGATTCGGTTTTTTTTGTAATTTTTGCAAAAAAACGCTTTCAATCTATACCAATTATTAGTATGGATAAAGCAGAAGAGTGTGTTTGTTTGAACGCGCTAATTTTAAGAAGTACTGGTTCGATTTGAATTTTTTTTTATTTGTTTAGAAGTGCATTTATCGAGAAAGGCTATAGGCTATATAACATCACGCTACGATGAATAGGAGCAGAGCAGCAGTGAAATATGTTTCAAAAACGGGGAAAAAATATTTCTTTCAAGAACTTCCGTTGCATGCGCCGGCCAAACGGTTAAGGTTATGTTAAAATAATGTTCTAACTAAAGAATAGATCCTCTTAAAAAGTTCAAAAAAAAAAGTCCGTGGTAGCATATATCTCACTATAAACACACTCACTGTAAAAAAATCCTAATTATCATGCTGACGAAGTCGCGAGCGTCGATATTTTCGAAATTTTTAGTTTTGATAAAAATAGCGAAAATTTTGATTTTTTATTTGCGAAAATTCCGTACCTCTAGTCACAATACATGCCAAAAACTTATTATATACCTTCAATGTAACACCCCACCACGTGAAATTAGTAAATAAGTATTTCATAAAGTACTTGCTTAATTTACTTTAATCATCCACCGAGCCTTTTACCAACGAGGTTGGGGTCGGTTTTCCGGTCTAACTGCGATTCGGCGGAGCTTCGCTATTTTCCGTGAAGCGACTGCCATCTGACTTCCACAACCCATGGATATTGAAGTTAGACCGGTCGGATTTTTGATTTAGGGCTCCAACTACCCCTAACGACGAACTATATTTTGTATAAATCTCTAATGATGCCGTGAGGTGAAACCGGTCAGTGAAAATAAAATTATAACAGTGGAAATGTATATGTGTTTTTGTGCAAGATATAAAAAGATTATTATTTCTTCCAGTTGCTGAAGAGTGCAGTCGCACAATTTGGCGACATAACTGGCAGGATTTTTGGCAACCCACCTCCAGTGAATTATGAGACGTCGGATAAGGTCGAGAGGACTAGAGAAATAGTCTATCCAGACCCTAAAACCGCAACAGATGTGTAAGTCTAAATTTTCTTTTACTTCTCCCCCACTTTGCCCCACCAAGCACTTTGAAGTCCAAGTTAGTCTATTTGCTGGAAGATGAACGATGCTGGGTATGATTACATGTTAAGTACTTATCATGTTCGGGTCGAAAAGTATTTGACCGAAAAAGAAAATCATTTTACCTGAAATGATTCATTAAGTATCGTTTGTTTATACTTCACCGCAGCTTTTATTTTATTTCACCGTTTTATCAATTCCGGTTTTTCCATTCTCCGACATTTCATTTGGTCGAAAACAAAAATTGTAAATCGGCGAAAAACAGTTCGGTAAAATAATCCTTAACTATGACACATGATGCTTTGATGATCTAATAATAGGTATATGTCAAAAATAAAAATCCGTCCAACTACGTGTCGGGTTCCGTAGTCACCTCTATAACTCCTTAATTAACAGAATTCCTTCAAAGTTCATTACATGGACTATCCTTATGATTTTTTCATATTTTTTCGAGCTTTCGAGCGAGAATATCTCACAAACGAATACTTTTTAACCCATCTAATGACACCCAATGCTATGAGACGAAATTTATGAAATACCTATGACTTATTTTTAAACTTGACGATTTTTACGTCTAAACAAGTGCCTACTACGGTTGGTGCAGTACCACGAGTGCTGGGACCAAACCTTTTTATTTTTTTCTTTTACATTCGTCCACATTTAGTCTTGAGAAAATGTGTAAATTAGTCAATATTGAAAAAGAGTGACCGAGAGTTTTATTACCAGGTTCTAATAGGTTATCATAGCTTTCGGCAAAGATGCTACACCTAGGTATCTAGCAGTCTACTACTGCTAGATGCTAGAATAGTAACGAAAATGTATGTAAATAATAATAAGCATATTCTGTGATAATGATAATAGTATATATTACTATTTTGAAGGGTCACCCTACTTGAGCACATCAGAAATACATGGCATATACGTCCTAGGTATGTCTTACTTTAATTTAGAGATATTAATCCGACGGATTGCTAATAGGGGATGATCGTACTTAATAACCGTAACGATTGGTAGATAAATAACAGAACGTTACCTTGAAATACTTGAGCGGTTCAGATTGTTATAGAGAGTTACGTGATCGCGTCCCGTCCCATATTGAGAAACCGACCCACGCTTGAGTCCGAAAGTCCGAATAAAAAATCGACAATCTGACAATTAATTAGATAGGTAAGTGGAAATTTTAACCATATAATAAACCCTTAATAAAGGTTGGCCAGGGGAGTACATTTTAACTTTACTCTCGATAAGGTTTTCTGATCTGACGCACTTGAGTAGGTAACGCACAAAATTCCTTCTAAGGCTCCAGTAGGTACCTATGTTTTGGTATAATTTTCTTAAGAAAATACTATTTATTGTTATTATTTGTACATACTGCAAGCTGTATTTAATGCTTAGTTTAGTAGAAACTGATACTATTAAAATACACGTCAAAAGTGACACAACAACCGACTTCAACTTACCGAATTGGGACCAAATTGAAATGGGACCCTTTCCACAATCTAATACATGGGAAGTAGTAGTTTAAATTAAAAACAAAAACAAAATCAGTTTGCCCACTCCAAAGATATGAGGTAACGAACATAAAATAAAAAAAAATATGCAGTCGAATTGAGAACCTTCTTTTTTGGAAGTCGGTGGAAAATATATAACACATATAAAAATAAGTTACAAGGAAATAATAAAACTCCGTAAATAATGAGGAAACTGATATAAACGGTTAGCCATCCATAAATTATTATACATGAACCGCAATAGGCTTTGCGTAAGCGTAACCAATTATTAGTTGCCGTAGCAGTCTATAGTGCGCGTCAGAATTATATGTAGTTTGACCACGCTAACTTTGCGAAGACCTAAATTTAAAAAAATAAGGAAAAGAGATTTAAAAAATAAGAGTATGGTATCCCTATGTTTATGTATATCAGGATCTCGGGTGTATTTCTCAGATTGGCCTAAATATATTGCAATTATTTGGTGAAAAATCTGTGTAGCTACATCCTTACAATCATCATTCACCGAGCCTTTTCCCAACTAAAGTTGGGGTCGGCTTTCCAGTCTAACTGCGATTCGGCTGAACATCGATATTTTCCGTGAAGCGACTGCCATCTGACCTCCACAACCCATGGGCGACATCGAAGTTCTGTAGTTAAACCGGTCGGATTTTTGATTTAGGGCTCCAACTACCCCTAACGACTGCCATAGTTGTATGACAACCGGGACCGACGGCTTAACGTGCTCTCCGAGACACGGAGGGGTCTCAGTGTCTTAAGAAATGGTCACCCATCCTAAGACCGGCCTGACTCGATGTTGCTTAACCTTTGCAATGTGTCAACATTGTCGGTTACCACTAGACCAAGAGCCCCCCGAGCTACATCCTTACAATGATATTTGGAATATTAGGTATACCCGCCATCCTAATGTCAGAAACGCGGGTGTACTGTTAAACAGTGTACCCAGTTAGGTACATTTGGTACCTCTTGTGTACCTCATGAAACAAGTATTAAATAAATAAAATACGGTATACTTACTGAGAAATTTGCCGAGGACGGACAGACATGACGAAATTATAAGGGATCTGAAACTTGAACTACGGAACCCTAAAAATGCCATCTGAACAACCTGTCCAAGTCTGGGCTGCTTAACATCGGCCCTGGCTGTTGGAATTTGGGTTCGGACTACAGAATGGTTATTGATTTGATTAGTAAATCTTATATAAGAAAGAAAGAAAGAAAAGAAAGAATATTTTTTATTGTTGTATCACAACTTAACACTCAACGTTACACAAAGAATAATATAACTTATCTGTGGTCAAAATGGCCACAGAAGTAAAATTGATGTGATGAATATCTAAAATTCTCGTGTCAATGTTAGTTACCATTAACCATACTCCTCTGGAACGGCTTGACCGATTTTTATGAAATTTTATATGCATATTCAGTAGTTCGGAGAATAGGCTACCTTTCATACCCCTAAGTAATAAGGGTTGTCCACCCCTAAAGCAAAACAATTACGTTTGCGGATCGGCTAGTATAATCTTCTCTATATATAAAAATGAATCCCTATTTCCCTTGGTCACGATATCACGCGTGAACGGCTGCACGGATTTGGATAATTTGGGTCTTAAAATATTGGTGGAGGTTCAGGGAAGGTTTATAAGCAAAATTTCAGGCGGTACGAAGTTCGCCGGGGCTAGTTTGAGGTGGCGCAAGATAGAGCACGGATTCGGATTGATCAAAGACCATTTCTATGTATTAAAAAAAAAACACGAAGACTAAATTGCTGCTGTGCATTTAAATTTACCCCATAATAAATGTAGATGAAGTACTTTATTAATATTATTCAAAAAGAAAATAAGTTATCGCACTAATATTTTCAATTTGTTGAAAATTAAACTTCTTAATAACTTGTACTCATATGGACTAAGTATGGACCGCTATAAATAGTCTGAGACTATTTTATCGCATAACCTAAGTAAAAGTACAATCGGACAATTTAAAATTGTATTATGCAATAAGTATTTGGGTGCAAAGGGGCCCTTCTTACATCTATCGGGCCCCAGCGACCTCACCTGCTAGTGGCGCACCTGCTGATTAACGGACGAGGTTCGTATATTACGGTACCCATGTGGTGGCTTTGGCCCCTACGTGGATACCAGGTGGTACAACAGTGTTGGTCCGGGGGGATACCACCGTGCAGCTGTGCTAAAGCCCCCCAAGTAACCCAGCCCAGGCTGGGTTGCGTTAGGGGTTCAGCAGCTGCACTGCCGGGCCCGGGGCGGTGTATGGTGCGGCAGGCAGGGGTCCAGTGGGGGCGAAGCGGAGTCTAGTGTGGGTGGTGTGGGTCGATTCGCCGGCCAGGGAGACCCTTAGCAACGGCGTTGCCGCGGCCGCCCGCAACATAGCCATGGGGCCCGCCTGGGACCAACCACCCCAGTAGGCTGCCCCACATGTTGCGCATAATCCTGTTGTGGGGTCGCCGCTCCGGGTGGTAACCGGTGTGGGGTAGTGGCGGCCTTGCATCAGGGGGGTTTGGGAGCCCTTCCGTCCGGCGGGTCGGCTCCGACCTAACCACACGGTTCTAGACGAAGCTAGCCTCTGCACTTTGTCACTTACTGCCGCACCAAATATCGCAGTGTCTTCACGCTTCCCCATATTTCACAATGACAGTGCAACAAGAGAATAGACGGTACACAGCGGCCCCTAGAAACCCCACAAAGTTGACTTCGTTTGAGGTGGAGTTCGAATATCCGCGGACTCCATGCAAACCTCGATACCGTCCACCATCACCTGGAGTCGGCACGGCCTTCTGTGATGTTCCTAACGGAGACACAGATAAGCCGCCCTGACGACACGTCGTACCTCTGTTACCCGGGCTATATCATTGAGGACCAATTCCGCGATAAAGCCGGGGTGTGCGTGTTCGTCAGGGCGGATGTTTGCTGCCGCCGGTTGCGCTGTCTGGAGAACCCCTCCTACTCCGTCCTTTGGCTGCACCATGGCTCCATGAGCCAGATCTACGTGTGCGTCTACCGCTCCCACACAGGGGACACTGGGACAACAAGGCTTTTCGAATACCTCAGCGAGATGGCTGACGATGCGCAGGTGCGGTTCCCGAACGCTGACCTGGTTTTCCTGGGGGACTTTAACGGTCATCACGTTGAGTGGCTGGGGTCCCTTAGGACCGATCATGCGGGACGAACCGCCCATGCATTCGCTCTCTCCCACGGGCTGACCCAGATGGTACGGGGGATCACCCGGATACCTGACAGGTCAGACCACACGCCCGCCTTGCTGGATCTACTGCTGACGAGTCGCCCAGCCGAGTACAGTGTGTCGGTACGCGCCCCACTGGGCACATCCGACCACTGTGTGGTGCACGCCAGCTTCCAAGTGCCACCGCCTGCTCGTGCTGAACAAATGACTCGACGACTATGGCACTACTCGTCGGCAGACTGGGACGGTCTCCGCGATTACTTTGCGTCCGTCCCGTGGAGCCAGCGCTGCTTTGTAGGGAAGGCGCCTTCGGATAGCGCTGCTGCCATTGCTGGCGAGATCAGTCTAGGGATAGAATATTATATCCCTTTCACTGATGTCGCCAGCATCCGCAAAGCTCGCCCCTGGTTCGGGCGTGAATGTGCCGAGGCTGTCCAGAAAAAACAGTCGGCATATCGCGCCTGGGTCAGGGCTCGGGCGGCACGTGACCCGAACGTGAACCGCCTCAAAGCAGCGTACAATCGGGCCACTAGGTTCAGCAAGAGGGCCTTCAAGAGAGCGGATGCCCAGCGCGTCGCGTGGCTTGGTCAGGAGCTCACATCCCATCCCACGGGCAGCCGTGGATACTGGCAACTGGCCAAAGCCGTACAGTCAAATTTTTGTCAACCCTCGCTGCCACCACTGCGTTTTCCTGATGGATCACTGGCTCACAAAGCCCAAGAGAAGGCGGACATGCTCGCAGACCTCTTTGCGGCTAATTCCCGGGTCGATGACCGTGGCCTGCAGCCCCCCGCCATCGCCAACTGTGGCCACACTATGCCTGATATTGTTATCAGGCAATGTGATGTACGGGCAGTGCTGCGGTCACTCGACACGCGGAAAGCCAGTGGCCCTGACGGCATTCCGGCGGTGGTGCTACGAAAATGTGCTGCTGAGTTGTCTCCAGTATTAACGCGTCTGTACCGCCTGTCATACTCTACAGGCCTCGTGCCGGAGGCCTGGAAGGAGGCGAACGTACAACCGATCCCCAAGAAAGGGGATCGATCCGATCCAGGCAACTATCGACCCATAGCTGTCACCTCAGTCATTTGCAAGGTGCTCGAGCTTCTTATTAATAAGCAGCTCATGCGATACCTGGAGGATCACTCGCTAGTCAATGATCGGCAATATGGCTTCAGGCCAAAACGATCAACGGGTGACCTCCTGGCATTCGTCACGCATGTATGGGGTGAGGCTATGGAAAAGTTCGGCGAGTCCTTGGCTATTAGCCTGGACATCGCCAAAGCTTTCGATAGGGTCTGGCATGCTTCGCTCCTTTCCAAGCTTCCGGCATATGGTCTACCTCCTCAACTGTGCAGGTGGATTGCCAGTTTTTTAAACGAGCGCCGAGTGCGGGTCCTCTGCGATGGCCAGGCTTCTCGCTTTTTGCAAGTGAATGCCGGGGTACCGCAGGGGTCCGTACTGTCACCAACTCTCTTTCTTCTGCATATCAATGATATGCTTTCCCTCGGGAACATTCATTGCTATGTAGATGACAGTACATTGCACGGGAGTTACTCGGTTCGTCCGACGGCGGGGCGATCTGTGATAGAGGAGGAGAGACGACATCTCGTGGGTGATCTCGACCGAAACCTCGACAGTATCTCCCAATGGGGTGCCGAGAACTTGGTCGAGTTCAATGCCCACAAAACACAGGCGTGTGCATTTACAGCGAAAAAATCCCCTTTCCTTCCCCTACCCACTCTTCAGAATGCAATATTACCAATGAAGGACAATCTAGACATCCTTGGCATAGACGTTCGTCGAGAGCTCAATAACACAAAATACATTGAGAGATGTATTGGGCTAGCTTCGCGGAAACTAGGAATACTGAACAAGGTAAAGCGATTCTTTACACCGCACCAGAGGTGTCTGCTGTACAAAACGCAGATTAGACCCTGCGTTGAATACTGCTCTCACCTCTGGGACGGCTCCGCGAAGTATTTGCTGGACGCACTCGACGCTATACAGCGACGCGCTGTTCGCCTTATAGACTGTCCGGAGGTAACGGGAAGCCTTGAGCCGCTAGCCCAGCGCCGAACAACTGCTTCCTTGGCCGCGTTCTACCGTATTTACCACGGTGAGTGTTCTGAAGAGCTCTTCAACCTGATCCCACCCTCTCCCTTCCGATCCCGAACAACGCGTGCCGGGCAGAGATGTCACCCTCATACCGTGGAAACCGTCTTCGCGAGAACCGAGCGTTTTAAACGATCGTTTCTCTGCCGAACGATGGTGGCGTGGAACGCCCTGCCTGCGCACGTGTTTCCTCCAACATATAACCCTGGGCTCTTTAAGCGAAGCGTGAAGAGGCACATTACAGGGTCGTCAAGTTGAGGGCCACTCTCTATAGTATTCCTGTGTACTGTGAGAGTCGCCCTCAATTGCCAGACGTCGCCTCAGCTTACCATCAGGCGAGTGGCGTCAATTTGTCGACCTAAATATAAAAAAAAAAAAAAAAAAAAGTATACCACAATATTACATCTTTATACCCGAAGGCATAAAGTAAGCCATATTACACGCCCAAATTAAGTCAGAATTTTTATTGGTCCCATGTAATACTTGGTTATTATAGCCTATTGCAGCCAACCGGAAACTTTTATATTTACTCTTCGTCAGTTGATCGGCAGGTGCACCACTTGTCAGTGGGGTCTCACCATGAGCTTAATGTTCCACTCTACGAACTCTAAAAAGTACACTCTAAGAAAAATATTAGGTAAGTAAGTATCTATGGTAACATTTGCTTTTACTTTACAGAATCACATATATGAAAGCTGCGTACAAGAATCTACTATGCAACTGCAAAGACGGGTCGGACCGGGTATGTACTTTAAATGTTTATCTACTCTCATGTCATAAACTTCACATTATGATTTAAAAATTTGACACATAGATCCAAAGACCTTATAATACAACGGACATAGGATCTAGAACAAATCGCAAGAAAATAATGTCCCGAGTCGACCTATACATTATACATAGGCATACATAGATATAAACAAATTTCATATTAAAATTTAAACCTTGATTCAACGGAATAGTGTTCACTTTTGTTTGCACTAATTTATCGCATTACGTAGCTTCTATCTGTCCGCCTGACTAATTCACCTTATGCAGCTTATACTTGAACTACGTGAACATAGAAACAATGGAGTAGGTTTATTTTGTTAAAGTCTTTTAAGGATTCCATGATATGTACCTACGTAGGCGTAATAATTAATGTAAGACTACAATAAATTCCATAATCTTATAAATTGTAATTACTTGTTTATGTTAGACGAAATAAGCTGAAAAACTAATTAACGACTGACAAAGATTTTTTTTTTCGAGTCAGTTTCATAATAAGTAACTGTAGTGTATGAATAACAAAAAGGGAATTAATGAATTTAACTAATTATAATATTATAAATGCCAAACTTCTTGCGGGTGTCAAAGTTCTTCCGCTTTCATTACTATTTTCATAACGCTATGTCGCTACGTCTACTACAAGATAGCCGTGTTTCAAGTGACTGAATTAGTTGCTAAAACTGCGCATCATTAATTTATTTTTATCTTATGGTTAATTTTTGGGATACGAAATTATTGGCTACTAGCTGATCACCGTGACTCCGCCCGCGAGATATAGTTATCTCGGCCCCGATTCCCGTGGGAATACATTACCGAGAATCCAAATAAAAAGAAAATAACAGTACATACACGAAATAAAATGACATGTGTAATTATATTTATGACAAAACAATGATACCCTGTGAAAATTAAAAACATTTTTGGGCTTATCTCCTCCATTCAATCAAGGGATTCTTGTACAAGTTTCATAAAGATCGGACCTCTTTTTGTTATGTCCATAAAATGAGCCGAACAAACAAGATTGTTATTTTTTGGATCAAAATATTCTTCTCGCCGTGCTAGGGCAATAATATTTTTCCATTGTGCACAGTGTACTGGATCCCGAGGAAAACTGAAATAGATGTTGGATCATATAACGAAAAAAAAATCATAAAGAGCCAAGGCGTCTCCACTATAATCTTTGTTCCAAATAGTTTTATCGCTATCGGTAATCCGAATAAATCTGAATGGTCATTTTGTTAGTACATTATTCAGTGAAAATGAAATGGTCTCTTTCTTTTTACTGAGCTTGGGATGAGTTCGAAAGAGACAGATAGGTACTTCGGTATTGGACTGGATTGCAATATTTACTTTTGTCTTTTAATTTATTATCGACGAAATACTGTATTTTAAATGAAATAATAAATTGCAAATAATAAAACAAAAGCTTATTTACTGAAAATATGATACACCGTCTTCAATTTGCTTTTTTTTCGTAGTTTTTACACGTTTTTACAATACAGTACGGCATTGTGCAACGTGTTGTCGTTCAGTTGTCAAAATCAAGACTGGCGCGCGATTGTTTCTCTTTTAGCGTTTTGTTTCTCTTTTAGTTCGGACACTTTTGAGCGATGATCCGAAATCCATTGTATTTAAAATCATTGCATAGATCCCATGATTATGACACCGGTACAATAATAAATTAAAAAGTTATTTTATGATATAGATTTTGTTGATGACTTTTTAAATTATTACAGCAGAGTTGGATAAAATTCTACTTGCAATAATTTTTTTGGTACAGTTTGAACAGTTTTTTTAATCAAACCATAAACCACCTATTGTGTGAAGAGTGCATGCGCGGTCGGTAAGTGATGTCGGTTTTTTTTATTCCAATATTGCAAAACAATAATGGCGGGTTTTTTGATTCGTTTCGATTATTGATTCGTTTTCAGTGTTTATACTTGTTGTGAACTTTTTGTAATACATAGTATTAGTTTATGTAATACATAATAATAATATCTACTTAGTGAATAGTGTAGAACTCCTCCCTTAATGCTGTATAGCGAAGCCGGTCAAGTTTTAAGAACAAAATCTGTGAAAGTGGAATATTCTGTACACGTGAGTTTGTTTCCGTGTGTATTTCTGAAAATAGAATAAACGCATGAAATTAGATAAAGAAAAAAAAAGTAGTCGGGCTGTTCTCTCTGAGACAGTCTTGATAATGCTTCGTTTAGAGGTGAAACAATTGTCGACGTTTTGTTGTCTTTTTAATCCTGCGAAAAATAGTGCTATTAAGAAATTTAAAATAAGTTTAAAGTGTTTTTTAAAAATATTTTACTTACCATTGCTTTAAAAAAAGTAGTGTATAAAACTGCACATAACTAAATATTAGAACACTTGTAGGATACTACAAATACTCGTGTTCTAATAACAATGTTTAGTATGTGACAGATTCATAAGCTACTATTTTTCTAAATAATAATACAATCAATCGTACTTAAATATACTTACTTAACTAGAAAAATATCATTTTCATGATACAAAATCTTGTTTAATTTGACAATAAATCACTGTCTTATTATGTAATGAATATAATACTTGTGCCCCTTTTAAAAAAAAAAATTGGGCCGCTCTTACGTCCATTGCCGAGCGGCGAGCGTCTCTGGTTAGCACACAAAGAATTTCCAGTGGCGCTTGGCGGACTTTGGCCACCGCACCGGGCGGTGTGGCATCTATCTGGGGTTGGGCCAGGTTTGAATCCTTCTAGCCTTGAATGCTTCTGTAAAGACGGCGTGTGTGCTATCCCTCCGTCCTCAGGCCCCGATCCAAGAGGTCGGTGGTCTTGGGCGTAGATGAGTCTGCGGCGCCCTGACCGCCCACTTCGGAACTCAGCGCGGAGGGTATGCTCCCTCTCCACCTCCGCATCCTTAGCGAGCATGACCTGCACGCGGACACGGCCAAGTTCTACCAGCAAGCGGGTATCCACGCCCATACATTGTTGTGCTCTTCCGATCAGTGTGCAGCACATGCAGCGTTGACTGTCACTGTGTGTCTTTAGTTCATTACGTGTGTGCTTAGTGGAGCCACTGACAATCAACGATCTGCAGGTGTTCGTGCAGCTCGCCGCCGCCGCCGCCCTTGTATTTCCGAATGATTTGGACAGGTTTTTTTTATGCAAAAGTTTCATAAACTACAATTACTTGGCCGCGGCTGCCCCTACGTCCATTGCCGGGCGCCTCAGGATAATTCTCAGTAGCGCCCGGTACTATTCCTCCGTTTACATAAAATCATTAAGAAACTGTTGTATTTATTTCTGTTTTAGACAATATCCTGCTCTTCATCTGTAACTATTGAGTAAGTATTCTACAATTAGTACAATACGAGTATCAAGTTTATAGTACCAGAATACTGACCATCTAGTAGAGGGCTCTAATCTTATCCAGATTCTTCGTCTTCAGAAGTCTTCGTCAAAAAGAAATCGTGGTGTCTTGGTCAGTTGGAAGAACGGTCCTCCTAGAAGGGTTGAGCCGCTGGTTCAAGCTAGACTTAGGCTCAACCCTTCTAGGAGGACCTCTAGCACGACTATAGTTTTTGTGATCCATATTGTAAAGTTATATGAGAAAAAATTAGCACACTTCATTGCTTATAAAATATATCCATATTTAGTACTCTGGAGCCCAAGCATGTGGCCGCTCTATATACTCGTACAAGCGCGGTTTACCTGTATAGATCAGTACGACTGATTTATCACGGTGTCAAAATGTCAACGCTAGCGGGGCGTGCCAGACCGCCAGACATTCGGTTCACACACACACATAGTACGGACCGTATGCAAAGAACGTAAAACATCTGCCCGCAGTCCAAAACTGTGGTCATATTTCAGTTGCAATTTTATCACCACAGATTTGATCCACACATCCATCCACAGTACGCGGACCGATCTATACATGTAAACTGGCCTAATACTCAGTTCCATCGAAGCGAGCGCCATCCCAAGTATCTGATTCCATCAATGTCGATTTAATGATTTACTAATAAACAAAAAGGTTACAGACGTTTGACAATAGCATCTCGAATTGATCAATATGGAGCAATTAGTGAAGCAATATGGAGCATTAAGTTCGGGCAATTCACTAGGCAAAACATAAATTGATTCTTGTTGCCTTGAGTTACCCTAAATAGCTTGACTTTGCAATCGACCATGTTGCTCATAATTAAGCAAGTTTTATTGCCCGTGTAAGCCCACCTTGAGAGCTTCAATATTCTGATCTACGTGAATAGGTTACTGTACGCAATACGCGTTTAAATGTGGGTATTACGAGTATAAGCTACAGAGCTTAATAAGTAATTACACGCTGTGCCATTTTACTAACGCTGGCCTTACGCGATACCTACTTTTCACCGTTAATATTACCTGTGCAAGTAAATCAGTCGCGTGTGTTGGAGCGTCGCGTCGGCGCGGTTGATTAGTTATGTCTTGCAATGACTGGATAAAAAATATTGATTTTGAATCCTGCCACAGGACGTAAAACCTTGCTACACAGCGTTATTCGTGTGTAGTCACACCTCTGCAGATATACTTCTTCGGTAAACCGGAGTGTTAATAGGCAGCATTAGGAATCTGATAGTCTTATCTGCGAGGAAATTCGAAAATGTTGTTTTTTTTAAATTCAATGACTGTTTTTACAGACATGACGACACAGTACGAATATGCAAAGTTATCAAAACGTAAGTACTATTACATTTATTACTAGTAAATACCCGGGGCTCCACCCTCATACTCTTATTTTAGTAGTTACTAATCGCACAAAATTTCATCAAAATTAGTAAGCGTAACAATAATACAACAACTTAGACTTAGTCCATGAGAGCGACATCAGTTTTCCTATGCAGGGTCCTCGATGAATACAAGAAACAGTCAGTTATGTCTGACTCCAACAGAGACGAGAAAACATCAGTAAAACCTGGTCCAGGTGAAGACAAGAAAACGCCACTAAAACCTGGCTTCGACGAATACAAGAAAACGTTAGTGAAAGCTACTATCGATGCAGTCATGAATAAGGCAGTAAAAACTGGTTCCGATGAAGACAAGAAAACTTCCGTAAAACCTGATCTTCATGAAAACAGGAAAACATCAGTGAAACCTGGTCTCGATGAAGACAAGAAAACGTTAGTAAAACCTGACTTCGACGAATACAAGAAAACGTTAGTAAAACCTGATTTCGACTTATTCAAGAAAACGTTAGTGAAAGCTGGTATCATTGCAGTCAAGAATACGTCAGTAAATACTGGTCCCGATGAAGACAAGAAAAAAGATGCACTTGTGAACGCTGATGATGAAGCTAGTAGTCGAGCCACTGCATTTGTTTTGTCTTCACTTGCGAGTTTTGTCTTGGGTGTCGTCGCTACGATACTGGCCAAAGTGATGTACAGTCGTTACAAAAAACGATCCTACGGTAAGTTATACTTAACTTTTTAATGCTTTAACTTCTTAAACGACTAACGATGACACCGTGCACGAATTAAAACCAGTTCCTGTCACCACCGTCCTAATTTCGCATTGTATTACATTTATCTGCAAAATTTCATCTCAATCAAAAGCCGTAGTGTGTTTAATTTAACTTGCAAGATTTGTTTAAAGACGGGGGTGTTAAAGCGCGAACCTATTTAGGTGTATTAACATTATCACAGAAAGTTATAGTCTTAATAAAAGTATTTTGAAAGCAATGAGTTTGCTTCTACTATTTAGTAAAAAATAAAAAATCTGTGTTTATATATCGTTGTAACACGATACACTGGTACCATAGTTCTGTTACGAGCCGGGGTTCTACGGAATTAAAAATGCCGATCAAACTACCACAAATCACTTTATTTATTACACCACTAATTTACACTTCACTATAAGCTTCACTTAACACTTTTATTCGCACTTGAACTCGCAGGTATAACTCGTATTATCGCTCTGGAAATACTGATGATCCGCCACCGAAGTGCTCCGCCTTTATAGTACGGTCATTACTCTAGATTACTCTAGAATCTTCACGGAAGAATTATCGCGAACATTCCACACCTTCGAGATGCTTCTAGATAACTCGTTACATAGAAGTACCTTGACAGAACATTCCAGAAAGACTTTCCGTAGTAGTACTGCGATTTGCTACTAAATGGCGCTGAATTTGGTAGTCTTATTACTCGCTACGAGATGGCGTTACACTGCCCCCTCCTAAGACATGCTCGTCCCGTGCATTGTCAGGCCCATAATATCGCGCCAATCGATCCACATGAACTATCTTTGGCGCACTTCTTGGACCCTTCCGTATTCGGTAAGTGACATCAAGTGGTCACAACTCGGTATGGTCCATCCCATTTAGCTTGCAGTTTAGGAGACTTCCCTTTACTGCGGACTGGGTTATGTAACCACACTAACGAACCTTCATCGAAGCCCTTATTGTTTGTCTTTCGGTCGTAACGGGTCTTCATCTTTTCAGACATTTGTTGACCTGATTGTCTGACATGCTCATAAATGTCATTCATCCTGCTGCGCAAGTCATTCGCATAATCGGTGATATTGCGTGGAGCGTCAGGCGGTATACCGGTTATTAAGTCCGCAGGCAACCGTAATTCTCTTTCAAAGTTCGCATAAGCTGGTGTCACTGACGTGCTTTCGTGAACCGCACTTCGGTAAGACAAAAGAAACGGTTGGATGTGCTTGTCCCAATCTTTTTGCCTGCTTTCCACAACTTTCGCCAGATATCTCTCCAATGTCTGATTAAATCGCTCCACCATTCCATCTGACTGCGGGTGGCAAGAGGTCGTTCTGGTTTTGTGAGTACCCATGACCCGACACATTTCCTGGAACACCTGAGATTCAAAATTTCTTCCTTGATCGCTATGGATTTCTAGAGGCACCCCGAAACGGCAGAAGACTTCGTGAACTAATTTATCTGCGACCGTGGTAGCTTCTTGATTAGGTATAGCGAAGACTTCTGGCCACTTCGTGAAATAATCCATCACAACCATGAAGTACTTGTTTCCGCTTTCACTTTCAGGAAATGGTCCCGCAACATCTAGGGCTATCCTTTCCCATGGTGCCCCAACGTTATACAGTTTCAGTGCACCTCTGCTCCGTGTATGAGGTCCTTTCACTGCAGCACAACTCGTACATTATTACAGACTCTTAAATATACTTTTGGTTTTGTTTCAGTGTTGCCGCCTGATCAAGGCACCGTGATTTATCAACCTTATCCAAAAACTTTTACCACAATTCCACCAAGATTAGAAAACTAGGAGCTTTTGAATACTTATTCATCCCTTCAAAAAAATAGTACAATAAAATCATTTAATTCTACTACACCAAGAACCAGCCAACCAGCAGACTGACAGATTTACCTCATTTTGTATAAGCTAAAATAAATAAATAAATAAATATTTTAACTAAATATTTTTGGACATTCTCACACAATGTCATCTAGCCCAAACTATGCTATAAACTGGGATCTAGACAACTGATAAACTTAATTATATATATTTTTTTATTATATAATTTCAAATTACTTTACTAACTTACTTATATATTTCTAAATACATACATATTATACATAGAAAACACCCAAACTCCGAAACTAACATTCGTGGATTACACAAATATTTGATTCGACCCGGGGATCGAACCCAAGGCTCCGGAGTTGAAAGTCGATGCACTGCCGACCACGCCACCGAAGCAGTCATAATGTTTGAATTAGGCATGGAAAAAGGGAGTTAGCCACGGACTTGTTATTTATTATCATCTTCGCCTTCCATCAAGCGAGATTGAGGCCCAACGTAAGCCTATTTTTCATATAAAAAAAAAAACTTAAGTGTTAAGCATCCCTACATAACTTGCTCAAGTGTACCTATATGGTACACTTGAGCAAGTTATGTAGGTACACTTGAGCAAGTTATGTTAGTATGGACTTAGTGGGGCGGGGCCCCAAGTGATTAGTGATTACGTCCTCGCCGTCCGCCCTGGACCCCAACTTGACCACGGTAACGCAGTGGCAAGTTGGGTGACCGAACGTCCTAGTCCGAACTTGGTGCCAATAAAATTGTGATCATCATGAATATGAGTGAACCCGACGATACCCCCCGATACTGCCCTTTCCCGGGCAATATCAACCGACGACTTAACGCATCCATCACGGACTCCGATGCAAATTGATTTGGGGGCTCGCGCCGTGCCGCCTAGCTGCAGCGCGATGTCGACGCCCCAAGGAACTGATGCTGCTGGGACTGACGATGGGTCAGCTCCCAGCAGTGTGAAGAAGAAGGGCCGCTCTTCTGCGACGAAGAAGAGGACCCTCGAGGAGAAGGGGGGGCGCCGCGCGACCGTAGCACCAGCTGCTCTGGGTGTGGGTCCCTCCTCTCCAGCGATTCGGAGGAGGAGGTGCCGGTCAAGACGGTGCGTACGCGTCTCGACGCGTACAGAAGGCGGCCGCCAACTCCTCCTCCGTCGTCCTCGGTCCAACTGTCCCAGCGAAGTCGCCGGGAAATCGGTGGGCCGCCCGCGCGGGAGCTGATGAGCGTTTTTGCCCGCATGAACGCGGCCATGCGGGACAACAGGAACGTGGCGGGGAGGAATAAGATTGTGGCTTCACTGGTGGATGAAGCCCAATCTTCCCTCAACAAGCTCCTCGCGCGGAGCGTCACCAAGGAGGAGGCGAGGCTCCGGAAGCAGGTGACGAGCCTGGAGGCGGAGCTCGCTGCTTCCAGGAAGCAGATGGATGACCTTTGGCGGGAGGTCGCTGACTTGACCAAGGTGGTCAAGGCGCCTCCCGGTCCCATGCTGCCGCCTCCTCCTTGACGGCTGGACCAGCGCCGAAGACGGCGCCACCCACGGCGCCCACCACGGCGCCCACCAAGGCGCCCACGACGGCACCAACCACGGCGTCCAAAAAGGTGGCCACCACGGCGCCCACCATGGCGCCCACCACGGTGCCCAACACGGTGCCCGGATCGCCGCCACAGCCTGTGCCGACTATGGTACAGGTCCTGACGGCGATCGAGAGGCGCCTCGCAGTCCTGGAGGACCGGGCGTACCGCCCTCCGCTAGCACGTCCCGCGTTCTCATACGCGGCGGCTGTTAGCGGTTCTCCCGCTCCAGGACCAAGCGGCACACCCGCTGTCTGCCGCCCCGCTCCGCCCCTGTCCGCTCCAGCGTACCGGTTGCCGGCCGAGACCGCGGCCCAGGCGCGGAAGGCGAAGGGGCGCGGCAAGAAGAGCGGCACCCCTGCCGCCTCCTCTTCCTCTAACGCTCCCGCTGCTCCTTTACATCCCTCCGGACGGGAGGGATGGGAGGTAGTGGGGGCCAAGAAGAGGAAGACGAAGGCCGCCAAGAAAGCGGCCAAGAAAGTGGCCAAGGCCGCCGCGGCGAAGGCGCCGAAGAGGCCCCGCGCTCCTCGCTCCACAGCTGTCGTTCTTACGGTGACGACGGAGGGTGTGGAGAGGGGTGTGGGGTACGCTGATGTCCTGAGGACCGTGAAGTCCTCAGTCAACCTCTCAGCCCTCGATCCAGGGGGGTCTCCGGTGCAAGACGACACGCACCGGGGCTCGCCTCCTCGAGGTCTCCAGCGCCTCCAGCGGCCCTAAAGCTGACGCCCTAGCAGCGCAGCTTAGGGACGCGCTGGACGCAGAAGCCGTCCGCGTCACCAGGCCCACCAAATGCGCTGCATTGCGCATCACGGGTCTGGATGACGCGGCCACGACGGAGGAAGTAATCTCCGCCGTCGTGGAGGCGGGCGGCTGCCCCCGTGACCAGGTGAAGGCTGGAGACATCTCCTTCGGCTCCACTGGTCATGGGATGACAGTCGTCCAGTGCCCCGTCGCGGCGGCACTTAAAGTGGCGGACGGACGAAGCCTCCTCGTAGGGGGCTTCCTAAAGGCGCAGGTGCACCTCCTTCGTGCCCGGGAAACCAGATGTTTCCGGTGCATGGTGGTGGGGCACGTCGGAGTGCAGTGCACAGCGGAAGTCACCGTGGGCGATCGGTGCTTCCGCTGCAGCCGGCCCGGTCACAAGGCAAGTGCCTGTGATGCCCCGCCTCGCTGCTTTAGATGCGAGGCGGAGGGCAAAACTGCGGACCACCGGGTCGGCAGCACAACCTGCGCCGCCTCGAGGCCAAAGCCTCGTCCGTCCGCTGAGAGCGGTGGGGGTGCCGCTACTGCACGGCCAGATGTTTCTCGGCGGGATGCTGATATGGACGTCCATTAATGTCTGACGCCCATATCCGCATCCTGCAAGTGAATTTGAACCGCTGCCGCGCTGCTCAGGATCTTCTGTACCAGAGCATCCGGCAGTGGTCCATAAACTTGGCCGTGGTCGCCGAGCCGTACTACGTCCACCCGGGAAGCCCGGTGGACGAGGACGGCTCGGCCTGTTTTTATCTTCGGGGGGTCCGCCGCAGACAACTCGCGCCTTGCTATACATCTCGCCGACACTGGACGAGACTCAGTTTGAGCTATGGCTCACTGAGCTCGACGTCGTCTTCGCTGCGTGCCGTCCTCGCCCTGTCCAGCTCCTGGGAGACTTCAACGCCTGGAGTGAGGCGTGGGGCTCCCGGGAAACCAGGGACAAGGGGAGGCTTCTTGAGGACTGGACCAGAACACGTGGTCTGGAGGTCCTCAACCGGGGGAATGTCGCCATCTTCTGGCGGCGGGGGACCAGCTCGGTCGTGGACGTATCGTTCGCGACCTCTGCCCTCGCCGCCCGTATTACTGGCTGGCACGTGGAGGAGGGTGAGGAGACGCACTCAGACCATCGTTACATCCGATTCGATGCCGTCCCCCCACCTGACCTCCCACAGCCGGTAGAAAATCCCCCGGATCCGCGTTGGGCACTTCACCATCTGGATCGGGAGGCTCTCCTGGAGGCTTCCATCGTGCAGGCCTGGATTCCGGCACCGGACCGGCCTGCCGATGTGGATGCCGAGGCGGAGTGGTTCAGGAGAGCCATGTCGCAAATCTGTGATGCGGCGATGCCTAGGGTTACACCCAGACCGGCAAGGAAGCAGGTGTACTGTTGGTCGCCGGAGATTGCACAGCTGCGCGCAGCATGCATCTCCGCCCGCCGCCAGTACACCAGGTTTCGCCGGAGGCATCGCCGCCCAGACGACGCGGCAACCCGAGAGGCGGAGCTTCATCAGGCTTACAGGGAGGCTAAAGGTAATCTCCAGGAGACAATAAAGCGGGCCAAGACGGCGGCCTGCGAGGAGCTCCTGGAGACCCTGCAGCAGAACCCATGGGGGCGCCCGTACCTACAGGTCAGGGAGAAACTCCGACCTAGGGCGCCCCCACTGACCCAGAGTCTCCAGCCGCAGCAGCTGGAGCGGATCATGGGCTCCCTGTTTCCGACGAGCGCGGAGGAGCACGTCCCTCCGCGCATGGCTCCGTCTCTGTCCGACGCGGATAGCACCGGCGAAGACGACGTACCCGAAGTCAGGGTGGGGGAGCTAGGGGCGGCAGTACTCCGGCTTAAACGCCGGAAAATCACTGCCCCCGGACCCGACGGTATTCCTGGCCGTGCATGGGTCCTGGCCCTCGAAGAACTCGGGCCTCGACTGATGGGGCTCTTTAGCGCATGCCTCGAAAGGGCCCGGTTTCACAAGGTGTGGAGGACGGGGAAGCTGGTCCTGATCCGTAAGGCGGGGCGGCCGGTGGACTCACCGTCCGGATACCGGCCGATCGTGTTGCTCGACGAGGTGTGTAAGCTCTTTGAGCGAATTATCGCGGAACGCCTCGTCGAGCATCTCTCGACGGTGGGGCCAGACCTGGCGGACAACCAGTACGGTTTCCGTCGGGGACGCTCCACCGTGAGCGCGATCATGCGCGTCAAGAGCCTGACGGAGGAAGCAGTCTCGCAGGGCAAGGTGGTGGTGGCGGTGTCTCGTGACATCGCCAACGCGTTCAACACCTTGCCATGGAGCTGCGTTAGGGAGGCGCTCGTGTATCACGAAACGCCTCTCTACCTCCGTCGTATTGTCGGGGCCTATCTCTCGGAGAGGGCCATAGCTTTCCCCAGCTGGCTCGGGCCAGCTCGGCGGGATGTGTCGTGCGGTGTTCCACAGGGGTCGGTCCTGGGGCCGCTTCTGTGGAACATCGGCTACGACTGGGTGCTGCGGGGTGCGTTGCCTGAGGGCGTCGGCGTAACGTGCTACGCCGACGATACCCTCGTCACGGCGCGGGGTGCAACGTACCAGGAGGCAGCACTCAAGGTCACGACGGGTGTTGCTCAAGTCGTGGGTCGGTTACGGCGGCTGGGACTGGAGGTGGCCTTGCACAAGTCCGAGGTTCTGTGTTTTCACAGACCTCGGAACGGTCCACCTGAAGGTTCCAGCATAAATGTGGGAGGCGTTAGCATCGGCATCAAGCCCTCGATGAAGTATCTAGGGATCGTACTTGATAGCCGATGGAACTTCGGACCACATTTCCGAAGTTTGGTCCCCAAGGTGACACACGCATCGGTCGCGCTTTCGCGACTGATGCCCAACCTAAAGGGACCCAACGCTTCCTGCAGGAGACTGTACCTGGGGATCGTGCGGAGTATGGCCCTATACGGGGCTCCCGTATGGGCGGCGCGGTTGACGGCCAACAACTCAACGCTCCTTAACAGACCGTTGAGGACCTTGGCCGTCAAAACAATAAGGGGCTACCGCACGATCTTCGGAGAGGCTGCATGTCTCCTAGCCGGGACCCCTCCATGGGACCTGGAAGCGAGAGCCCTTGCGTCATTGTTCCAATGGCGCAAGGAGGCGCTGGAGCGGGACCACAGGCCTGCGTCTCGAGAAATCGATGACCGGCGGTCCCAACTCCGACAGGATCTCATGGAGTCATGGAGGGTGCGACTTGAGCAACCCAAGTGGGGTGCCACCATCATCGCGGTGGTGAGACCGATCATGGACGATTGGCTGCAGAGGCAGCATGGTGACCTCACGTATCGTGCGACGCAGGTCGTTACCGGGCATGGATGCTTCGGTAGCTATCTGTTTCGCATCCATCGTGAGGTCACACCCCGGTGTCAACACTGCGAGGTTTCCGACGACGACACCGCACTCCACAGGTTGGTGGAGTGCTCAGCGTGGGCGAGTCAGCGCCGGGACCTCGTAGTGGGTCTGGGCGTGGATACCCTCTCGCTGGAGACCATGCTTCAAGCCATGGTCTCCAGCGGGAGTAGGTGGAACGCGGCCGTGTCCTTCTGCGAGCAAGTCGTGCTCGCGAAGGAGGCGGCCGAGAGGGAGAGGGAGCGTGCCCTCCCCGCCGAGTTCCGTAGTCAGCGGCGAGGCCGCCGCAGACTCATCTACGCCCAAGACCATCGACCTCCATGATCGGGGCCTGAAAACGGCGGGATCGCCACCCGTCGTCCTTACAGAAGCAGGCTAGAAGGGTTGCGTGCTGCGGGGCCTTTGCCCCATAGCACGCAACCAGATTCACTCACTGACGCGGGATAAAACCCTACCCCCAACGACGCGGGATTCTCATCCCGACCCAACCCCCGCAGAGACCACAGAGGTGGTCAAAGTCCGCCGGGCGCCACTGGAAATACGTTCTGCTTGTAACCAGAGACGCCCGGCAACGGACGTTAGAGCGGCGGCGGCCTTGGTCGCGGAACTAAAAAAAAAAAAAAAAAGTATGGACTTAGTTGATGAAGCATGCAGACGACGCTAAAAACGATAACTAATTCAAAACAATTACTGCATACTAATTCTTACCACTTATGTACTTCTTAGCAATATTCGCTGCAAAACTTCGTATGTCTTATAGTTTCAGACTTTCCCACACTGATCCATTTGAATGTTACACCAGAGTCAGGCAGAGTCTCGTCCGTTTATGATGATTTAGGCCTTAGACCAACACGGTACGCAAGGCTGAAAATCATTGCTCTGGGATTTAGGCCCTAAAATTTTTAATTGGACCTCCATGCATCCCTTCCTTAAGATCAGTAATGGCAGTTAATTCTCTATTTAAATATCTACTAATACTAATATCTACATACATAGGTAATTTTTTTGTGACTTTTCCATTTTACAACGGTTATTTTCTTAGAGGTTTAAGTATAGTTATGGTATGGAAGAATTATGGTCACGTAACGCATGGGTTTGCAGAACGTACGTAAGGTGTATAATTAGTTGCAAGCGCACAGATGTCGATAGGGGTCGACCACTTTACATACGGTTCATACGGATCATGCGTTAGGACTGACGAGTTTGAAATGAAATGAAATGAAATGATTTATTTATTTGTATAGGTCATTAAATGGCTCTTACAAACGTCAGTAAGTACTTAAAATAAAAAAATGTCATTGCTTTTATATTTACATGTAATGCCAGATTCGCAAAGCAATAAGTAGAACCGAGAGAAAGAACCTGGCAATAAAACTCTCGGTCACTCTTTTTCAATAATTTACTCATTTACACATTTTCTTAAGACTAAATGTGGACGAATGTACATTGCTCTCGTGTCAGAATCAAAAAGCGTGTATAATGCAAAAAAATGCAAAAAATGTTTGTCAACTAAGTACAAAATATGCTACAATTACGGCATTTTAGGAGGCGGCTGCACCATGCTCAAGCCAGACACTTTTATCATTAAGGTAATCAACTGTCTTATAATATGCTTTTTGACATAAAGTGGTCTTTATAAAGGTTTTAAATTAACTGTCGGGCATACAAAGGACCGATTCAGGAAATGTATTAAAAGCGTATACCTTCCCCCTTGAAAGAGTGACTAACCTTGCTAAGCCGATAACACGGAGGGAGTAGTTTATTTTCCTGACATACAGTATGTTATCAAATATATATTGGGAAGCTACAGTTAAAACATTAATATCTTTAAATAACTCCCTAAGAGAATCTCTCTTACCTAAACAATAAATGGCACGGACTGCCCTCTTTTGTAATATAAAAATTGTTTCTATATCTGCTGCATTTCCCTAAAGTAGTATTCCATAGGACATCAAGCTATGGAAGTAACCAAAGTAAACTAGCCTAGCAGTAGCTACATCTGTCAACTGTCTAATCCGTCTCACAGCATATGCAGCAGAGCTAAGCTTATTAGCTAAAATGGTGATATGGCCACCCCATTGTAATTTAGAATCTATTGTTATTCCTAAAAAGGTAGTGTTATTTACAAATTCTAACCTTTGGTTACCCAGCACGACATGGACGTTTGCTTGTCTGACATTGGGCATCGTAAATTTAACGCATTTGGTCTTTTCTGCATTCAACAATAGGTTGTTTGAAGAAAACCAATTTGAAATATCATTTAAAATATTATTAACATTAGTCGCATCTGTACTATGCCGATTTACTTTGAATATAAGTGATGTATCATCCGCGAACATTACTATGCCAGCTTGTGCCTCGATCATGCAAGGCAAGTCATTAACATAAACCAAGAAGAGAAAAGGCCCAAGAATTGATCCCTGAGGTACGCCTATTTTGACGTTAGTTCCGTTTGACTTAACGTAAAATAAAATAAAATAAAATCGCAGAATACCCCAATGGCATCCTGCGATCCCTCCCATGCGTCGTAAATCAAGCTAACAAGGGTTGCTCCCGCATCGGTGGTAGATTTTCCGCGAGTGAAGTGGACCTGCATTTAATTTAGCATCACTCTCTCAAACACCTTACTCAGAGCTGGCAAAATAGAAATGGGGCGGTAGTTGCCAAGTTCTGACTTGGATCCCTTCTTAAATAATGGTAAGTTTGTTTTATTCTACGTGCTAACATTAGGAAATTGGACTATTGGTATGAATTCTTTGGAAGCTTGAGTAGCCTGTTGATGTCCCAGTCTTGTGTGTCGACGAGTGACGTGAGTTTAATCCTCGACCATCACACTATGGACTAGTACCCAATTTAAAACGGAAAACTCAGTAAGTATATTTTGACAATTGTAGGTACAAAATAGACATGTATGTATAGACAAATGAAGGCCGAGTTCTGCATTGTAAGTACCTATAAGTATAAGTTTGTGTCAAAATTAGCTGCAATATAGACCTTGACCGAACGATGGATGCAAAACAGATATTAACCGAAGCATCCATGCCCGGTAATGATCTGCGTCGCACGATACGTGCGGTCACCATGCCCGCCTCTGCAGCCACTTGTCCATGATCGGTCTCACCCGCGATGACGGTGGTTCCTCACTTTGTTTGCTCAAGTCGCACACTCTATGTCTCCATGAGATTCTGGCGGAGTTGGGACCGTTGTTCCTGTGTGTGGGTAGGTCTGGAACAAGGTGGACTGACGACATCGTAAAGGTTGCAGGAAGCCACTGGATGCGGAAAGCGCAGAAGAACCGAATGTTCTTGCGTTCGTGGGGGGGGGAGGCCTATACCCAGAAGTGGGCGACAACCGGCTGAAATGATGATAATTATTGAACCCTTTTTATAATTATTCCAGTTATTATCGCTGCTAGTATAATTTACAAATTTTTGTAAATTGATCTATTAAATCATACTTTATTTTAATTATTCTATCTATACTAAACAACCAGCACCGTTTCACTTTGGTTTCTACAAAACTTGTTGGTAAAAATCGCATGAAAATCTGTAAGAATCCGTCGAAATCCGGAGCTGTATTCTTCCATCCACCTAGTTCATGCTTTTCCACACAGACGTTGTGAAAATTTATCCCAATTTGTCCTTTCCCGAATTTTATCCGTGAGGCAAACTAACGGCGATTCATTTTTATTTATATAGATAAGCACTTACTTACCTAAGTAATTTTCAAGGTAATTTTAACATTTATTATGAGAACTGGTTTACCTACTATTAGGGTTGACTACCTACCAATACCTTGTTGCCATTGAAGCTTACTAAGTTTTCTACTAGCGACTCCAGAGGGATATCGTAATCTTGACGAGTAATGTTTTTTATTTAATCGAGTCGACCTATGTCGTAACAAATATTAACCTAAACAAGTTCATAAAAACACAAGGGGCTCGTGCGTGGCTGACTTGTAAAAGACTAAGTTAGGATAGGTGATGTCTAAAATTGCATGTTAATATTTCGATAAAAATATTGTTCATTGATTGACTAATACATACCCGTGAAACTGATTGTGTGTCACATCATATCAACTGGCGAACACCGCGTACAGGTAGCTACAGAAGCTTGTCGCCCGTTATTTAAGTAATTTAAAAAAAAAAAACATTTATTTTGAAGCTACAGGGCTCATAGTGTGTTAGCAAATTTCCTTACAACCTACGAGTATGTTAGTTATTGCGGCTGTCGCTCACTCTTTCATGCCGTGCCTCATAGTTGTTTTTGCCGCTGTCGAGTTGACTTGCTATTAGTTATTATTTATTGCACATAGGAAATATGCCTATAGCCTTCCTTGTTAAAAGGGTTATCCAACTCTAAACATTAATATAAATTCATTATAAGTACTCGTAGTTCATGGCGTTAGTCCGTTTACCACAACCGCTTTATTGAGCGGAGTGAGCCGAAGGCGAACGGAGCTCCCATACAGCGACTCCAATGCGATTAAATGTAACGCTGTATCTCAGTAACTACTTGGCGGATTCTAGAAATTTTTGAAGTAAATTAAACTAGATTTAAGTGCAAAACATGTGACGGAGTCAGAAATTTAAAAAAAGGCGCCAAAAAATATTTATTTGAGGAACCAAAATTTACATGTTAAACCTATGGGAGAAATTTCGCGCGTCTTTGTACTGTTACCGAAAACACTCCGCTCAATATGCAGCAGCGCAGGGTGACGCCAGCGTAGCAGCACCTAGTTATTTGTGTTAGTTGTTTGATTACAAGTAACTTTTTGTTTCAGCGAAAATACATTTATTACAGTGGCCATTTGTAAATCAATCATTTGTCATTAATTAACACAAGTAAATATGTCAGAAGTAGAACACTTAAAAAAAACAGAATTATCAGAGTTCATCGGTCAACTGAACATATTTCTGTACATAGGTGGTTTCAAGAAC
Source organism: Nudaria mundana (assembly GCA_963556515.1). Lineage (NCBI taxonomy): Eukaryota > Metazoa > Arthropoda > Insecta > Lepidoptera > Erebidae > Nudaria > Nudaria mundana. Next base: position 22,059,334 of record OY748295.1, read on the forward strand.
ATTTGGGTTTCAAAACCAAAACTTAATTCCATATTTCTGAATATTTATAACAAACTTTTAGTCCTGAGCCATCCTTTAATTATATGTTTTACTATTTCATTATTTCTTACTTTCTATACGCATCATCATAATATGACAGCTAGACATTATTCTGACCTTTTCGTGATATCTATTTCTGCACCCGTGGTCCACCACAACTTTTATACATTTCAATACTATCAGTCTGAAGTGAGGGATATATTTTACACTTTAGTTGTAGTTCTAAAAAAAGAAAATTACTACGACAAAAAAATGGATATGCAGAGAATTAGAAGGATGAAGTGGTTCTTAGGTTTGTATTTATTCATCGAATGTGGCGTGATAGTTGAAAGAGGCTTAACTAGCTTAATCAATGCAATTTTATTTGGTAAGTATCTACTTATTTAATGAACTTGCTTGAACTTAGTTAACATTTGGGGTATCTTCTCTTGGATAAATTGGTTTTCAAAGCAATAAATATGATACAACTTCCTTCACTTCCTTCACAATTGGTAAGTATAATACGCAAAATAGACTGGGCTGAAATCGAACCAGCATCATTTCCCTGATATGGAGAGTGGTCTGATATCTCTATGGGTCTGACCGACTGAGGTGCAGAATAACAGCCAAAGACATCGAGACTGCTATCCATATCTATAGGCATGTTTTAGCTGATGTCCGAAACTCTACCTTTAGTAGCTTACTTATATTTTTTTTTCTGTCTATTTTTTTTTAAGAAACAGCCAGAACATGTCCTGTCTATGCTGCCCTTTGCTAATCTATACTGCATTAAAATGTATTTCAATTTTTTCGGAGATTTGACTGTATTTTAAAGACAAACAGGTAGACAGAAAAGAATGATCTAATATTTTATAATTGCCACACTCTTTTTAGAGTTTTCGAAACGAAAACCTCTTATACAACAGTAATGTCCGTCCGTCCGTGAACAACTTTCAACTCGAGAACGGTGAGAGCTAGAGACTCAGTGTAAACGCCAATGGCTTAGCATTGTCGAAATCCCCCAAGATGAACTTGACCTTTAACCTCTGATCTCAAGGTCAAGGTCAAAACGAGGTCAAATCGAGAACGGTAATAGTTAGAGACTCAAGACCAGCTGCAATCAACTCCGCATGGGCAAAGACCTCTAAAATTAACTTGACCTTTGCCCTCTGATCTCAAGGTCAAGGTTAAAACGAGGTCAAATCGAGAACGATAATAGTTAGATACTCAAGACCAGTTGCAATCAACTCAGCTTGGTCAAAGACTTCTAAAATTAACTTGACCTTTGCCCTCTGATCTCAAGGTCAAGGTTAAAACGAGGTCAAATCGAGAACGGTAATAGTTAGAGACTCAAAACCAGCTGCAATCAACTCAGCATGGTCACCTCTAAAATGATGTTGAATGAACTTCATGTCATGTGACATTTTTTTGATTTTATGAAAAAAACTTTCGAAAACTCTAAAATATATGTAAAATTTTTGCCATATCTTTAACTTGTTTAAAAATATTTAGGACGTTTTTTTATTAAGTAGGTATCAGGTTTTTTATTACTGTTCAGGAGATGTATTTAACCCGTTTGCAACTGTTTGGCCTGCTGGAGATGTCTGTTCTATTCCGGGACTGATTGTGAGAGTACTCAACTATATAATGGTCTGGTGGTACGTCATACGGGTAAATGGTGTCAATGGTACAATATTGCTACTCCTTGTTCTACCTTGTTATCAATTTGAAGATCTCCAAAATTATTTTAAAAAGCTTGAAATAGTTTTCAATAATAAAACAATGAATCAGGCTGAAAAGGAAATGTCGTATGAAAGAGGATTCATAAGAGGGATTAAAACTTACATTCTTATTTTAAGGTAAGTTATTAGAACTTACTTACTCATAATTTTTCATTAAACTATTGGGTAAATTAACTAAATATTAATGAGATAGAGGGCAAGTGTGAACTAACATTATATACAGATAAGCACGCCTATTTATCCGAAGGGGTAGACAGAGAGGCACATTATATTATACTCCAGGATCTCGTCTGTTGATCCACAGGTGCACTTATGGGGTTGGGGGACCTTATATCCGGTGTTATACTTAATTTCTACCTACTAATAGAGGGCAAACCTGTTGTCAACGCTTATGTATGTAATTAGTATGTTCATCTTCTTACCGCAAAGCATAAATTGTACCAATTCAAAAAAATCTATGGGATTTAATTCCCTGATGGCCTGTTTTAGACGTTTATTGCATGGTATTTATAAACTTATCTACCAATCTTGCAGCTGTGTGCGGCGGTGTCAACACGTATGTCGTTTGATCTTCGGTTTCCAGATGGCTATGTTGATGGGCTCTTTGATTGTAGCCATACATGGTATCTTAGTAAGCATTACATTAATATACCTACTTACAAAACAATAACATTTATAAAATTAAGGGTGCTCAGAGTATCAACATCTCTGTGACCCAAGTCATGTTCACCTGCAGGCGGTATACCTGCTGACCTCTGACGAGTGTCTGACCAATTATAGAATGAGAATGTGTCTATTATCATGCACGGACCCGGGGGTTGGGTCACGGGGTATTCACGTCTATTCTATTAGCGGTTAAAAGGTCACAAATTATTATATTTTATTATTTTTTAACAAATATTGTGACGTGGGGGGTAGTCCACCCCAGCACAATTAGGAAGTTACCTCAGCATAACTTCAAATGAACACACTTAATATGATTTTATACATATAATGTGAGGAACACGTTAATACAAAGAATGATATCACGACGTAGGGTCGTGGGTTGCTAGTGGGTCTATATAATTCTGGAAGTCGAATTTATAGTGGTTACAGGTTTCGGGGTCCAAGGCCAGTGCTGTGTAAGTAAACAGCAACGTCATCTGAATATTCCGTAGGTCGCGCTTGTCATTCGTTTATATGGTGCCACCTTGTCGCAGGACGACACCTCAGGCTGGTGGGGCGATTGGCGCGGGCGGTGCGCGCTGACAGCGGTGTGACGTCACACACCGACGTCACAATATCTCATTTTCAAATGGGTTTTCCGCTGTTTCTACGTATAAGTACTCGTACATAAAAATATTGTAGAGAATTTTACGTGGTTGCGTAAGTAGTGGTTAAAGCGTGGAATATGCTTCCGGAAAGTGTCATATGAGCGGAGAACACGAATCAATTGATGAACAGGCTGGACTATTGATACCTACCGAACGTAGGTAAAGAGAAAACTAATGACAAGGATACAGGCACTACCAGTAGCTGCAACTCCTGCCTGATAATAAATAATAATAATAATGTGGGACGAACAAAATGACTGGCGAAAGCTGGCGAAATATGAAACGCCTTTGGGGATAATGAAGTGAGCTTATCTGCGTAATATTGACCTTTCATGTCTTGCAACTTCTTCTAGGTTTCGGAGGGTTTGTCAGCAAAGTTATCAAATTTTCCTATGCTGTTAGCCACTCTGTCGGTTTTGGCGAAGTTGATGTTGAACGCAGGAAACGTTACATTCGAAGTAAGTGCGCTTTGCGTCCACTGCAACTGCAAGACCGACTCCGTGCATAATAGTTATGTTATACTACATTAAAAAAAACTAGTTATCCCAGCGAACTTTGTATCGCCTCAAATATACAAAAAAAAAGAATATTTTAATATTTCATGCAACTGTATGTAAATTGAAAAACGCGACGGACGGACAGGCAGACAAATTGTCGTTTTAAATATATAGATATTTCGGCTTTTCCCTCCCAATCAAAAAAAGCTCACGATGAAAAAATGTTATTAATTAAGGAATAGGCAAGTGCCAAGTTTTGTGGAGATCTGATAAATAATCTGGCAGCTAGCCTGGAACACACATAGATACAGAGCGCCGAAAGCAAAATAGTCCAGTCCACTACCACTGCAGCCTTCTTTTTTTAAATATCCACCTTCAGTTCCATTACCGGACGTTCCGGGTACTCCCTGGTACGCCCCAGGTCGGTAGTCCCAGGGCGCTGGAGGCTTCAGCCTGATTACGTGTTGCTATATCGGTGATATTCAATTTTTATAAAATCTTTCGTAAGTACTTTTATGTTTTGTGCTTAGGCGCAACGTGTGTCTGATGCGATGTACTTCTCTGGTTGGCACAAATGTGGGGGGGAGTCTCTCGTGAGGATAAGGAGGCTGGTCATTTTGGGGATGATAAAAGCACAGGTAATAAAATATCACTTCAAGTTGGGTTATTAAGCTATTTCTACATACTATATACCTAATACCTATGAACCCTACCATCTTAGAGGTCCAAGCTTATCTCACTTGCTGATTAAAAAAATAATAAAAACAAGTGGCGTAGTTGATACCTATAGTCTTGGTAATAGGGTTCCCGTTCTACCCTTTGGATAAAACGATGAAGGTACGGGACCCTACAAAGCACACACACATACAATTTATATCCCGTGTCTCCTATCTTCATTTAAATTATACTAGTTATCCCAGCGAACTTTGTATCCCCTCAAATATAAAAAAAATTTTTTTTTTTAATATTTCATGCAAATGTATGTATTATTAATTATAATTGAAAAATGCGACGGACGGACAGACAGACAAATTGTCGTATTAAATATATAGATTAAATAGGTACTTTTGACTGCTTCGGTGGCGCAGTGGTATGAGGATGCGACTGCCGGCCCTTTTTTTTTTTTTTTTTTTTTTATATTTGGTTCGCCAAATTGACGCCGCCCGCCTGGTGGTAAGTCGTGACGACGTCTAGCGATTGTGGGCCACTCTCACAGCAACATTACTATTGAGAGTGGCCCTCAACTTGACGACCTACTGATGTGCCTCTTCACGCTCCGCTTAAAGAACCCAGGATTATATGTAGGAGGAAACACGTGCACAGGCAGGGCGTTCCAGGCCACTATCGTTCGGCAGAGAAACGAACGTTTAAAACGTTCGGTTCTCGCGAACATGCTATCCACTGTGTGGGGGTGGCATCTCTGCCCGGCACGAGTCGTTCGGGATCGGAAGGAAGAGGGTGGGATCAGATTGAAGAGCTCTTCAGAACACTCGCCGTGGTAAATACGGTAGAATGCGGCCAAGGAAGCTATTGTTCGGCGCTGAGCTAGCGGCTCAAGGCTTCCCGTTACCTCCGGGCAACCTATAATACGGATAGCCCGTCGCTGCATAGCGTCGAGAGCGTCCAGCAGATACTTCGCGGAGCCGTCCCAGAGGTGAGAGCAGTATTCGACGCAGGGTCTAATCTGCGTCTTGTACAGCAGACACCTCTGGTCCGGTGTAAAGAATCTCTTTACCTTATTCAGTATTCCTAGTTTCCGCGAAGCTAGCCCTATACATCTTTCGATGTAGTTTTTATTATTGAGCTCTCGACGAACGTCTATGCCAAGGATATCAAGGTTGTCCTTCATTGGTAATAATGCATTCTGAAGAGAGGGTAGGGGAAGGAAAGGGGATTTCTTCGCAGTAAATGCACACGCCTGTGTTTTGCGGGCATTGAACTCGACCAGGTTCTCGGTACCCTATTGAGAGATACTGTCGAGGTTACGGTCGAGATCAGCCACGAGTCGTCGTCTCTCCTCCTCAATCTCAGATCGCCCCGCCGTCGGACGAACCGAGTAACTCCCGTGCAGTGTGCTGTCATCTGCATAGCAATGAATGTTCCCGAGGGATAGCATATCATTGATATGCAGAAGAAAGAGAGTTGGTGATAGTACGGACCCCTGCGGTACCCCGGCATTCACTTGCAAGAAGCGAGAAGCCTGGCCATCGCAGAGGACCCGCACTCGGCGCTCGTTTAAAAAGCTGGCAATCCAGCTGCACAGTTGAGGAGGTAGACCATATGCCGGAAGCTTGGAAAGGAGCGAAGCATGCCAGACCCTATCGAAGGCTTTGGCGATGTCCAGGCTAATAGCCAAGGACTCGCCGTGCCTTTCCATAGCCCCACCCCAGACATGCGTTACGAATGCCAGAAGATCACCCGTTGATCGCTTTGGCCTGAAGCCGTATTGTCGATCATTGATTAGCGAGTGATCCTCTAGGAATTGCATGAGCTGCTTATTTATAAGGAGCTCAAGCACCTTGCAAATGACTGAGGTGACAGCTATGGGTCGATAGTTGCCTGGATCGGACCGATCCCCTTTCTTGGGGATCGGTTGTACGTTCGCCTCCTTCCAGACCTCCGGCACGAGCCCTGAAGAGTATGACAGGCGGTACAGACGCGTTAATACTGGAGACAACTCAGCTGCACATTTTCGTAGCACCACCGCCGGAATGCCGTCAGGGCCACTGGCTTTCCGCGTGTCGAGTGACCGCAGCACTGCCCGTACATCACATTGCCTGATAACAATATCAGGCATTGTGTGGCCACAGTTGGCGATGGCGGGGGGCGGGAATTAGCCGCAAAGAGGTCTGCGAGCATATCCGCTTTCTCTTGGGCTTTGTGAGCCAGTGTTCCATCTGGGTAACGCAGCGGTGGCAGCGAGGGCTGACAAAAGTTAGATTGCACGGCTTTGGCCAGTTGCCAGAATCCACGGCTGCCCGTGGGATGGGAAGTGAGCTCCTGACCAAGCCGCGCGACGCGCTGGGCATCCGCTCTCTTAAAGGCCCTCTTACTCGACTTTGTGGCCCGGTTGTACGCTGCTTTGAGGTGGCCCACGTTTGGGTCGCGCACAGCCCGGGCCCTGATCCAGGCGCGATATGCCGACTGTTTTTGTCGAATAGCTTTGGCACAATCTCGCCCGAACCAGGGACGGGCTCTGCGGATACTGGCGACATCAGTGAAAGGGATGTAATAATCCATCCCTAAACTGATCTCGCCAGCAATAGCAGAAGCACTATCCGAAGGAGCCTTTCCTACAAAGCAGCGCTGGCTCCAGGGGACGGACGCATAATAATCGCGTAGACCGTCCCAATCCGCTGACGAGTAGTGCCATAGTCGTCGTGACGTTTGTACAGGACGTGCAGGAGGTGACACCTTCATGCCAGCGTGAACAACACAGTGGTCGGAACTACCCAGTGGGGCTCCTACCGAAACACTGTACTGGGCTGGGCGACTCGTCAGCAGTAGATCCAGCAGAGCGGGCGCTTGATCTGACCTGTCTGGTATCCGGGTGATCCCGCATACCATCTGGGTCAGACCGTGGGAGAGAGCGAATGCATGGGCGGCTCTACCCGCATGATCAGTCTTGAGGGACCCCAGCCATTCAATGTGATGGCCATTGAAGTCCCCCAGAAATACTAGGTCAGCGTTCGGGAACCGCACCTGCGCTTCATCAGCCGTCTCGCTGAGGTACTGGAAGAGCTTTGTTGTCTCAGAATCCCCTGTGTGGGATCGGTAGACGCACACGTAGATCTGACTCATAGAGCCATGGTCTACGTGCAGCCAAAGGACGGAATTGGAGGGGTTCTCTAGGCAGCGCAACCGGCGGCAGCAAACATCCGCCCTAACGAACACGCACACCCCGGCTTTGTCTCGAAATTGTTCCTCGATGACATAGCCGGCGTAACACAGGTAAGACGTGTCGTCAGGGCGGCGTATTTGTGTCTCCGTGAGGAACATCACAGCGGGCCGTGCCGTCTCAAGGTGGTGGTGGACGGTATCGAGGTTCGCATGGAGTCCACGGATGTTAGTGAACTCCACCTCGAAATGTGAAGTTGTGGGGTTTCCTAGGGCCGCTGTGTAACGTTTATTTCTTTTTTGTTGCACTGCCATTGTAGATTTTGAAGAAGAAGTGTGAAGACAGGGCGACATTTGGTGCAGCAGTAAGTGACAAAGCGCAGGGGCTAGCTTTGTCTAGAACCGTGTGGTTAGGTCGGAGCCGACTCGCCGGACGGAAGGGCTCCCAAACCCCCCTGATGCAAGGCCGCCGCTACCCCACACCGGTTACCACCCGGAGCGGCGATCCCACATCAGGATTATGCGCAACATGTGGGGCAGCCTCCTGGGGTGGTTGGCCCCAGGCGGGCCCCATGACTGTGTTGCGGGCGGCCGCGGCAACGCCGTTGCTAAGGGTCTCCCTGGCCGGCGAATCGACCCACACCACCCACACTAGACTCCGTTTCGCCCCCACTGGTCCCATGCCTGCTGCACCATACATCGCCCCGGGCCCGGCGGTGCAGCTGCTGAACCCCTAACGCAACCCAGCCTGGGCTGGGTTACTTGGGGGGCTTTAGCACAGCTGCACGGTGGTACCCCCCCGGACCAACACTGTTGTACCACCTGGTACCCACGTAGGGGCCGAAGCCACTCCATAGGTACCATAAATTAACGAGCCTCGTCCGTTTATCAGCAGGTGCGCCACTAGCAGGTGAGGTCGCTGGGGCCCTATAGATGTTGGTAGAGCCCCTTTGCACCCAAAAAAGGTCTGAGGTCCCAGGTTCGATTTTCGAATCAAATTATTTGTGTGATCCACAAATGTTTGTTTCCGAGTTTGGGTATTTTCTATGTATAATATGTATGTATTTAGAAATATAGTATCAGTCGTTTAGATCCCATAGCACAAGCTTATATTAGCTTAATTTGGGCTGGATGACGTCGTGTTAGAATGTCCAAAAAAAAAAAACTTAAGCACCTATTTAATTTGTTTCAGCAACCACTCGTGTTAAAAGCGTTTGGCACCTTTGCAATGACATATGAAAACTTCATAGAAGTAAGCCATTGAATGTGTTTGTTGCAGGTTTATGGTAAAATCAGGTTTTGAACAAAAATCTAGGTTTTTCATCAAACACCGGACGAAGGCAAAATGTTTACTTGAGTTTACCATAAACCTAAGCAAATCGAGGTTTTAATCAAAAACCTAAACTTGTTATAATATATAAACTGGGTGTTATTGTTTCAGATTGTAAACAAGTTGTATTCTATTTTCTCCATCTTCTTCTAATTATATAGTTTATGGTTTTGATTGTCGGCACTATTTTGTCTTCACTAGTTTGCCTAGCTGTTATAACGATCGCTTTGCTGACATTGACATATTCCATCTTTCGAAAGGCGATTTTAAAAAAGAAATTGCAAATAAGTTAGGATCATGGACGTATTATGTTAGGATCATACTTGTAATTCTAACGAGGATTGTATATTAGTTGCTCATATTTAAATAATTTCATTGCTTTATATTAAGATACCTACTTATAGTGTCCAAAGCTTTGATTATATATATGTCTAGATACCTAGTCCGGCCGTCAAAAAAGGATAGATTCAAAAGATGCAAAACTGCAACTAAGCTGCGCGCGCCTCGTTAGTACGGTTGAAGTTTCAAATGCCAATTGTGCTCTTGACATTTTACATTAATAATGACTTCTTGTGCTATAAAATATTATAAAAACTTAGAAAGATAGATAAACCGAGGAAGGTAACATTCCACCTGTAAGTATTAAGTTTTATTAATTGCATGTCAACTAAATCATTATTGTAAAAATAATTTTACTTCGAAGAGATCTTGTCAAAATTGTTGCCGCTTGAATGAATAAGATTTCCCAATTAACGGCAATTGTGTATTATGGATGTATATTAAGTCTAATATAATATGAGTTTGCGCAAACCTAATCCTTGTATAACATTTTCGCATAGTTTTTACCAGATTTAAATTGTTGATAACGTTTTGGTTCTGAAAGTAATGAAAGACTTTTTCTTTTTATTTATTCATTTGTGCTAATAATTTTTGTAACTAAAAGTAGATGTCTTACGATTTACGAATATATTGGACTGAAGTCATGCATGGTAACTAAATTTTGGTTCATTTTAAATAACCTCCCCGGAGATCCGATATTAGCCAGTAAATGGATTGAAATAGTAAGGCAGAGTAGGAAGGAACCGTGGAAACCAAAAACCAAAACACGTATTTGTTCTGGACACTTTTCTAAAAATGATGTAATCACAACTAAAGGTGGACGCCATAAAATAAAAGTGGGAGCTGTTCCTGTTAGGGTGAGTAACAAATATTATGATAATAATAGTGAGTACAGTTACAAAGTTAAGCTTGTACCGAAGGGGTAGTCAGAGGCGCTTATTACGCCACTTAATAAAATGGCGAGCCTATCGTCGTTTTCGGGGACTGGGTACATTTGCCAGAGTCTTGTCCATTTGTTAGCAGGTGGACTGCGTGCATGGTGCAAGTGAGTGATATATAAATATATTTTTGTATCTATACTTGTATTATTTTAACTTTTAAAATTCCTTTTAAATAAATATAAAGAGCACTTGTATGATGATGGTTGATGATTTTTATTACTACCTACCTCCCATACAACAATACTTAATTACCTAAATCCCGAGAATTTGATTCCCATATATTCGGGGAAAAAATTTGTGTTGGCCTTCTTGGCCACTCGCACACTAATGTAACCCTGGTACGTAATATTATCGCGGGTGACGTTTGTCACTCACACGTGAATAAACAACAGGACCACTTTTGACAACTCGCTTTGTACTAGACACGGTATCTAGACATATATATAATCAAAGGTCCAAAGTATCTTTCTTAAACTTTTTTCTCATGTGTCATGTTCAAATAGCTGTTAGGTTTTCTAATAAATAAATGATAAACTAATCAAACACTTGTCACTGTTCCACTGATTTAATATCCAGGATTTAAACTGACCGGTTTCGATATGAACCATTATCAAAGGTATTTTACTACACAGTTTTAGACAGTGCTATTATAACTCTTTACCAATGGTACACAAAAAACAGGGATTAATAAATAACAACAATTAATAATTATGAAATCAGTTTTCGTCATTATCACCTCGCAGATTGAGTTGCGAGTATCAGCTAGCAGCAGCTAATATAATACAGAAAACACAGAATATGACCATTTCACGATCTGAAACCAGAGAAATATACTATTATTTTGGTACTGTACTGGTACTCCCTTCCGATCCCGAACAATGCGTGCCGGGCAGAGATGTCACCCTCATACCGTGGTAACCGTCTTCGCGAGAACCGAGCGTTTTAAACGATCGTTTCTCTGCCGAACGATGGTGGCTTGGAACGCCCTGCCTGCGCACGTGTTTCCTCCAACATTAAGCGAAGCGTGAAGAGGCACATTACTGGGTCGTCAAGTTGAGGGCCACTCTCTATAGTATTCTTGTGTACTGTGAGAATCGCCCTCAATTGCCAGACGTCGCCTCAGCTTACCATCAGGCGGGTGGCGTCAATTTGTCGACCTAAATATAAAAAAAAAAAAAAAAAAAAAGTACTTTTTTACAACAGACCTTTGTAGGTTTAGGTACTACAACTAGGTATTACAATGCAATAACTTGTCTGCCCTGGCACATATATAATCTCTGCAGTCTGATTACAGCATACAGTCAAGTTATTGCATTGTAATTAGGTATGAGAATATGCACTTTTAAACCTTGACTGTACTTACGTTTAGATAAGTTTCATAAGAGAGTCTAATGTAACCAAATGCTTTGAAGAAGACAAGTTTCTGTAACATAAACCATACAAAACGAATTATTAGGGAACTTGTAAGATGAGATTTATATAGATGTCGAAGGCAAATCGTGATACGGCGTCATTTCGTGATCTGCCTGTCTAACACAATCCAAATCGAATCGAATGATTAGGGTGACCAAAGTACTAGCAACAAATATAATTCAACAAAATTCACCAACAATATAATCGTAAACACGTGTTAATATAATATAATCAGCACCTGGAAAAACTCTTAGAACAATCTAACTTGGACACCCTACTATTGATACGCTTCTGGCGTTAATAGCGCCAAGCGTCGTGAAATGGAACTACAATACGATGCGTCCAAGCATATCACGATATGGCTAAGTTATTAGATCGATAAATAGCTTGTTTTCATCGATTTGCCCAATTTTATGTTGGGAATATCATGAAATAATGTAATGGTGGCACATCATGATCTGCCCAGGCAAATAACGATTTGAAAAATTGAACGATTTGCTAACGGCATTGATAAATAAATTAAGCGTCCTCGATACAATTGGTAATGATTGGTCACTACAGATCATCCTCAAGAATGTGTAGAGGGCATACCTAATCGTCTGCAATGGCCCATGATCGGCGACGATGTAATGTATTCTGGACGTCCTGGATTGCCCATCATTGTCGATTGAATAGAGGCCGCTTTACCTGTGCGTTCACAATGGTGATGGCGACCATTCTCCCGATCCGTACATAAGCTGGTCCCCGAAATTTGTGCCATCCTGAGAAGTACATTGCCGTGGACAAGTGAGACGCCTGGAATCATATTTTTTAAACTCTCATGTTAACATAATCTAATCCTTATTAGGTACGATGATAACCTCCAACGATTTAATAAATTTTGTTGCACTTTTATGCAAAAACTACCTAGGTGAACGGATTTTAATGAAGGTACCTACTGATACTTAATAGTATAATATCCCTTTCAACATAATGAGCCCAGCCAGAGTTCTTGTTCTCATAAACTTTAAAAATACCTACAGGTAGATAAGGGTTGAACGACATTGGTCAAATCGGCATTTCGTCCAATGTGACAATGGTCAAAGCTGTAGTTCGTCAAATCGTCTGTTTGTCCTGATTTGACCTATGTCGTTCAACCCGTAGATGGGTTGAACAAGTAGTTACCTCAACTGTTGTGTCTCCAGCGTTCCACATGATGAACCCCGTCGTGGTCAGGACACCACAAGCTAAAAAGAACGAAGCCAAAAAATTGCACCAGTTCCGTTCCGATACCTACAAGATACGAATCATACATTAAACATTAGGTGGGTACCTACATAAGAGGGCTCCTGATCTACTGGTAACAGACATGGAAAAGTTGACCAACATCTAGCCAGGCCGGTCTTAAGATGGGTGTTCATTTCTTAAGACAATGAGAGCCCTCCGTGCCTCGGAGAGCAAGAAGTCTTCGGTCCCGGTTGACATACAAACATCTATGGCAGTCGTTAGGGATAGTCTGGTAGCGTAATACAAAAATCTGACCGGTCTAACTACAGAACTTCGATATCGCCCATGGGTAATGAAGGTCAGATGGCGATCGCTTCACGGAATATATCGAAGTTCAGCCGCATAGCAGTTAGACTGGAAAGCCGACCTCAACAGTAACTAAGTTGGGTAAAGGCTCGGTGGATGAAGTACCTACATAACGACGCTTATACACACCAAAAAAAATTACAAGTGTTTCGTCGAAGGGATACACAGATGCACCCCTATTAAAGGTACGGCCTGAGGTTGTGTATACAAAAGATAGCAATTATGCCGGTACATTATTTTCAAGGCATGTAACATATATTTGCCTTTTTTGTGTAGCCACTTCGACTATCAGGTGAACCGCGTGGAGGTGAGGATGACTTGGGCCTTGCAGATGTTGTTTGAACGTGTTATCACCCTTTGTCATTTGCAAAATTCACTTATTATTACTTACCATCATTTGCGTCAAAAGTATAACAAGTACTGTTACATTGAAAACGATTTGTCCACTGAATCCAACACCACATATAGTCTGAATTTGTTTGGTGCACCTATACCAAACAATGGACATTACCTAAATATAACTTTTGCAACACTTCGGCATTCCCTAATGAGGTGCCTCCATGTGGTACCTTAGTACCTATTTATATTTAATCAGTAATGAGATCCGTAGAACAACCAAAGTTGCTCACATACTCCTAAGGATTTAGTAAGCTGAAGTGGCAGTGGTACGGCCATTTATCACCAAGATCAGACGGTCGATGGGGCAAAAAAAATCTCGAATGGATACTGCGTACTAGCAAGAGGATACCTTACTGTCAATACCTCCTTAGACTGATCATTGGTAAGCTAACAGCTGCAAGAGCACAGAAAGAACTGATAGCCTGCCGAGACGACATATCTATTCTACATGCAGCATGTATGGCCGTATCCCAGTAGTTCCATTCTCTTGTTCCATTATGGAACTACTGGGATTTTTTTCTCCCAGTAGTTCCATGGAACTAGAATACCTTTTCAATCTAATCCCATTAAAAAGCGATGGTAAGTAAAATGTTTTAAGAAAAAACTTTTTAAATTTATAATAGCAATATTATATTTAAAATAATAATATAAAATTAATGCTATTATAAATTTAAAAAGTTTTTTCTTAAAACATTTTACTTACCATCGCTTTGTCATGGATTTTCGCCAAGTAACGCCTGTTTCTATCCAATATTTCTAATCCCATTAGTTCCACTATATGAATATAAGTACAGTTGAATATAAACTTACCTATTTGCATACTACTGGCATAATATTATTATTACGTGCATTTGACATATTTATAAGGAAATGTATTGTTTGACAACTGGTTATGAAACAATGAAAAAAAATCCATATTCATAACCAGAACCTCCTATTCTGTTATGATCGCCTGGTAGTTTTTCGGAATAATGAGTTCAAACATTCAATCGGTTTTCACTAAATTTAAAAGAATTTAAAATCTTGAAGGCTCTTATGTTGCTATGTATTCCTGGTACATTTGAGGTTTGTGTCTTTTATAATGGACAATCATTTTCATCTGTACTCGGTGCACCTGTTGACACATTTCTTTATTTTTCATCGGGACAAAAAAAATGTACCATGCGCTTAGTAGGGCAGTATGGATATATCTTACCAGAGCCGCTTGGGTCCCTTAATTCTCTTAGTACATGGGTAGTAGAACATTGAAAAATATTGATTAACAGCAAGCTCATTTTTCGTAAGTAGCTTTATTTTACCGAGTCTCCCACATATATCTCAAAAAGAAATCTCAAATCAGGTAGCTAACAGAGTTATCCAGTTAAAATATTCGGAACAAAATTGTAAGGTTGCATTAATTTGTATAGAGCTGCAAAGTGGTGCAGGTATTAAGTACATCATTATAACGTTTAGGGTAAACGTTGAATCGTCAATCAATATTATTTACAGTTAACCATACATTATAACATTCTATGTCCTAAATGACTGACTGCTGAGCCTAAACCACTGATCGTAGAAACCTAAAAATTGGAGGGAGTGTTTATTCACCGCTGATCACGCAATACTTTTTGAAATTTAATTTGAACATTTCTGACAAACTAAAATAACATGCAGTACGATAGCAATATAACGCTTCGCAAACCACGAAGAACTACTTCCTTAAATAATCTCTCAAATATTGACCATACCAATGAAGGATCATTATTTGACACAACAACGCTTAGTATACCAGACAGCTTACATGACAATAGTACTAATGAAATATTTAACTTGAATGAACGAATAAACACATTGACGATACAACTAACCAGCGCCCATCAGGAGATCGAAAACTTAAACATGGAAAACTGTACTCTTAAGTTGGAACTCAAGAATATGGCATCTTCTAGAGAAACATACAAAAAGATATGTTCTACTCCTGAACGTATAAGTATAACCCCACCATCTGCCCGTAAGTTGTCTCACAAGCGAAATAAGAAGTGTAGCAATACAACGAATACCGACATTCAACAAAATGTTCAATCTAAGAGTATAATTTGGCAAACTCAAGAACATAAGGAAACTCAAACCGAGTACATGCATTTCCAGCTGGATAATGATAATGCCAGGACATCAAGCTGTACTACAAATCAAATCAACGATAGCCCACCTGAAGTCAAACCCATCAAACTTAAAATTAAACCCGAACGCAAGCGAAAACTATGCATTTTGAGTAATTTAAAAATCCCAGGATCATTGTCAGCGTTACAAGATATTTTTGGAGAATTCTTCGACCTCTGTCGGTACATAATTCCTCACGGTACTACCAGAGAATTACTACATAACATCGAAGACAAGTTGAGAGGGTTTTCAATGGACGATTATTGCCTAATTTTCATAGGACCTAATGACATAAATGCTAGTGCTAACTTAATAAGTGCCTTACAGAAATCACTTAGCAAAGTCACGAACACGAACAAGGTGCTCTGTGTGCACGGGGTGCACACAGAGCACTATGATGCAACAGAACACTAGAGCACTAGAACACTATGAGCACTATGATGTACGGGGAGCCCCAATATATAATTATAAGGTGGAAGTGTTTAACGACCTTTTGCGCTCCGATCTCCAGACTAATGATTATGCTTGTTTTTTTGACAGTAACTGTTCTCTAACTCTTGACATGTTCTCATACAACACTGGCAAAATTAATAATGCCGGTATTAGGAATATATATAATCAAATCATGTATAATATAATTATTGACTGGAACTACTTTTCTGATATCAACGTTCAGGGGGACATAAATGTACAAGCTATTTCTGATAAAATGTCCCTTAACACCATACATTATGTTGATGACAAAAAGAGCAACCGGCAGTTATTTCTTGGAAACTCATCTAAATGTCCTACATTATAATATAGCTGGTCTGCAAAATAAAGCAGATGAGTTATTAACCAATCTGGAATCTCGTAAAAATAAGGTATTGGATGTACTATGTATAACAGAACATTTTATGTTGTCAGGCCATGAGTCTAGTTTATTTTTGCAAAATTATGTACTGGCTTCCTCTTACAGTAGGAGCACACAAAAGAGAGGGGGTGCATGCATATATGTAGGTAAAGGTCATGTGTTTAGAGACTGTCCGGAAGTAAAACAAATGTCTGTGGAGCGTAAATTTGAATGTTGTTGTATTGAACTTCTTGACTCCAAAACTGGCATTGTTTGTATATAGAGGACACCTTACAGGGATAACCTTAACATGTTTTTTCAATGGCTGGAAAAGGTTTTGATTCGCCTGACAAAAATTAGATTTAAAAATATAATTTTGGCAGGTGACTTCAATGTAAATGTGCTTAAAAAAAACCAAGACACTTTAGACTTTGAATGTTTGTTACTAAATTATAATTTAAAATTGGCGCTCTATGCACCAACCAGACCAGTCAGTCGTACATGTCTGGATAACTTCGCACATGACTTCAAAAGAGGCTGCAGCACTGAAATTTTGGATTTTGGCTTATCAGACCATTCTGCTCAAATAATAAAACTACCGGTTAAAAATGGCTTGCTAAAATACTGGCGCACCTCAAAAAGAGACTACAGTTTGAATAATATTAATAGGTTCAAAGAATGTATTAGAAACATATCCTTCTCTAATATATACCAGACTGCAGATCCTAACATAGCATTTAGTCTTTTCTTGGAAGAATTTAAACTTTTCTATAACCTATGCTTTCCGGAAAAAATTATAACTATAAGAGCTCATACCAAACCGCGATGGATATCACGGGGAATCAAAGTGTGCTGCAAAAAGAAAAGAGATTTATTATGGACGTATAGGGCAAATCGGTCAAGGGAAAATAAAAATAAATATATTAATTATAGTAAAAAACTAAGAAAAATAATTGTATTAACTAAACGCGCCCAAAATAATTACAGAATTCAAACGTCTCTTAATAAAAATAAAACAGCATGGCGAATTATAAACACTCAACGCTTCAACTTACCAAGAGAGTCCGTAAATAATATAAAAGTTAGTAATGACAGTATCTTAACGCAGCCCTCAGACATAGCTAATGCTTTCAACGATTACTTTATCGGCAAAGTGTCCCCCATTCAAGGTGCTGGAAAGAAAGTAACATCTCTCATACAATCTTCTCTAAAGTCAATGTTTCTTGCACCCAGTACACCGCAAACAATTTTCCTAATAATAAGAAACTTAAAAAACACTCACAGCGTAGGATACGATGGTATTTGTACTAAAATAATCAAAGCAGTAAATGAACATATATGTTATCACCTCAGCCATATTATCAATTTATGTATAAGTACGGGTATATTTCCAGCAGCACTCAAAATAAGTATCATAAAGCCTATCTATAAAAAGGGAGACTCACAGTTAATGGATAATTATAGACCTATTGCTTTGCTACCAATATTCTCAAAGATATTTGAAAAATTTTTATATAATGCAATAAATACTTTTTTTGAAAAAGAAAACTTATTATGTAGTGAACAGAAGGGGTTTCGTCAGAATAAAACTATAAACATGGCAATCTATGACTTTTATAAAAATGTTATTACCTATGTCGACAAAAAAACACCTGTTTGTGCTATATACTGTGATATGTCCAGTGCTTTTGATTATGTGGACCACAAAATACTTTTAAAGAAACTGGATATTTACGGAATAAGAGGAAATGTTCAGAATTTGATTCAGTCTTATCTAGAGAACCGTCAACAAATGACGGCTATTACAAGAGTGAATAATAATACTCAGTTAGAAGAAATGCATACTTCCAAGGCCCAGTATGTATCATATGGTGTCCCTCAGGGTAGCGTCCTTGGGCCACTTTTGTTTATTATATATATCAATGACTTACCAAAATGCACTATACACAAAATGACTTTATTCGCTGACGATAGTACCATAACCATACCTTGTAAAGACATTGATGATTATAACTCTGACATTAACGAATCACTGACATCGATAGTTTCATGGTTGAATAATAACAATTTGAAAATTAATCTATTAAAGACAAATATAATGCATTTTGGACAAAGGCACCAGAACCGATTAAATGTGAACCTGATGCATGACCAGGTGCAAATAGAAGAGTCTATGACTGCGCGGTTTCTGGGGTTGACATTAGATAGTAAGTTGAAATTTAAGGAACACATTGACATACTTTGTAAAAAAATTAGTAGCTTATCTTACGCTCTCTATAAACTTGCACCTATTATTAACAAAGTAGCTTTACTGTCAGCATACCATGGTTTAGTGGAGTCAGTACTTCGATATGGTGTAATTTTTTGGGGTAATGCAACTAACAATGACATGGTCTTTAAAATGCAAAAGCGTTGCATCCGTGCCATGTTTGGTATTGAGAGCACTGAGAGTTGTGTGCCATTTTTTAAAGAGCACAATATTCTGACACTCCCCGGCATATACATACTAGAGGTAGCACTGTTTACCAGGTATAACCCACACCTGTTTCCAAGATTAATGGACAAAGTCGTGCGTAATCGTCGCGATAATAACAGGCTATGTGTCCATCCTGCTAAGACTGCCCTATTACATAAAAGTGTAATATGCATGGCTCCATTAATCTACAACAAAATTCCCAAAAATATAAAAAATTTGAACAACAATCGTTTTAAGTGGGCGCTCAAAAGATTGTTGACTGAGAAGTGCTACTATAGTATTAAGGATTTTCTCGAGGATATGACCCTGTAGGATTGACTTTTGTTTGTAACTGGATGACTGATGTATGATATAGATGTGATGACTTGAAGTTAAATAATAATTTGTACACCACTCAATGGTAAAACATGTTGTGTCCAATCGAAGTTTAAGACCTATATAATAAGCACTTGACTATGTATATTATATGTACACATGTTTTTTGCAAATAAATATTATCTTATCTTATCTTATCTTATCTTACCATACTAGACTTTTAAATTTTCTGTCTGTACTTATACCTACGTAAGTACCTACTAATCTTCGAAAATACTGAACAGATTTTCCTGCGGTTTTCACAGATAGGTATTATAAGTAGATGAAGCTCAGGGCAACGTTTCATCAAAATCATATACTTAGTAACTATATATTAAATTATATAAAGCGCTACTTACTCTCACGCACCATCTCTACATAAGCACCAATGTTAATCGTACTAATACACATTCCGCAATTTAATACCAAAACAATTAGATAAGCCAAACATTTTCGTATCATTTGTCTCTCAGCTTCTGAATCATTTATAATTATTTTTAAAGAAACAGTCAAACTAAAAAGTACTTCTCTAATCAACTTTCTATGGTAAACTAAAAGGAAATAATAAAAGGAAAATATCGGTATGTTGATACTATGAAAGAACACAGAAAAACGATGGTACATGGTTAAATTTGTTTTTATTTAGATTCGTCAGAAGTTGGTGTGACTCTACCGAGGGTTCCAAAATGCAACGAGACTGAGAAGAGCCCTCAAGAAACTCAGCTCGGCTTTTTTCAAAATATTTCATCTTAAATCTAATACAGAGTTATTTAGAAAGGAGCAATTCGTTACGTTGTTACAACCAGGCCGCCTTGTCATCTAAGAAATCATTAATACTATAATAAGCTTTATGGCACAATTTACTTTTTATTAGTTTTTTAAATTTATTGACAGATAAATTTGCTATTTCGGTTGGCAATGTATTGTACATTCGAATAAAGTTCCCCGCAAAATAATTACTCACTTTATGAAGCCTAAATTTAGGAACAGCCAGTTTATCCTTATTTCTTAAGTTTAGATTATGATTATCACTATTTTTCACAAATTTACTTTTGTTCTTGTGGGTATACAATAAAATTTCATAAATATACTGTGAATACACTGTAAGGATGTTAATATGCTTAAACTTATCTCTTAATGACTCCCGAGACCCCATTCCATAGATAGTCCGGATAGCCCTCTTCTGCAACACAAAGATGCATTCAATATCGGCAGCGTTACCCCACAGTAGTATGCCATATGTCATGATACTGTGGAAGTAGCTGAAGTAGACAAGACGCGCCGTTTTTAAGTCTGTAAGTTGTCGGATCTTTTTGACAGCATAGGCTGCTGAACTAAGCCTGGCCGAAATTTTCCCGATATGAGGCCCCCATTGCAATTTGGAGTCTAACGTTATGCCCAGAAAGACAGTGTCATCGACCAATTCTATTATATCATCCCTAACCTTAACACTGGTTTTAACAAGTCTTACATTAGGTAAGGTGAATCTTACACATTTAGTTTTATTTTCATTTAATAATAAATTATTAGCACAAAACCAGTGGACTATCCTAGAGAGGGCAATGTTTACATCGTCAAGTTCGCGCTGTCCACGTTTAACTTTAAATATTAAAGAAGTGTCATCAGCAAACAAAACTACCTCGTGGTCGTCTCTTATGAGGTGAGGGAGATCATTAATATATACTAGAAAAAGAAAAGGTCCCAAAATTGAACCCTGCGGTACCCCCATTGCTACAGGAGAACCAGGTGACTGTTTACCATTGATCACTACTTTCTGGACCCTATCACTTAAGTAAGAATTGACGAAATTCAAGGCCGTCCCCCGGATTCCGTAATGATCAAGTTTCTTAATTAAAGTCTGGTGCTGAACGCAATCGAAGGCCTTAGATAAGTCACAGAATACACCATAAGCATCATATGACTCATCCCAGGCCCTGTATATACACTCTAATAATTTAATACACTCAGTGGTGGACCGACCACGAGTGAAACCGAATTGTTTTGTATGTAATAGTTTATTAACGTTAAAGTGATTTTGCATTTGATTAAGCATAATTTTTTCAAACATTTTACTAAATGTAGGTAGTACAGAAATGGGACGGAAATTGGACGGATCTGAAGTACTACCCGATTTAAACAGGGGAAATAATTTACTAGATTTCATTAAATCAGGGAACACACCACTATCAACACAATTATTAAATATTATTACTAGTTCAGGAGCAACCATTTCAATAAAAGAATTTACTAAATACACAGAGATGCCCCAGAGGTCAGCTGTTTTCTTGATATTTAAAGATTTAAAAGTTTTTAAGATAGTGTTTATGTTAACTTTACTGAATTTAAATATAACGTTACAACAAGGAACGTTTGCTTTTAACAAAGATTCTGCAATGGGGGTTGAAGAGCCTAGGGTTTTTGTCAAATCTACTGGAATTCGGGAGAAAAAATTTTCAAATTCGTTAGCGACCTCGAAGTCTGATGTAGTTATTTTACCATTTATATTAAGTTTAAAATGATTATCATTTAATTTTTGTTGACCTCTTTCCGCGTTTATAATTTTCCAAGTAGATTTAACTTTGTCTGCACTATTGAGAATTTTATCACTTATATATTTTGATTTAGCTGCTAAACAATCTGCTTTAAACTTTTTTGAATAAGTTTTAACATAATCTAGAAATTCAACTGATCTATTAAGCTGTCTTTCTGAGTATAGTTCATAAAGTTTTTGTCTACTTTTGTGTATACCCTCAGTGGCCCATTCACTGAAAGTAGGACTATCACTAATCATGACCTCCTTAGACTTGAATATGGAGTTGAACTCGTTGTAAAAAGAATCAAAAAATAATTTATACATTACATTTGGATCTAAGCCAGTGTCTAAGAATGGAATTTTATTGCAAAGTCCAACCCTCATACGTTCCAACCGGTCACCAGTTATTGGTCTACATAATATTTTACGTTTTATAACTTTTTCTTTAGTGATTTTAAAAGATGCTATTTGCCCACAATGGTCTGAATCTAGCTTTTTTATAATACTTTTACTTTCTGGCAACATATCGCTGTATATATTATCCAGGCAAGTGGCTATTGTATTACAATATCTAGTAGGCTCCAAAAATAAGTTTGTAAGATTGTGTGATTTAAATAAATTTAAAATATTATAACTCATAGGCGTATTAACAAGTAAATCGACATTAAAATCACCACATACTATTAGGTACTTATTAGTTTTTCCAAGTTTACATAGAACTTTGTCAATAAGTTCCTCAAATTCGCAAAAGGGTGAGGTTCCAGGTTTATACACGCATACTACTATGAATTGCTCCATTTCCACGCACGACAGTTCGACTTTACACTCTAGAGAAAGAGACACAATATCTTTCCGTTCTTTAAATTTAAGTTGTTTATTTAATAAAATCAAAGATCCCCCCGTACTGTGGTCACCCTGCAGAATGCACTACCAATCCGGTGATTACTGAAATTGAACATGAGCTCATACGGCTTACGCATATGTTCTGTAATACAAAAAATATCAATATTATCTGAATTCATTAACAGTTCCAACTCTAACTCTTTGCCATGTGTTAAACAACCAATATTTTGATGCCCTATGTTGATATAATTTACATTTTTTTAATTGGTTTGATTTGGAGGGCATTTTTTAACATAATTAATATTTGTAACTAAATTTAATTCAATTAATTGACTATGTCTGCTAAAGGGTAATATTGCCTCTGTTGTCGTAGAACTTAATTTAAATTACTTGGAACAGATTCCAAAGTCTTAACACTAAATCTACATTGCTCAATAAAAGCAGTTTTGTCAGCCAAGTTCTTGGCTGAAGTGTAAAAATAATTGAATAGCAAACTTGCTATTTGTCTCTTATAATGCTTTGGTAGAAAATACCTACCTTTGTTTACATAAACAATATGTTTGTTATTGTTAAAGTTACTGTCAGAAGTTGACAAATTGTATTTATATACAGTTCTCTTAAAAACAGAATTAAAGTCAATTACATGGAATTTATTATTATATTGGCTAGTTAAATTGAGTTGTAAATTTATCTTATATCTAAGAGAATTTTCCACGTCTCCACACCTTTTATGTATGGTAATGTAAACATTACTACATGTTCAACATTTAAGTTTTGCATTTTGTCAAAGTATAGGGATAGTTCATTTTTGTTAGTTTTACCCCTGTTTGAGCAGAAAATAATTATTTTACTGTTTGAGTCAAAATTATATTCTAATATCTTTTGCATAATTTCATTTAAAGATGCACCTGGATAACAGTTATTAATATTTTGTTATTAATAATTTGTTTATAGTTATTAATAATTTGTTTGTATGTAAAACGCGCTTATTAGGCATAAGAATAGCACTAATATAAGCACGTTATTAAACACATTAAAATATGTATAGATTTTATTGAATTTTGATGGTAGTTTTTGGTAGTTCCAAACATATGGACACCCTAATATGTAGGCAATCAGGGTGATTTTATAGAAACATGATGTAGTTTTTGTAGGTTTGTAAAGAAGTTCCATGACAAATATCCTATTTCAGCAAGAACTTCAGTTAGTTAGTTTTAAACTACGAGCAAGCAAAGATATAATGACGACTGATTGTTCCAATTATTTTTTTATTTAGTAATTGTTTTATAATTACTTAACTAAGTAAAAGTTTGAAACAATTTTTTGTAATACATAATAGCCAAATCACTTGACATTTAGAAGGCTGTTATTAGATACATACATACATTTTTATTTTCATACTAGCTGTTGCCCGCAGCTCCGCCTGCGTGTTACTTTAGATCTACATAACTTTTTTATTTATGAAGCGATTGAAAACCGAACCTCAAGTTCAAATCAAAAAATCAAATCATTTCTGAGATTAGCGTGTTCAAACATTCAGACAAACAGACAAAAGTTCTAAAAACCATTAATAGTGAACTCCACTGCGGGTGACGTAACCTGTTCTGAAGAGCTCTTCAATCTGATCCCACCCTCTTCCTTCCGATCCCGAACAACGCGTGCCGGGCAGAGATGCCACTCCCACACAGTGGATAGCATGTTCGCGAGAACCGAACGTTTTAACCGTTCGTTTTTCTGCCGAACGATAGTGGCCTGGAACGCCCTGCCTGTGCACATATAACCCTGGGTTCTTTAAGCGGAGCGTGAAGAGGCACATCAGTAAGTCGTCAAGTTGAGGGCCACTCTCTATCGTATGTGCTGTGAGAGTGCCCCACAATCGCTAGACGTCGTCACGACTTACCACCAGGCGGGCGGCGTCAATTTGGCGAACCGAATATAAAAAATAAAAAAAACCTACGACAAACTTAATATTTGCGGTTGGTACAGTACTCGGGTCAAGGGATTGAATCGCAAAATTAAGTTTGTTTTTTATTGTATATACTTTTCCGGGATAAAAAGTACCCAGTGTGGTGCCCAGGATATTAAAGAATAATTATACCAAGTTTCATCGTAATCGAACCAGTAGTTTTTGCGTGATGCCTGAACAGACAGACAGACAGACAGACAGACAGACACAGACAAAAAAAATTTTAATCACATTTTTGGGTTCAGTGTCAGTCTAGTAACACCCCCTGCCATTTATTTTTTTGATATCTTCAATGTACAGAATTTTCACTTCTACAGATTTATTATAAGTATAGATAGTACTAGAGCTGATAGATCGTAGTGTAATAATATAAAAATTATTAGCTTCATAAACACTTGATTTTCAAACATCTTAAGTAAAAACATAGTTATTTGAAATAGATCAGAAAACAATAAAAATACACATCAAAAATTTACACAACAAACGACTTCAAATTGGAGAATGGACATGGAAATGGGACAAAATAATTGTCGGGATGGGACCAAATTAAAATGTGGGACCACTTGGGAATTAATAGCTTTCATTTAAAAAATCAACATCGGTTCACCCAGTCCAGAGATATGAGGTAACAAACATAAAAAAAAACATACAGTCGAATTGAGAACCTCCTCCTTTTTTGGCAGTCGGTTAAAAAACAAAATACGATGTATATAATTTAATAGAATAAGAATGGATAAACACTTACGCAATAGCTATTACGTAATATATAATACTAGTACGATGTCCTGCGCGGTAGGTTTTGGCCTATAAATTTTGATCCCTTAGGGCTAGGTCAAATTTTCGATTTTTGGCTTGCCTCCAGATCGAGGGCTATCCATAAAGGGGCTACGATGACCACTACCGACAACATCGAATTTTTGCTTCATATCATATTCATAATTTCTACATCGCGCTATTAAGGTTAGGTTAGGTTCGGTTCAAAAATTCGATGTTGTCGGTAGTGGTCATCGTAGCTCAGTTGGCAGAGCAGTCCCCCTGTTAGGGAAAGGCCGTGGATTCGAATCCCGCCGATGACATCAGTTTTTGTGATCTATTTATAATTTCTTTCTTAATATTTTAAGAATAGTTTAAGCAAACTCATTGCTTTGAAATACAAAAAATGTTCAATTAAAATTGGGTGACAGGGAATAAGTACCTACTTACCTACCTAATCGTCATTATCAAATAAGCTTTACCACGCGGGTGGAGTTGCGTGTATTAGCTAGTAATTAAGATAACTAATATAATACAGAAAACACAGAATATGACCATTTCACGATCTAAAACCAGAGAAATATCCTTTTATTTTGGTACTTTTTTATAACACAGCGTTTTAGGTTTAGGTACCTACAGGTTCAAAAGTGCATTCCAATTATTACAATGCAATAACTTGTCTGCCCTGGCACAGATGTGACATAGGTACTACTGAATATAATCTCTGCAGTCTGAAGTATCAGCATACAGTCAAGTTTATAATTGATTCTTTTTTCTTGGGAAATAAACAATTCTTATAAACTATTTAGTGTCTACTTGTGTGCTTGATTATTAAAAACAAGAGACTTAACAAGAGTGTAAATACAATTAAAAAAGGAAGGAATAAATAAGACAATTCGAGAACGGATTCAAACCATGAGTCAGATAAAGTGGGACGAGTGCGAGTGTATTGAGATGGATTAGAGATGAAAAAAACTAAGTTGGTAAGACTTACTATAGTCTGTTTAAGGAGTCAGCCGCTCTAACAAGAAATGATCCATTTCGGTAGTTTATCTTACTTATGGGAACGTGAAGTGGATATTGCAACCTAACTGATCTAGGGGGGCCTCTTATGTGCAACTTTTCAAGTGAATAGTACTCGTATATAGGGAATAATATCCATACTAATGGGAATGCAGTTTTGAACCTTGGCTGTACTTACATTTAGATAGGTTTCAAAACATTATTCTAGTTCCCTACTAGTACGATGAGATCTATGTATGAAGATAAAACATTAGATTATGGTGATAGCGACCATTTTCCCGATCCGTACATAAGCTGGTTCCCGACAGTTGTGCCATCCTGAGAAGTGTTATAATGAGTAGGTAGGTAGGTAGGTTTCTCTGCCGAACGATAGTGGCCTGGAACGTCCTGCCTGTGCACGTGTTTCCTCCCACATATAATCCTGGGTTCTTTAAGCGGAGCGTGAAGAGGCACATCAGTAGGTCGTCAAGTTGAGGGCCACTCTCAATAGTAATGTGTGCTGTGAGAGTGGCCCACAATCGCTAGACGTCGTCACGACTTACCACCAGGCGGGCGGCGTCAATTTGGCAAACCAAATATAAAAAAAAAAAAAAATAAAAAAAAAAAAACCTAATAGACTACAAAGAAAACCACAGGCGTCCGCTAGTTATAATATACTATTGTAATATTAAAAATATTAGCACCATTAACACTTTCAGATTTAGAGAAAGACAATAAAAACATAAATACAAAGTATATATTTTAATACATAACAGACAACAAGTACACTTAAGTATAGATGTTTTTTCACAAAATACAGAAAAATAATACTTATAAAAAAACACAAAATAAGTATATATATCTTACTTGCTAAGTACCTTGTCAATTTACAAATGATCCATAATGACATTACGAATACAAATAAAATGGCAAAAATTACTGCCATTGATCCTTTATGGCACAAAGGCCCTGTAACCATGTCAGAAAAATGAACAAATATCATTATAACAATGGTAAAAGTAAAGTATATCTAAACTAAGGCCAACGAGACGACCGAAAAAACTTTGTTTAGGTTTTTATCTCGTCTCGTTGGCCTTACTTTAGATTTTTATAAGTATAGTAGATTGGTAACCAAGCCAACCAACCAACCAATGAAAGCTTCCCATTTCTGACGAGATATTTTGGTAATAGTTAGTTCGAGTTCCAATAGTTCGAGGCAGAAATGGGTGTTATCACCCGAGTTAAACACTCTACTTTTCATTTCGAATACGAGGAAAGCAAATAGAAGTCAAATAAATATAATTATAACACTAGAGATTTATCACGTATCAAGTATTGTACTAACCACCTATTTTTTAATTTTTGTTTTTCATTCGCACTTTTTTCAGGGCAGGCAAGTCCTTTGATCATACCGCCTTTTCATTGGTTATATTTTTCCATACAAAATAGTCTTCAGTTTTTTAATATCTTCAGGTAATTTTTATACGCACAATCTTTTTTGAACCGCTATAGAGTATCTTTTTTATAATTTGACGCGTTACGGCGGGCGATTTAGTCAGTTTTAGTCGGAGTCTCAACCCTAAAATACTCAGTATTTTAAGGTATAACTATCCAAATAATTATTGTTTGTGCTATTTACGTTTTATTTTATTGTAACTCAACTCTTTTTTGTTTATGATCATTCAAAAACCAGAATGTTGTATTGACTTAATCGAACTTTGGCTGTATACGTTTTATGCCATCGCCTCAAGATATGATGATGACTTTTTTTTTACTTTTCCGCCCTAGGGCCGATATGTATCACTTTCAACCCGCATATTAGGTAAGCAATGACCCACTTTCAGAGCATGAGAGATGAAAAAAAAAACATACAGCACCATGATAATTGAAGATTGTAAATGCATCTTAAAGAGACCACTAGTTCAGCTCATACAATCGTTTATCTATTGACAGCACTTTTTTTTTAAGGACTATTCCTCTAAAAATAAGCAGGTATTAATGTTTTTGTTGCCTATATTATATTGTGCAACTTTAAGACGGTATTCCATTATGCAAGTCTTGCATGCATATGACGTCACAAGCGGTATGCAAGATGCAAATGTGACGTCATACTTGCATATGGAATAGCGCCCTTATACTCAAGTATACTCAATCATACACATAGTTAGTACTTCTTTATTTATTCCTATATTTAATGTAATATTTCATTTTTAGGCGTTTGATAAAAGTTGGCGATAAAATAGCTGAATTCATTTGAATGAATTTGGAATGTCGTTAAATTCTTATTGGATAGGTATTTTTTCTTCAATTAACAAAAACTTTTAACCTACTTAAGGCACTATATAACTTAAGGCAACATACTGTACCTAACTTTACGAGTTAGTTAGATACTTATATTGGTATTTAACTATTAAAATAGTTATTTTAAACTTTCATTGAATAGTCTAAGAGCTTTTGAGTACTGCATACGATCAAGTTAACTTAAAATAATGCTTTTTATGCTATGAATTGCTATAATATGCTATTTTGTAATCGTACATGTGATGTATTGGCGACATCGAATAGTATAAAAAGCATTCTTACGTAAGGCAACCTCCTTTCCATGCATCACACTATTTAACTTGTGATGCCAACCTTCTAAGCAATAAGTGGTGCCAGGTCGCTCTGAAGGGGCTAAACCATATTTGTATCATGGACTCTTTTCCATAGGTACAGGATACTTTCATATTCTGTATGTAGTTATGTATTTCCATCCTTCTGCGAAAACTAAGGTCCAACCAGCACCATGGTGGCACGGTGGCCTCACGCATGCGCGGCACAGATCATCACCGGGCATGGATGCTTCTGTAAAGTATCTGCACCGCATCCATCGTGAGTTCACACCCCAGCGTCAACACTGCGAGGTTTCTGACGAAGACACTGCATTCCACACGTTGGTGGAGTGATCAACGTAGGCGAGGTAGCGCCGCCGCCTTAACTTCGTCGTGGGTTAGGGCCTGGATACTCTCT
Source organism: Nudaria mundana (assembly GCA_963556515.1). NCBI lineage: Eukaryota > Metazoa > Arthropoda > Insecta > Lepidoptera > Erebidae > Nudaria > Nudaria mundana. Next base: position 22,088,642 of record OY748295.1, read on the forward strand.
CTCTCTCTCTCTGGAAAGCATGATATGGGCCATGGTCTCCGGTGCTTAGCTTCCAAAGCATTTTCAAGTATGGAGGGTGATACAGTAGAAGATACGCTAGAACACATAGAGCGGCTTATTGTTCTGTTACAAGCAAACACTCTAGTCTAGACTCACCTTTACATAACAGGCGAATGCTGGGCTGTTAGGAAGGTAGTATTGTAAGTAATGCCCAAAATTGGATTGAGTGAATGGTGACCTTTAAAATAACTATCAGGATTTGATTTTACCCACATGTTAAATCTAAGCTTCAGAATCACTTCTGTAATAAATCTGAATTGGATACAAAAATATAATAAATCCTAATAAGATACACTTATATGGATGACTTATGTGTATTTAAACTTAACAAATATGAATATAATATATTTTTCTAAGCAATGCCCTGTTGTTAACTTTTCTAAAATAAGTTTACAATATGAACCAGTCGAACCAGCGACTGTTCGCTTTGTAGGAGGAACGTTCAACCAACGTATGAGCCACGCACGATGTGAGTGGGACAGAACCTTGTCACAATAACCTCTTGGTGACGTCATCAATCGCTGAAAAGTACGGATAACAAAACAGTACTGTAGGTCAATCTACGTCACTATGACGTCACCAACATGGCCGCCAATCCCATTGTCATCTTGCGCTACTTATATTGGTCGGGTGCCTGCCGTTTTGCCGAAAAGATTTTGACAAAATTTCATTACCCAAACAAATTTTAGCAACCTTTTTTTATACCATTGCAATATTTCGAATTATTTTAGTACGCATATTTTTATTTGGTCAAATTTTTACTTGGCAAAATATTACCAAGTATAATGTCATTATGGCTTGTGCCAGTGCCAGAAACGATGATTTTGCGTAAAAACTGTTATTCCAACTGAAATATTTGACTAAATAAAAAATGTTAAAGTACTAGTTGGTAAACAAGTTATAGTTTAAACGTTCATTTCCCAAACATTAGGTTTGCGTTACAATTTTTTGTAAATAGATTTTTTGCTAAGTAATAATTTGGCAAATTAAATTATGCGAAAATTTTTTTGGGAAGTTAACATTTGTCAAATTCCTTTCGGTCAAACAAGGGAGACCCATATTGATCAGGTGACAGAACGTGGCCACTTATAATTGTAACCTATGCCTGTATTATATTAAATTTTATCACCACCGTAAGACGTACAATCACCTCTCAAAGCACCGTAAGATCCCGTTTTAAGTTACAAAGTTACAACGCGTTGTAACTATTAAGAACACATGCTAGTTATCACTAGTCAAAACGCGTTTTAGGGTTTAACATTGTCTTTGTTGTTGATTCACACTAAAGAGAAAAATAAATGGTTTAAAACGGCTGTTTAAAACACAGATTTTTGCTGGCTACACGACTTTAAATCAGTGTTCAATAAAACGTCGTACAGGTATGACGTAGGTCATTTACTTTAAAACATCATTCATTTATTCTACACGATTTTAAATCTTTAATTTTTCAAGTTGAGCATTCACTGAGTACGCCAAATGTCAAAATTTAGGAACAAATTTTGACATTTGACGTAAGGTACTCAACGAACACTTAACTTGAAATTCTCAATTCAGAAACCGGCCGTAAGTGTGTCTCTGGCCCTTATGCGGCACGTTCTTAGGTTATGGTTTTTGTTTATTTTTATTTGTAGGCGTATGTATGCGGCAATAATAACTATTAACAATTATTGCCGCATAAGCTTAACTGCTATTCTTTAAGAACTGTTTTACCTAAGGCATAAAGTAACAATGCATTCTTACTAGTTAAAACGCGTTATAACTAAAAACGGTGTCTACAGTAACATATACCTCGCGATAGTCAAGTAAATACGGCATATCCACAGTGTTCTACAATTTGGCGTCAAAGAACTGTAGTTCCTTATCCTGAGGCAACTTGACGAAGTAGCTCTCGACATAGTCGTCGTCGACCTCGGCGAGGGTCGCAGGCTTCCACTTCGGAGTGTTGTCTTTGTCTATCAAGAGGGCGCGTACTCCTGGCATTTGGAAAAGGACAAAATTGCTATAAAGAAGCTATCTATATTTTCTTCTTCTCTGATAAATAAAAAATAACCGGCCAAGTGTGTGTCGGGCAACGCATAGAATAGGGTTCCGTAGTCAATATTAGCATCACACATTTAGTCTTAAGAAAATGTGTAAATGTTTCAATTATTGAAAAAGAGTGACCGATAGTTTTATGCCAGGTTCTTTCTCTCGGTTCTACTTATTGCTTTGCGAATCTGGCAGTAGGTACATGTAAATATAGAAGCAATGATATTTTTTATTTTAAGTACTTACTGACGTTTGTAAGAACCATTAGGTCACTAAATAAATAAATAAATCATTTCATTTCATCTATATCTCCTTAACAAACTAAGTTGTTAACCTCTTATAGTTTTCCTTGCATGTTCATTACATGGACCATCATAAAAAAAAACAGATTTTTCGAGCCAGCCGTTTAGATTTTAAAGGGACGCTCTGTTTTAACAAACAAATTAACTATAAAGTTGAATATCTCGCAAACGAATACTTTAATCAAAAAATCGTCTTAACAACAACGTAATGTTTTTAAAAGACCTATCTAATGATACCCCACTCTCAGGGAAAGACGCAAAAAAATAAAACAAAATCTGATTACGTGTAGGGGAGGTGCCCAGAGACGTATTTGTATACTTATAATATAAAATATATACTTATCATAGGAGGTACCCCAATAGTACATTTTATGACCTTATGACAAGGGAGTAAAACCAAAGCGATGTGAAGGATTCTAGAGTAGAATCCTGAGCGTAGCGAGGGTTTCTAAAGGAGAATCCTAAGCCTAGCGAGGGATTCTAAAGTAGAATCCTAAGCGTAGCGAGGGATTTAAAATACATTGTCTGAGAAAAAATAATTTTACAGTCGAGGCATCAATATTATTTTTCATCATCTTCTATGAAAAAGTTCGCGGTTCTTGTTTTGTTTGGTTGGATTACTATGAAAGATTCAGTGCCTGCTAAAAAGTGTTTGTACAAAAAAGAGGATTATATTATTAGCAAAGGAAGGAGGTTTAAACCTAATTTTATTCTTACCTTCAGGGAAGTCATGGTTCAGTGTGGAGCGGACAGCGACACGGAATTCCATCTTGAGGCACTGACCCAGGTCCAGCTGGGCACCTCGCTGGAGCGCGCGGAGGGTTATCTTCAGGGACCCAGGGCACATTTGATTAAGGGTCTGGCGAAATACGATGGCTTTAGTTAACCAAATTCAAACAATGGTGGTGGGCCAAGGTCCCGAATCTCTGGTAAAATTTAAACCTGTACTAAAAAAAGTGTACCGGCTGCTGGAATGTCGTCTATTTAAGCCCTAACTCACCTTCAATGTCTTCTCGGACCAATCATTCTTGACTTTTTCTAGTCTCTCAATAATCTCCTCAATAGTTGATGCCGCGAAGCAGTAGTTAATGTGCTTGATATTATCAGCTAAAGAGAACTCGTCAGATGGCTCATGGAATTTGTTCAGTAAAGAGTTGACTTCCCCATCGCTGGTGCAACGGGAGAGTAGGACTTCGAGCTCGTAGAGCCTCTTACTTGGAACATAATGTGTTGCGATACCTGATTTTACAACATCTCTGCCTTTCAGTCTGTCACCTGAAATATTCGGTTTTCATCAACTTTTCAGTCAAATCAATTGATAGTAAGGCACATGCAAGTGTACAGATCTGCAGTTTCTAAAGTGGATTTTTTACATAAACACATACTATAAATAATGTTTTTATCCCCGATGGAATAAGTTCTTACATGACAGATGCATTTAATACACCCACATATTGCTCAGCAGTTTCTTAGTCCTACATACTAAGGTGGACCCAACTATTGCCTCGTCCATTTTTCAGCAGATGCACCGCGTGCAGGTGAGCACCATTTCCCCATGCAGATGTTGACAGTGCTCCTTATCAATCTCTATTCTAACTATTTACTTACCAGTCAATCCTAAATATAAACCTAAGTTAACTTGCAGTCTCGGAAGAAAATATGACCCGCCGACATCAGGGAACAAACCAATCTTTGTCTCTGGCATGGCAATCATAGCCTTCTCGGTAGCTATCCTATACCTCCCATGTACTGACATACCGAGGCCTCCTCCCATAGTTATACCATTTAAGATAGCGATGTAGGGAATCTTGTATTTTCCTGTATAATAGTTTACATTGTATTCTGTGTAAAAGAATCTAGGTCCTTCAACTTTATCTATCGCTGATTTAATATCTCCACCAGCACAAAATGCTTTGTCACCAGCTCCTTTTATAATTACTAAGGCTTTTTGACTCTCCCATTCTCGAAGTTGTGCCAGTAACTTTGTTACCATAGATGTATTGAGAGAATTTAATGCCTTTGGTCGATTTAATGTTATAATTCCTGCATTGTTGAGCGTCTCAAAGATGACATCTTGTTCTTGACTAGACATGGTTCGCTTTAGAGCTAGAGTTGGACGTATGATTTTGATGCTTTGTTTAAACATCTGTGAAGTAAATTTAGGAGTTATAATATCAAAATATATAATAAGTTGTTTGATTTAACCCTCCATTAAAATTTTGCATTCATTAATTATTACGAAAGTGAAGTGATAATATACTTGTAGTGGTATGTAATTTACTTCTAAATTTTAAAGTGCACCAAATACATAAGGGCACAAAATGAACCATATCCAATGAGATTCCGTCACCAATATGCTTTGAGTAAGTAATATACATTTATAAAAAAATACTAAATAGCAATTATTCAAACATGAACATAAAAATATTGTTATATAGTTTTGCTCGCTACAGCATCCATGAAGGTCGGCCATTTTCAATAAATATTAATTTCCCAAGTATTTTTTGTTTTATAATTCAAAATTAGGAAATCGAACAAGTATGTACTAAAACATAATTTTATTCAGCTCCCACACTTATTCATAAACAAGTTACAAAAGCAAAACGATATATTAGCCTACTGTACATACTGTGAATATAATACATTACAGGTACTTTTACTTAGGTATTAGTATCATAAAGAACTATATGATTAATATTTATGACGTAGAACACCAATCAGCAGAATCAAACCCTAACTTTCAAACTAAATACCAAGTAGGTAGGTACCTTTATTTACAAAACAGAACATGTGTGCTGATGCCGCTAATGATAACATTCAATTGCATAATAACTTACTTTGAACTTAAAAATAACGATAACCTTATAGGTACTTTATGCTAAAAGTAAAACACCACACCATCTAATAACCAAATACTCGTATAAAATATCATAAATGACGTGCGTTTATAAATGATGTGTGGAGATAAGATTAATAAAAAAAAGTACAAAATAACCGGTTGGGTTCAAAGCCGAACAAGCGATGCGTTGTATGATTTTTATCAAATTTAATGCCTGTGTGGTGTGTGACTGTGATAGATACCTACTGGACAGGACTTGACAAATGACAGGAGTGATAACAGTCGGAACGGAACGGAACGGAACTGGTAAACGTAAACGTAGTGCTTATATTATATTCTCTTTGGGAACTGGCATGATGGCATGGCAGTGGCAGATAGCAGAAGACAGACATCAATGTCAACATAATGTCACGTCACTCATTTGTCACTCAGCTGAATTGATAAAAATCCATTTCACGCAGGTTTCAGGACTCTCTTGCCCTATTCCATGTAAGACTTAATATTCCACAAGCAATCATGTTCTAAATATTTGGAAACAAATTTTAAAGTTGTTTATTCGCTCCTGCGAAACGACATTTTTGCGGCCAGGCGGCTACTAATGAACTCGACTAATCAACCAGGTTCGGACTTGTTTAGCCGGTGAACCAGTGAGCACGGATGCGTGGTGGGAGGCGCTACTCGCCCGAAAAAATAGAGTGAAATGGATTGACGCGACTAAATCATTTACTAAATTACTCGACAAAATTTTTGTAGTTCGCACATATTTAGCTACTAAATACTAGCTACTCTTCTAAATTACTAGCCTAATCCGAACTAGGCTTAAGTATTATTTCGTTCGAATATTATCAATTAATTCATTAAAATACCAAAAATCTAAAAAATAATGCTAATCGACAATTTTATGAACTACAATCTAATCTGGGGTAATTTTACGATTTTAAGGTCATAGCACGGGGCGTTATGTTCTAATAAAAAATCTCGGACATAACAATTTTATATATTATCTGTGTATACGACCCACCGCATCTTATTAAGGGGATAAGAAATAACTTTCTTACAAAAGATATCTCTTTTGGTTGCAAAAGAGCCAAATGGTCTGATATTGTTGAGGTTTACAAGACAGACTGTGAACATGCAGAATCGAGACTTCTCCACAAACTGAATGATGAGCATATACTTCCAGAAAAGGTTAAAAAAATGAAGGTTTGTCATATAATAATAATCATGTCCTCCTGACTGAATTTAGGTCATAGAGGCCAACCTCAACGGAGATTAGCAATTGGCGCAGAAAATATTATAGTGGACCAGTGTGTGCGCTGCCACAGGTGCACTCTCTATTCACTCACACTCATAGTCCGATGGGACCGGACTGGGCAATCCGACCGGAGAGAGATCAGGCGCAGAGCTAACGACTTTACGTGCTTTCCGAGGCACGGAGCGAGTGATCATTCATTTATAATACGCACATAACTTGTCATATTTATAATAAGCACATAACTTGTCATATTACGTAATTAATTTATAATACGTACATACGTCAGAGGTGCGCGCCTTAGGTTCAAACCTGAGACCTCTGACTCGCCAGTCAACGGTCATACCACTAGGCTATCACGCCCAAACACGTTCTGTTTGTCAAATATCGTTAATATTATGATTTGTATCCTCCTTTATTATTTAATTCATTTTGTCTAATTAATTATATTATTAGCAGGTAAAAGATGTTGTCTAATCAATATATTATTTGCATTACAGGTAAAAAATTGTGTCCAGGTGTTAAGCAGCACAATGGCACGAGCTTTGTTGTACACCTCTTCATTTGGTGGGTACTAAACATATTTTCTACTTAATAAAATATAATGGTGAAATAATTATATTCTTTGGCTAGAAGCTATTATGGCTAGAAGTGACCCAATAACATATGTGGTAAAATGGATGTTAGTGTTTAAATAAAATAGATTTGATATTGTCTAACGATAGAATAAAGATGAATTTTATGATATTATTATTATTAGGTTCAAAATTTTGTAGAATTAATAAATTGTTATAATATTATTGTTAAAGTTACAAACGTTTCATTCATTGTTACAGCACAATATCGTGATGGGAGAGCTGTGAGTGATACACTGAAGAATACTGCAGAAGTGATATCATTTCTGGACAATCTGTTCGACAGTGTGAATGGTGTGTGTACCTTTAATAAAAAAAATAAGGGTAAACTGTTACGAACAGCAGTAACATCAGAATCCACCCATGTGGAATTCTGGAGAGGTGCTATTTTAAAATTAGACAATTTAAAATTTCTAGACAGTCGTAATCGCGAAATAGTCGTGCCAAGCATAAAAAATTGGCAGACTACCTTAAGAAGTTTTTTGCGGCTATGGCAATTTTTCGCAGCAAAAAAACGTAAAAATCATACACCCAAGGTTTTTTAATTCTGACACTATCGAAAATTTCTTCGGGCAGGTACGAGCGTACAATTACAGAAGTAACAATCCAAATTGCCATACTTTCACAACCACAATAAAATCTTTGATTATTACAGGATTTATAAAATTTCATAGGAATACAATTAATTGTGAGGATGACTTAACAGAACAAATAATGAAAACTTGCGATTTAGTGAAAACACTAATACGCAAAATAAAATTCATAAGAATTGTGATTTTCTTGTGGAAGAATCATACTGTGATGCTAATTTTATGTTGGAGGCAAGACGTGAGCGGCTAAATATACAGTCTTGGGCTTATACGGCTGGATGGGTTCTAAGAAAAGTATTAAAGAAAATGAATAACTGCAAATACTGCCAAAACGCTGTTACAGTGGACGAAGCGTCAGAGCTGCATAAGTGGGTTTCCCAAAGAGAATACAATTCAGTTAAAAATAAAAAACTCACTTATGCTTCTGAACAATTTATTATATTATTCGGAGAAATTTTAAAAACAACTAATACTTTTTGTTGGGCTATACACTCTTTGTGGGCATTTACACCCACAAAGAGTGTATAGCCCTACAAATTTTTAATGTAATACAACAAAAGATCATAAGATTTGAATATATTCAATGTGAGGCACACAATAATTTAGCCGTTACCACGTTTTGCCAAATCGCAATAAAGTTGGCTATATTTAACCGGTGTAACATAATTAACAAAATTTTAAAAGGGACAGATTTATTAAGACTTACCACTAGGGAAAATTTGCCAGAAATGTTCAGGAAGGCAAATAAATTTATGAAAAGGATGAAAAATAAAAATAAATGAATGAATAACAGTTGTTTTTTTTTTATTTTCGTTTACCTATACACTATTCATTTTATTCAAGAGATCACGGTAATATTCCGTGATCTCTTGAATAAAATTTACACTCCAAATATACTACGAGCGGCCGATAAAAAACCGGCTGCATGTCAAATTTCTTTGCCTTTACTATCACTCTCCTGTTCAGAAATAAAAAAAATAAAATGTCACGCATCGTTTTCAGTTGGCCAATCAGAAAACAGACGCTACGTCCTACGGTAGTTGTTTGGCACTTGTCTATCTGATACGTAGTATCTCTATTAGATTTGTGGTACCTAGTATCTCTATTAGATCTGTGGGTCATAGCCTCCTCAATCTTGAATGAAAACGTTTCATTTCACAAAAACTGTCTGGCGCGCAAAACGACTCAATCAAACAAACAAACCTCACGCGAATAAATAAAAAGTCCAATCATATCATTGACAAAAAACCCATTATAAAATACGAAACTACAAAAACTAACTCTAAAAAAAAATACATCTCACAAAATAAAGAACTTTATAATTTCAGATTTCAGTTGAATTTTCTGTTAGTCTGTGATTAATGATTGCTTTCAATTCATAATATAATTGAAAGTGAGAATAGCAACAAGTTTTTGATTAATTATCTTATCTTTATATAGTTTACTTTAAATTTATTTCCAATTCAAACGACCATTCCTAGAAATGGGTGTGACAAGAAAAATTCTTAATTGGTATGCTCGGCTAGCACCAGCACATGGTAAATCCAATCCTCCTTACGAGTATGTTGTACAAATTGGAGATCCGAGGTTACGTAACGTTTCAGAGCTGGTACCGCTCGATAAAATTAAAACGAATGAGATACAAACGATAATTCAAAAACTAGATTACGTTACTAAAAGGTACGGAAGTCTTGGAATGTCTGCCCCACAGATTGGTATTAATATGAAAATATTTGTTATGAGACACACAATAAAACAAATTTCAGCAGTTCCTCCAAAAATATTTCAACTACGCGGTATGGAAGTGATACCATTTACTGTGAGTAAGTAGCAAACTTAAGAATTTTGAAATAACATGAAGTTATCATAAAATAACAATTATGGCGCCAAGATCAGCATATCCATGGGCCAAGTCTTCCTCACGCACCTGTGGTGCACCTGTTGACAGACGAGTATCTGGCAAAGTAGCCGGAAAAGGCATTAGCCACTCTGCAGTCCGATCTCCCATGGCTAATATAATGTGACTCGTCACCGCCCCACTGGCGCGGAAAGTGGCGGAAATACTTTCCGCGCTTGATGATAAAAACCTTTGTAACAGTTCGGTATAAATTTGTTTTTGGAACACTTGTCCCAGGTCAGCCGAGTGATTAGGTTAGGTAGGCAAAGTGACAGGAGTGGTGAAATATGGTTATATATCTTCGGGGATAAAGACTTTTGTGAAAGACAGTTTTTACCTGTATCTGTATAAGTTTTAGAAACATTAATATAAATACTAACTTTCCAGGTGTTTATAAACCCAAAATTGAAGATAATTGATTACCAGAAAGTAATTCACACTGAAGGATGTGAAAGTGTTCAGGGCTATACTGCAGAGGTGCCAAGATATAAAGCTGTAGAAGTTACTGGTGTGTTTTATCATTACATTTTCTAGTTACAGTATAAAAACCGCATCTTCAACAGTTTTTTGACTATTGTGAGAATGAACAGCCCTGCAATTGCAATTATAGAAGGCCATAATAGTCTTGAATGATCAATACATTACCACATGACGGCTAGTCACCATAAGGCTGCGTCACTAATCTGTAGTTTGTCTCAAAAACATACTAAGGCTGCATACTATGTGCTACTAGTCTTCTAACTTACTTCTCCAAAACAGTGAAGTGCTTAGCTTCTTACTTACCCATGCATCTATTTGAAACATTCCAGGTCTAAATGAACATGGGGAACCTTCAACGAAGGTGTTCAAAGACTGGGGAGCTCGCATTGCACAGCACGAGATGGATCATTTAGAAGGCAAGATGTACACAGATATTATGGACAAGAAGACGTTAGCATGTACTTGTTGGGATGAAGTCAATTTGTCTAAAGGCAAACTAGCTATACCTTTTAGTCCACATTAATAAATAACATATCAGAATATGTATTTTTTTTCTGTCATAATTATAATCCATTTGCTCCATCGCTGCGAGTGTCTCCGGTGACCCCAGAAGGTATTTCCAGTGGCGCCCGGCGGAATTTGGCCAGCTGTGTGGCCTCTTCGGGGGTTTGGTCGAAATGAAAATCCCGCTTTGTTAGGGTTGGGTTTTATCCCGCGTCGGTGAGTGAATCTGGTTGCTTGCTGTGGGGCAAAGGCCCCGCAGCACGCAAACCTTCTAGCCTGCTTCTGTAAGGACGGCGGGTGGCTATCCCGCCGTCCTCAGGCCCCGATCATGGAGGTCGATGGTCCTGGGCGTAGATGAGTCTGCGGCGCCCTGGCCGCTGACTGCGAAACTCAGCGGGGAGGGTACGCTCCCTCTCTCGGCCGCCTCCTTCCACAAACTGCACCAAATTAAAACCAGCATGACCTTTACTTTTCCCCAACTCCCACAGGAGCATTACCGTATAAGTTAAGGTTCAGTAGAACCGATTTTATAAATTCTTTCACTAATCCTTTGGTATTTCGAAGTCTATTCAATGCAAAAAACAATAAAATCTTTCCTCTTTATAATAAACACAACCAGTAGCTGGTTTGGTGCATACTGTACATTCTGACAAAATGAAACTCAAAAATATAAGCAATGGTTTATTTTAATTCAACTTTTATAATAGAGCGACATCTGTTGATACAATAAATACATAATAACAGGAAATATATTCACAATAGGCGGACGTCTACGCATAGACAATAGACTTGTTCTTCTTGACTTGTTGACTATGGTCTGTGCGTGTACGTCCGCCTAGTTGTACGCTTAAGCGCTTTTCACATTCATCGGATTTCCGCGCGTATACAGTAGACTCGAGAACTCTCAATGGTCGATTCCATTCTCTACCAGAGATTTTTGCGGCTAAGCGAACTTTAATTGACTTCAGCAGACATCCGCGTACTGCGTAGTGTGAACAGCGCTTAAAAATGTCGTCTATATTCCATTCTTAAGTAGTTTTCATTAGTCGATAGGGATCTCATTGGGTATTATAACCTCTAAACTCACGATCAAATCAATCTATCAAGCAATGAATTGATTATAAATACCGTCTGTACTTAAAAGTATAATATGAAATTATAGTAAGTTAACATAACTAATAAATAATATAAAGTAACTTAAAATTATTTATTCTTATAGTGTCTTTACATTAAATTGCGAGTTATTATTAGCATTAAAAATTTAAGCGTACATAGGAAACGTTTAATCTTAATAAGATATTTAAGAATTGAATGCCGATACCAAACGAAGTTGTACTAAGAAGCAGTACCGTGGCCACATGCATGGGACGCTACTTTCGTTGGCAGATTCCGGAATCGCCCAGTGAGTCCATTCAGTCCCGAGAACGTTACTGCCAATTTGTGGGAATCCGCCAATAAGAGCCGCGTCAGATTAGGTGTGAAAACGGTTTTATACCATAGCTATTCCGTTTCACTTTCGTATTATGTTAACGTTTCACTTAACGAGTTCTACAAGTAAAGATAAACATTACAGTCTCATTCATTTTAGTTTATATTAGATACAGAACTATCAATTGAACTTTAGCTACAGTGACCTATAGATTAATCATAATAATGTCATGTGACGTTAAAGCCTAAAGCCGTATACACACCTATCGGACATCTGCGCATAGGCTTGGGGGCACTTTTACTGTCAAGCGTTGTTCCTGTCAACGTCAAATCAGTTACGCGGCGTGAGGCCCGCGTGACATGATGAATCGCATGTCATTGTTGTATGAAATTTGACATTGACGCCAATGTGGGCCAGATCCGTACGCTGCTGGTGGAAAAACGCTTGACAGAAAAAGCGGTTACGGAAACCACCAATTTTCGCAACTGCACGGACTCTCATTGGTCGATACCGGAATCTGCCAACGTGAGTTGCGTCCGATAGGTGTGTACGAACGTAAGTGGCGTCTTCTGTAAGTGAGCTGTTTGTTAATACTTATTTATTAACTAAAACACCATTCATTAGCTGCTTCTATTTCTAATATTATACATATTTGTAATTATTGGATACAGTAATAACTCTCATTTTGATCAAATATCATTGCACCAAGTAAGGTTCATATAGAAGTTACTGTACTAGTCTTGCTCTAAACATTTAATTCGCGTCATTTTGTTCAACTATAATATGAATTTCAACCTTAAAACTGTTTGCAATAATTATATACGGCTTCATTTTACAAGTTTAAGCGAAACCTAATATCTTTTTACATACCTCACTATTTATAACCCAGTTAAAATAACACAACACCTGACAGGTTTTATACATGTATGCTTTACTTCGTTAAGCCTCACACATCGCAAATCTCATTAATAAAGGAATCTACCAATCAAAGTCCGTTCAGCCGCGAGAATATCATTGGTAGATTCCGGAATCTGCCAATGACAGTTCAAAGTCTATTGTCTATTCGGAGACGTCCGATAAGCGTGTGTACGGCATTATTTTAAACGAGTTATAATCTGCGCACGGTGAACAGTTGGATGGAACCTTGTCACAATAACCGCTTCGTGACGTCATCAATCGCAAAAAAGTAGCGATAATGTTTCTCAGTGAACCTTAGTTGTACAGTTACCTAAGCGGGTTGCTGGCCAGTGAAGTGAGACTGGTGAGCGAAGACGGTCCGGAAGCTGCGAGACTGAGTCTGTCTGTCTCCTCGTCTGCTTGATTGTTACGTAGCTCTTGTAGTGTGTACACGAATTTACTCCATTCGTCGTGACGCGGCTGGGACACGTGCTAAAATTAAAATAGTTATTTGACAGTGAGAAAATGGCCTTAAGAACAGCCGCAGGTATGGAATGGGGCATCTATAGGCACTAGTATACGTACGTCGGCGAGCTCGTAGACCCATATCTTGCCGTTGTCGTCCCCGGCGGTGACGTGGCTGCCGGACGGGGTCCACGACACGCGGTTGAAGGCCACGCCGCCCTCCGCCTGGATACTGGCCACCGGCACCTGGAGAACACAAATGTTATGTTAGGGAGAAGCCGCGTATGATGACACTGGAGAAACCTTGTAATAACCGCGCAAGTGACGTCATCCATTGTATGGATAAAGTTTTTATCAGTACTTTTTAGAGGATAGTACGATTGATGATGTCACGAAGCGTAAAGTCGACTTCGCGCTCCGGAATGGCGAATATTGGAAATGAATACTACTTTATCCGAATTTCGTTAGTATACAAGATACCTCTGTATCCCTATTAAGATTCCACAAGTCCAGTCTCCCAGCGGCGTCGGCGGCGGCGAACAGCGCCGGGTGTGTGGGCGACCAGCGTACGTCCACCACGTAGTCTCCGCTGTCCTCGAACGAGTACAAGGCTTTGGGTTCCTTGAAACATACAAAAATACTTTTTATCACTGTACACTATACAAATACAGGATAGAACTATGTATGCAATGCATGCTGCTAATTGCAAATGTAACCATTTAATCATCTGGTTTTTCGATGATGTTCAGGACATTTTCACTTTCTCACTTACGGCGTCGGTACAGCGCCATCTACCGGCAGTTGAGGAACTAACTACTGGTAGGCTGTGCGTACGTACCTTGAGGCTCCACAGGCGCACGGACCAGTCCACGGAGCTGGACAGGTACAGGTGCGACAGGTCCACGGCGCCGGCCGCCGCGTGGCACGACACGGCCGTGACTGGGCCCGCGTGCGCCTCCACGCACTCCGTCACGCCGGCGCGCTGGCCGTACAGGCAGCCTGGGGACAAGATACAGGTCAGTGTTACTGGTGTTCATTGTATGTATCACTATCACTTCATATTATAAAACAAAGTCGCCCGTTCCGTATGTATGCTTAGATCTTTAAAACTAAGCAAAGAATTTAGATGCGGTTTTCACTAATGGATAGGGTGGTCTTCGAGGAAGGTTTTATGGGTATAATTTGTTAGCGTGCGAAACCGCGGGCGTCCGCTAGTAATATCATGAAAAAAGCTGATGCTGTTTTGAATAAGGATACCCGATATCGATGTTTTGGATTTTCCAAAATTACCTACAATTTTTGAATCAATTCACTTGGATATGATTTACGTCCGTGTCGATTCGTATACCCACTTGAAATTGTACATCGATATATTTGCTAAATCGATTCAATTTTCAATAATTTACCATCTATCACGGTTTCGAATAGATACAATTAAAAATATTGGGCATCTCTAGATTTAATAAGGTTTTTTTTTTCAGATTCAATACTTATTACTAACATTGTTGAGCAAGTCAACATCACCTGCAAGGTCGGTGGGCCCTTCGATCGACAAACGAGACTGAGAAATTTATTTTAAAATACCCCATAAGCAGTAATACAGCGTAACATTCAAATGGGTCAGTAAAAGTCTGAAACTATAAGATATACAAAGATCTGTTCTTAGCAACCATGTCATCGATTTTAGTATTAATGAAAAAAGCTATCAGATATGAGTGTTACACCCTGAATACTAAGAGCCTACAACGGTCGGACTATACCCTGAATACTAAGAGCCTACAACGGTCGGACTATACCCTGAATACTAAGAGCCTACAACGGTCAGACTATACCCTGAATACTAAGAGCCTACAACGGTCGGACTATACCCTGAATACTAAGAGCCTACAACGGTCGGACTATACCCTGAATACTAAGAGCCTACAACGGTCGGACTATACCCTGAATACTAAGAGCCTACAACGGTCGGACTATACCCTGAATACTAAGAGCCTACAACGGTCGGACTATACCCTGAATACTAAGAGCCTACAACGGTCGGACTATACCCTGAATACTAAGAGCCTACAACGGTCGGACTATACCCTGAATACTAAGAGCCTACAACGGTCGGACTATACCCTGAATACTAAGAGCCTACAACGGTCGGACTATACCCTGAATACTAAGAGCCTACAACGGTCGGACTATACCCTGAATACTAAGAGCCTACAACGGTCGGACTATACCCTGAATACTAAGAGCCTACAACGGTCAGACTATACCCTGAATACTAAGAGCCTACAACGGTCGGACTATACCCTGAATACTAAGAGCCTACAACGGTCGGACTATACCCTGAATACTAAGAGCCTACAACGGTCGGACTATACCCTGAATACTAAGAGCCTACAACGGTCGGACTATACCCTGAATACTAAGAGCCTACAACGGTCGGACTATACCCTGAATACTAAGAGCCTACAACGGTCGGACTATACCCTGAATACTAAGAGCCTACAACGGTCGGACTATACCCTGAATACTAAGAGCCTACAACGGTCGGACTATACCCTGAATACTAAGAGCCTACAACGGTCGGACTATACCCTGAATACTAAGAGCCTACAACGGTCGGACTATACCCTGAATACTAAGAGCCTACAACGGTCGGACTATACCCTGAATACTAAGAGCCTACTACGGTCGGACTATACCCTGAATACTAAGAGCCTACAACGGTCGGACTATACCCTGAATACTAAGAGCCTACAACGGTCGGACTATACCCTGAATACTAAGAGCCTACAACGGTCGGACTATACCCTGAATACTAAGAGCCTACAACGGTCGGACTATACCCTGAATACTAAGAGCCTACAACGGTCGGACTATACCCTGAATACTAAGAGCCTACGACGGTCGGACTATACCCTGAATACTAAGAGCCTACAACGGTCGGACTATACCCTGAATACTAAGAGCCTACAACGGTCGGACTATACCCTGAATACTAAGAGCCTACAACGGTCGGACTATACCCTGAATACTAAGAGCCTACAACGGTCAGACTATACCCTGAATACTAAGAGCCTACAACGGTCGGACTATACCCTGAATACTAAGAGCCTACAACGGTCGGACTATACCCTGAATACTAAGAGCCTACAACGGTCGGACTATACCCTGAATACTAAGAGCCTACAACGGTCGGACTATACCCTGAATACTAAGAGCCTACAACGGTCGGACTATACCCTGAATACTAAGAGCCTACAACGGTCGGACTATACCCTGAATACTAAGAGCCTACAACGGTCGGACTATACCCTGAATACTAAGAGCCTACAACGGTCGGTAACTACTGTCGAAGACGAAAGTGGGTGTATAATAATAATGAATACCCCACTGTCTACACACACGGGACTTACCCGTATAAATGTTGCCATCCTCACTCCCCAGCACGAAGTTGTTGACGTCACCGTGCGGGAAGCCCATGGAAGTGACAGCGACCGCCTTGCTCTGCCTGTGCTGCAGGTCGAGGGTCTCCTGCGGCTGCGACAGCATGTCCAGCGACCAGGAGCACATGCGCCCGTCGGTGGACACCGAGATGAGGTTGTGGGCGTTCTGACTGCCTACCACCGAGAGGCAGTATACTGGATGCTGGGAAGCAAATGGTGAAGGTGAGCGCCGACATGTCGCAAGAGGGCCACTGTAAACCTACAACTGAGTCACAACTCTCAGTCGCCTGCGATGTGTTCCCCACTTTATCACACTACGGACCCGAGGCGCACGCACGGTAGTGTTTAATATTAGATCTCATCTCAACCAGTCTGTCAGAGAACATTAAAACATCACGAGAGTTTAAAAAAAGAAGACCAAGGAGACGAGATATTTTTTGTCATGGACCATTATTGAGTTACATTGCGATAGCGAGCGATTATTGTGTCCTTATCACTCGTGCTCAGTAATGACGTAAGTTGGTCGACATGAGCTGTCGTTGCGTGTTTCGTGATACACGTGATGGTAAACATTTAGTACCGCAGTTGTCAACATTTCATACATATCTGAATCGAACTCTTCCAACGAATCTTCCTTGTCTAATACAGAAGTGGCGAATGTTCCATACATTCCCATAAGCCCGGAATTCCCATAATAATATTGTACCATTGACCCTAAAATAATATTGTGTATCGTAATATTAGTATTGACCCTAAAAAATGTCGAATGGGCTCAAAACGATTATTTCAAAATTAAATTTCGCGCGCTTAGGGTCAATCACCTATAACGCCGATACAACCCGTTCCTCTATCTATGCTTTGTGGTACTGACTGGTACTCTGTACGGTGTTGAGCGTACGGATGCCATCTCGCTCGCACAAGATGTAAGTAGACGCAATGCATGCCCGTTATAATCGGGCTTGCATTTTCTCTTTCACACCTATGGATATTTTCGCTAGCATACCACAATACTTAATAGGTTGCTATAGCAAATTCTAGTCGCCCATAAGCCTGGTTTTTGCTCTGAAGTTCATCGCACATCGGTTGCGTGGCGACCTATGCTATGTTCGCGTTTGTTTACTTCAGTTTCGCGTAGTAATTTGCTTAGAGTGGTGAAAAAAAAAAAAAAAAAAAAAAAAAGTGGGTAGGAGGTAGTTGTGTTTTCGAAACTTTTAAGTATTAAAATTAAATTCTGGTGATTAAACTCGTTTAATGCACTACATCAAGACATAATAATATACCACTTACCAGTGTGAGCGTTTTCCCATAAATACACACAGAACTGAACAATACATTATGACTCATCAAAGCTATCAAAACATGCAACCCTCGTTGGCTGGTCTGGAAGCCATGTTTCGTGAGGGTCTGGCCCAGTTTGAGACAAGGCTGCAGCAGGCTACCACCAGCACATCACCAACTTCAACGGACCTGGCAAGTCTGTCTAGCGACTTCTGTATTTTCAAGAATGCCATGCTGCAGGCTCTCAATCTGCTGCAGTGCCAGGTGGAGAGACTAGGGCAACAGATGGACGCCATTGAAATGCGTTCACGCCGCAAAATTCTTTTATTCCATGGTGTGGCAGAGGTAGAGACTGAAGAGACACCTAAGGTTGTTGCAGGTATAATTACAGAGCGCCTCAATATTCACAGTTTCAACATTCCAGATATAAAAAGATGCCACCGTTTAGGCCGTCCATCAGGCAAAGTGAGACCAATCCTCGTGAAGTTTCACGATGCAGCTGTCAAGGATAAGGTGTGGTTCTCTAAGGAGGCACTAAAGGGCTCTGGTGTTACACTCTCCGAGTTCCTTACTAAAGGACGCCACGAGACATTCATGGCTGCGCGCGAGAGGTTCGGGGTCGGTGAGTGCTTTACACGGGACGGTTATGTGTTTGTTATAGACTCCAATGGCAAGCGTCATCGTGTGTCTTCTCTCAACGAACTTAAAAAAATTAAGGTGACGAGTGACATACAGGAGGTCCCGAAAAACGTTAACACCAGCTCTAAGCGTGCTGGGGCAGGCAGGAATAAATAGTTTACATGGGTTATAGCATCCATAACGATAGTGTGGACCTATGGTAGTAGGTTCGGTAGTGTCCGTCTGATGTACATTCATAATATGTATCTACTTTCACTTTTACTGTAACTATACATATTGTGTTGTGTTTTGTTTCCACCCACTATTGGTGTAATGATTACAAAAGTAGGTATTTAATTAACTAGGTACCTATTATTTTATACTTCAATTTCAAACTTTGTTTACATACATGTAATAACCACGAGCGACTTTGCTTTGTATTGTCTGTCCGCTGTCAGTCAACTGTCACCTGTCAATAGATACTTCAGCACAGCCGCCACTCTCGAACGCTGGGGAGCACCTATTCTTAGAGGTGGAGCTATACCACTCGAAATTTTTACTCGGAGTCTACTACTGTCCGTCGTCAAATATAAATTTTTTTGCCTCTTTTGAACACCTCCTGGAAAAGTGGTCGCCCTCTTACAGTCACGTAATCATAATGGGAGATTTTAACACGTGTCAATTAAAAAACGATTCCCGCACCTCCTCATTCCGTCACGCTTCTTTATCCCACAACCTTTCCATTCTTCCTTTAAACTCCACTCACCACGTTCCTGGCCGCAATCCATCTCTTATCGACCTTATACTAGTATCATCTTTACAACATGTCGCCAGGCATGGTCAATGCAGCGCAGATGCCTTTTCCTATCATGACCTACTGTTCCTCTCCTACAAACTCCGCCCCCCTAAGGCACGACCGCGTATTTTGTGGCAGCGCAATTTTGGTGGAATGGATTTAGATAATCTTTGTGAGGATGCTGATAAAATCAACTGGGGTCCTCTATTTCTCTCAGACACGGTTGACAAGAAGGTTAATATTTTTTCATCTAAATTAATAGAACTTTTTGATACACACGCACCTGTACGGCAGATTAAAGTTAAACATCATCCTGCCCCATGGATAACTGATTCCATCAAGGATACGATGGCAAAGAAAGCAGCTGCGAGACATAAATACAAGTGTCGACCAGCACCTAACAATTTGGAAAAATATGTATCTATACGAAATCACTGCAACAAGGTGTGTAGGAATGCACAACGCCGATATATTCACGCCTCGGTTGAAAATGCAGATCCATCTAAGGTCTGGAAATTTCTCAAAACAATTGGAGTTGGGAAGTCTAAACAACACAATCATCCCTATTCCTTGGATCTTGAAGCACTTAATTTGCATTTTACTTCTTCGTCTAATTTAGCAGGGACGACTAAAGTAGCAACACTGAATAATCTTTCATCACTTCCAACTCCACAGCACTCAGCTTTCGTCTTCGAACAATTCACCGATTGTGATGTTAAGAAGAGCATACTGTCTATAACATCGAATGCAGTTGGAATTGACTGTGTAAGCCGTAACATGATCTTACCTATTCTCAACCAAATCCTTCCTATCATAACCCATATTCTGAACTTTTCTATAGCTAATAGTCAGTTCCCTACTGCTTGGAAGGAGGCTGAAATCATTCCTTTACCTAAGACACGCAATCCTTCATCTAACACTCATTTCCGTCCTATATCTATCTTACCTTTCCTTTCAAAAGTGTTAGAGCGCCTTGTTCACTCTCAGCTCACCAAATTCCTTAACACGAACTCTCTTCTCAATCCCTTCCAGTCCGGTTTCCGTCCTGGCCACAGTACTGTTACGGCTTTAGTCAACGTCACGGATGATATCAGATTAGGCATGGAGGTGGGAAATCTCACGGTCTTGTGCTTGTTAGATTTTAGTAACGCCTTCAATACCGTAGATCCCGATATCTTGCTTGGTATACTCAGCTCTATTAACATATCTCCAACGGGAATTGGCTGGTTTCGTAGTTACCTGTCTGGTCGCCGTCAACGTACGCGTCTGGAGGAATTGTCTTCTTCTTGGTGTGATGTCGCAGTCGGTGTACCACAGGGCGGCGTTTTATCTCCACTATTATTCTCTATTTTTATTAATACTATCTCTAAACATATTACTTCATCCTACCACCTTTATGCAGATGATCTTCAGATATATACGCAGGCTCCCTTGGATCAGCTACATAATGCAATCAATACCATTAATCTGGACCTGGAGCGCATTTGTGAATGGAGCAACAATCACGGTCTTCAGGTTAATCCATCCAAATCCCAGGCAATTATTACTGGCAGCTCTTGGTTTATGTCACGCCTTGATATTACGCAGTTGCCCCAAATTACTTTTAATGGTACCCCTGTCGAAATAAGCGACACTGTTAAGAACTTGGGTGTCCATATTGATAATACATTGTCCTGGGATTATCAGCTACAAGAGGTTAGACGCAAAGTATTTGCATCTACGGGATCCCTGCGTAGACTGCGAATGCTGCTTCCGATTTCCACTAAAACTGCGCTGGCACAATCGTTATTACTCCCAATCCTTGATTACGCTGATGTCAGCTATCTTGATCTTACAGAGGAGCAACTTGATAAGCTTGAGCGACTCCAAAACGTTTGTATTAGATTCATATTTGGTCTACGCAAATATGACCATGTATCCGAATTCCGCAAGATGGTCAAGTGGCTCCCAATTCGCCTTCGCCGGAATACTCATATCCTATCTCTATTATACAATATACTGTTCAATCCTTGTACCCCCCGATATCTTAAAGAACGATTCAAGTTCCTCCATGACACACATTCTAGATCTCTGAGGTCATCAGAAAATTTAATATTGGAAATGCCGGTGCATTCCACTAGTTTCTCTGACAAGTGCTTCACTATTCAAGCAATTCGTCTATGGAATGCCTTGCCGCTACATATCAGACGAGCTCAAACAATAGTATCTTTTAAAAATATGGTAAAGGATTACTATCTCACTTCCGTTAACTAGAAACTCGCTAACGCTATCTATATCTTCTATTCTATCTATCTATATATTAAAGTATCCTTTTATCTATCTCTTGAACTTCACAACCATCTACTCTCTTTGTAAAACCTTTTATTTTTATGTATAATATTTATATTACATTGTGCACAACCCCTATCAATTTCAACAATTTTCTTTCCATCCTGAGGTTGTCTGGAAGAAATTGCTCTTTAGCAATAGGGCCGCCTGTTGTACATTCTTTTTAAAAATATGTGTATATATTTGTTTATGTTTTTGTGTACAATAAAGAGTATTTGATTTGATTTGATTTGATTTTTTCAAAATTGTTTTTATTGTTTAAAAGTTGTGAATTAGTTTATTTGAGTGTTAAATATGGAAGAAATTGTGCCTTGTGATGATTTGAGGTGCTGTAACATTTTGTTAAAAGACCAAAGGGTAAAATCATTAAGTTTTGATCAGAGAAAGTCGTTAGTTGTTTCTCCTAAACCAACGCCAGATTTGTGTATTTCTAAAGTAAGTAAAACTCACTTAATTGCTAAACTCACGCTAATTTGCTGAAGAAATTTCAAAACACAATCAGCAAGTTGACCAAAACCGTATTATTTTTCAAAGACTTGGAGATGTAGTTTGCCATTTAGCGCAACAGGAATTGCCTTTTAGAGGACATGACGAGTCCAAAGATTCATTAAATAGAGGTAACTTTTTAGAATTAGTTTCATTATTATCGAAATATGATAGCGTTTTGGAAAAGCATATGCAACATCAACAGAGCGACAAACCCGGGCCGAGTTATTTATCATCTACAATTCAACACGATATTATTCACTCGATATAATAGCGCATGAAATAAAATATAAAAAATCAGTTGTAATTTAATTTTGATTTCTAACCGACCTCAAAAATGGAGGAGGTTCTTAATTCGACTGCTTTATTTTTTTATGTTTGTAACCTCATATATCGGGCATGCAGTCCTCAGCTTATGAAGCTTCGCCTCTGATACAGACGATAGAGATTTGCATAGGGAATTAAAAATGTTTATACAACGTGTTTCATATTAGTGTGGTCATATTTGACCCTCGTTACACATGCGCGTTGAGTTAACTATACGCACGGACAAAATTGCAAATACAAGTTTAGTTAAAACTTTTAAGGTGTCATGTAAATTTAATTGATTTGTTCATTTAATCGATATTTTATAAATCCAACACTACCTAGGGTCAAATTTATTCGTAAGGTTCAGTCCTCTTCGATGAATCGTAAACAACTCTTATTTCATATGCTCCTGGTACAGAATACTATTTTGTAGTAATGATAGGTTGTGGACTTTAAAACAACAAAAACTAACCGATTTCATTGTGCATGTCATCCTGGTAGATAGGTAGGTACCGTGTTCCACAATAAACACAACTAACTCACTAATATCACGATACTTAGATAAACATTATTGAATTTAATAAAAAATACACTTCCTACCTCTAATAAACACAAAACTAAAAAGTAGGTACTAAAGTAACGGCTCGAAATGTTCGCCGCCTTGATCAATGCACAGTTGGGTCCGTCGCATCATGCTGGCAGTTACATTACACAGCATGGCTGGAGTTACACTGCTAAATGCATCAAATATTTTAGACTCCATATCTTCACGCGTGAGACATACCGCACTGTACACTTTGTTTTTGACATAGCCCCACAAAAAAAAGTCAAGTGGTGAGAGATCCGGTGACCTCGGAGGCCAAGGTATGGGACCACCACGTCCGATCCACTGGTTAAACCGCTCATCTAAATACGCCCGTACATCTCTCGCATAATGTGCTGGCGCCCCGTCTTGCTGGTACATCATATTTGTGTACAATGTTACAGGCAAGTTTTCAAGTTCGGGTTCTAAGACGTTTCTAAGGAACGCGAGGTAATTTTCACCGTTTAGCGAACTCGGTAGCACGAAAGGACCAATTAAAATATCTCCGATTATTCCCTCCCAAATGTTAACACGCCACTGATGCTGAAAGTTGTTTTCTGCAGATGCGTGTGGGTTCTGATGAGTCCATACATGTTCGTTATGTTGGTTACTGATACCAGCACGAGTAAAAGATGCTTCATCGGTCCATAAAATACGGTTCGCGAAACTAGGGGATCGTTGTGCTTCCTCTCGGTACCACTGGCAAAAGTTGAGACGTGGTACGAAATCAGCCGGTGTCAGTTCTTGGGTGTGCCTGAAGTGGTACGGATGTTGACCATCTGCTTTTAGCACGCGCCATACTCTCAAATGATTCATTCCCAGAACAATTCCAGCGCGGCGAGTACTTGTTCTGGGATTGGATTGAAAATGCTCGAGAATACTTTCTTCTTGCTCTGGTGGTACAACAGATGGTCTGCCTTCTGAGCGGGAACCACGGAAAGAACCAGTGTCATGTAAACGGTTCACCATTTTTCGGAAGCACTCCACAGATGGTAACCGCCGCCGTTCACCTTCGAGTCTATTTTGTCCACAAATCTTTCTCGATAAAGGCGACGAGCTTCACGCAGACTGCCATCGGCTGCCCCGACGCAAAGTATCATTTCATAATATTCACTATTACTTAAATACGCCATGATCGATTAACACAGATTACTACGTACGCCTAATATCAAAGTTTACTTGCAACTGAAAAGAAATTAGATAGTTGTAAGTGTTGCCCAAGTGCAATGTCTTATTTCCTTGAATTACGTCGTAATTTTGGTAAAAATCTAATAAAAGTACCAAGTAGGTACTTAGTTTTAGTTATGAAAAAAAGCTAGTAGGTACCTAGTATAAAATAATTTAAGAGATAAATAATAACATAATTATTATTTACCATAAACACAGGATATTTCCCTAAGACCTATGAAATAAAATAAAATTGTTGAATGCCAGCGCGGCGTCGCTCGCATGATAGTATGCATGTAAATACATTTCGAAACCTACTTAAACCCATTTAAAAAAAAAACCGCTTCAAGAGCCGTTGCGTAGTTTTCAAGAACTAAACATACATTAGAACAGACAGACGGAAAAAGCGACTTTCTTTATCCATGTAGTCTAAGATTAGTAATTTATTACCAATTGCTAAAATGAACAAATATCCAGCATAAAAAAAGCTAATAAAGTCCCCGTTTATGAAGAACATTGCGTTAACTTGCAACACCGGAATAATATGGGTTTTGCGGTAAAATTTACGTGTTGTGACGTGTACGTCTTTGATATATGCCGACATCGCTACTGATACCTAGTTTCTTCAAAGCGGCTCCAATCAAAAAAGTGGGCGGTTCTCTTTGTAATTTTTAGGGGTCCTTAAGATACATATTAGTGAAACTGACACCAACACCTCCTACTTTTTCTGATATCCTCGTTCAACCATACAAGTTGCCACTTTTAGCGATAATGTTTTATGAACTTTTATGCATCACATTATCATGACGAATCGAGAACCTAAGTACCTACTCTTTTTTAAAGTCGGTCAAAAATAACCAAACACCTTGCAGATCATTTACTTCATGGTAAATGAGTCGAAAGAGAGTTCACGATATGGTAGTGCAGTGACTGGCATCCACGATCTCTCTATCCCGAAACTGAATACCTACATACTACTATACCCACCAGCGTTCTCAACAGCTACAACATAAACTTCTACACAAACAGCAGTTGTATTTTAAATATCTGTGCGGAACCAATTTATAAAAAGTGTAAATTTAAGGAAGACAAGAACATAAATGTTTCTTCTCTTTTCTTCGACAGCAAATGCGTTGCTCCTGGTATTTGAGTAGGTTGACAACAAATTACGTGTGAGTTGTGACATTCACGACAATCACGTGATACATAAATTCATAGAAAAACTTCAAAAATAACTTTGAGTAGGCACTCTTTATTTTGACCCCAAGTTGTGATTCGGAAACTATTTTGTATGATAACTATTGATAAAGTAACTTTATCTGTTGGTTAAAATTTTGAGTAACAACGAGACTGTCCGAATCTATTTCACTGTTTGGCAAACCTACTTGAGGTCAAATCTAGAGTTCATTCTAATCATATGTTTATTTTGTAGTGCAGTCTTAGAGCTTCATTTCAATGAGCTATCGATAAAAAGGAAAATTTATCGACTACGTCATTATAAGTCAATATTTTATTAAATTAATTAAAGACCCCGCGCAATATATTATTTAGGCCCTACCCAATGCAACCTTGAGATACGACCACACTAATATGAAACACGTTGTAGAGGTAAAAATGTAAATAAGTATTCAAATAAAACAGGTTGTTTTTAGTTAGGCTAGTCAGATTTTATAGGACTCGCAACTACTCCAGACTATATGTATTATAGTTCCATAGCCATAGCCATATTATAGTTCGTACGGCAACTATGACCAAACAGCTTAGCATGCTCTCCGAGGCACTGACCACTATCCTCACTGACCATATTATAATTAAATAAAATGATATGTATACTTACAGTATGTGCGAGTGACGACAAAGGTGTACGTTGTATAGGTGTCCGTTTCTGTACGCGGTTATCCCACAACACTATTTGTCCGGAATACGTTCCACCCAGGATCAGATTTGGGTGGAACCTACAAGAAAAAAAGTACGAATATTACTTTGACACCAAATAATTCAGCAATTTGACATGAAGTACATTAACGTCTAGATGAGACATTTCATGGGACAAAATTCCATTTAGAATGAAATGAGAAAAAAAATCCGACTAGTAGTTGCTAGTGTCAAGGAAGGATTAACTTAGGTTAAGTGGATATAATACTGTTACGCAACGGATTTTGATGCGGTTGTCACCAATGCATAGAGTGGTTCTCGATGAAGGTTTTATAATTTGTCAAGCGAGCAAAGCAGTCTTTATTTCCAAAACATAAACCATTGAACCTGCTCACCTTGCAAACGTAGCACTCATAACCGGCGACTGACAATGGAATATATCCTCAGGCGTGGTCTTCTTGAATTTGGTGTTCCACACGAGGCACACGCCGTCCGGGTCGTGCGGGGCGTCGTCACTGTTGTGGTACGACGCCAGCATCAGCTCCGGGTGCACGGACGACCAGTCCAGGCAGGTGACGCAGCGGCCGCGGGACCAACGCTCGTCGTAGAACGTACGGACCAGTGAGAGACGGGCGTCTGATTTGTCGTCTCTGAATTTAAATATATTTAATACTAAATTAACAATTAATGTAGTGAAGTTAAAAAAAGGGATGCCTAGATGCTTCGGGCATGTAGAAAGGATGGATGAAAGAATATTGACGAAACGGATACATGAAGCGGGCGTGGATGAACAGGCGGGTAAGAGTCGACCTAGGCGATCGTACTTCGATCAAATCGGAGAAATTTTGATAAAAGGCGAGGTCAAAAGTACCTATAATCGGAGAGCGTGCATGAAACTAATAATAGAAGTGGAAGAAGTGGAAGAAGCGAGGGAGGTATGCCAGGATCGTAGCAAGTGGAATTCCATAGTCTCTGCCTACTTCAATGGGAAAGAGACATGAAAGTATGTATGTACGTAAATTAACAACTTTTCCTTCAATAAGGTCTCATCTCAGCCCATTTGACGCTCACTACTAAGTGCTAGGCATAGACCTCCCTTAAAGGGCGATACATTTATTATATTGTACCACGCTGGCCGGACGGGTCGATTTTAACGGGACTTTCACTGGTAGATGTTATTGAGGGGCTCGTGGTCTAGTGGTAACCGACAATGTTAAAACATTGCAAAGGTTAAGCAACATCTAGACCCTCCGTGCCTCGGAGAGCACGTTAAGCCGTCGGTCCCGGTTGTCATACGAAAATCTATGGCAGTCGTTAGGGGTAGTTGGAGCAGTAAATCAAAAATCCGACCGGTGTAACTACAGAACTTCGATATCACACATGGGTTGTGGAGGTCAGATGGCAGTCGCTTCACGGGAAATATCGAAGTTCAGCCGCATCGCAGTTAGACTGGAAAGCCGACACAAACTGAGTTGGGAAAAGGCTCGGTGGATGATGATAGCTGATGTTATAAGGAGTAAATATTAACTTGACAAATATTATTTTAGAAAAAAATGTGTTATTTAATGTAAACTACATATAGCCCTCTGGGAGATATAGATACTTTTATAAAAGTTTAAGAAACAAACGAAATAAATTATACGATCTTAAACTTAAATGTCTATCTACCGTACTGGGAAAGACTATTATTAACGAAATAACTGAGGCGTGTACGTATCCGCCGGGCGCCACTGGACATACCCTCTACTAGTAACCAGAGACGCCCGGCAACGGACGTTAGAGCGGCCGCGGCCTTGGGTCGCGGAATTAAAAAAAAAAAAAAAAAAAAGGGCGTGTACGTACATTTATCACGAGAAAAATATTTCGACCGTAACTTGACAGCAGTTAAAAAAGTTATGTAAGATTATATATAACCCAGTTAGTATTAGCTATTGTGCTTGTTTTAATGTATTTTTCAGCAATTATAATTTTCGTAATTTATTTGAAATTATATTTTCAAGTAGGTAGTTTTAAAACGGGAAAATATTTTGTACCTGGACTACACATACGTACATTATGTTTTATTGCCTGACGTTTCGACCGGCCATGATCACAGGCTGACCACGGCCACTGGCAGTTAAAATCTTTAATATTTTTAAGAATTTTCGTATAATACTTACAATGCATTCTCATTATCCCCCCCGCCAGTGTAGTCAGTGTAAATGTCGACGGACTCGGCCAGAGCGCGTTCGATGACCCGCCCCGCTCGACTCATGAACCGCTGGAACTCCGACGACAGCATAATCGTCTGCTTCTCGTCAGCGCTCAGCTCACGAACTGGTTGTTTTGGTACAGTTACTTGACTAATAGATATTTTAAGGAGGAAGAGTCCTTGTGCTTGGAGACAACCAGGTCAACCAATGTATGGAAATCTAGTACAGGCTTAAAACAGGTCTCTCACGTCGTCAAAATTAAAAGATAATGGCGAAAACACACAAGAAGGAATTTTCTACTATATTTTGACAATTACTGAAGTCCAGATGATGATCATGTCAACCGACCAAAAGAATTGACGTCATAAGTCACACTTTAATTTGGTCGCAAGTTAGCCTAGTGGAGTCTAAGTCAGTGTTCCTCCTGGAATGGGAACAGTCGCTGGTTGGAGCCGAATCAAAGACTATCGGTATTGCTATTCATATTGTAAAAAAAACATGTGTGATAAGAATAACTCTACTCGATAAATTTCTTTAAGTCTGAGTTGTCTCCTTACCTTTCTTTTCTTTCTCTTCCTCTTTCTTCTCCTGCGGTGCATCAGTAACAGCGGGCTGCACCTCCTTGACAGTGGGCAGTCCATGTGGCAGTATACCAGGCGGAAGCTTGCCATGGAACGCTGCATCCTCCTCGTCGCCTTGTCGAACCCCGTCGCCGTCGAATGTAAGCACTGGACGGTGAATAAGAATGGCCCTTGCCGGGGGGGTGTGTGTGTTTGTGTTGTACGGCTGACTTATTATGTTGTTTTAAAATTAGCTTTAAAGGTTTATAATTGGGAATGCTATAATCACCTAGAATTAGTCAAACCAAACGCCCCCATAATTTGCCACCTAGAAAATCTAGAATTTGTCATTGTCTTTTGCTACACTGTGCATATAGAAAACCATGATTTGATAGTGAAAAAAAAGCAACAGTGCCACAGAATTCAAAATACTTGAATTACAGAGTCGCCAAATCGTATTTTTAAAATGATGTCTTCGCCGAACTGAAAGTCAGTTTGGCATCATCAAAAACACCGAAGATCAAGTGTTTAAATCTTAGGGTTTTGCATTCTGGTTTGAAAAAACTTCTTTTGTAATTTGTTATAAATCAGCCGTGCTTATAACGATAATTTTTCACGAAGTTACTGTACTGGTTTGATTTTGTTATGTTACAATATGCTACAAGTTATGTTACAAGTTACATTATGCTGCTAATCCTTTAGAAAACGGTATATTTTCGTAATATTTGTGCGTAACTTCGTGAAAATTTTCGATGAAATGAGTAATGATGATAAATATATCTATATACGCCATACGCACTACTTGTGTTCAGCTATAGGAACGGTGGACGGATGAATGAAATATCTAAAATGAATTCGTTTCTCAGGTATTCTGAATATACCAGCAGCTAATAGGTATCACAAATACTCCCATGTATCCAGAACATCTTTTTTTTAAATTAGTTTTTTGAATATTTACATAAAAATATAGGTATTTTATTTATAACGGCTTGTTTAGCTATAAATTTTGTTTTCTTTCATTCTAGTTTCATTATCCAGACATTTGAACTTGCATTAGCTACTGACATATTCTGAGAAAACGTGAGAGTTCGATTAAAGGCGAATAGCGATATTGTTCACAAACATAGTGTAATTAATGAAACACAATAAACTACTGTAAATTTAGCTAGATTTAAATATGTCCTTTAGGTTTAAATCGAACTCAACATTTAAGGCCTGGGCAAACCAAAAGCAGTTGCAGTGCGGTAGCAGTGCGTCTACGTTAGTAAATAATGTAGTTATATGAGGGATGACACACTGAACAAACGCGGGCCCGCTGAACGATACCTGCTCCGCCACTGCGCCGCGCACGCACTGCGAAAAGCAAAACATTTGGACGGGAGCAGCGCAGACGCGGGGCGGTGGCAGCGCAGGCGCAGTTAGCACACGTTGTATTACTACTTCCGCCATTTTGAGTGGTCACACTAGAGCAGTTGAGCGGGACAGACGCAGCGCAGTTACAAGCGGTTGTAATTCAATACAAGCGATCGATACGACACACATAACGCGGTTATAAAGCAGGACCGCCTTCAAACTGCTTTCTGACTGCTCATGTTTCTGGTGTGACATCAACCGCGACGCAACTGACCTGCCCCGCTCAGGCGCTGCGCCTGTCCCGCTTTTGGTTTGCCCAGGCCTTAAGTTCGTTTCGTTATTCACCTTCAACCATTTTGAATGTGATACGGAATTGAAAATACAAGTGATTGCTATTATCTGTCTCTGTTTAGTAGCTATTAAAAGCGGAGAAAAATTAAAACAAAGCCATATAAATTTACTAGTTATTTAAGCACTATTTTAACAAACTTCAATTTACATGGGAATTCTACAGTGAAGCAACTGTTTAATGAGACTACAGTTACAGCAAAATACTGAATAAAATACAGGGATTAATTAAAGGAGTGAGATTTATATGGATAAGGAAAGACAAATAAATAAGTTGAATCAACTCAGTCAGAACCTGGAAGGGGGATTAAGGATAACACTAGTTCTTTTTTAATCACGGAACTGGCATGTGTAGTAAAATAATGCAGAATAAATAAAGGTAAAAAATTAAGTAAATAAAATCAAAATGTTATAAACTTTGGAACTATATTCGGGATATTTAACATGTGTTATTTTGCTGTCGAGTTTCCGATATTTCGGCACTACTGCAAGTGGGCACCAAATGGGAACCAAAATAATACATGGTAAATATCCCGAATATAGTTCCAAAGTTTATAATAATAACGACCATGGCTGTTTAAATAACTATAAAATCAAAATGTTAATTATTTCTATTTTTTACCTTAGATTTTTGACACTAGTTAAAGAGTTGTTACACAATGTATTTAAAACAAAATGAGTTTTTATAGGAGCCCTATCCGTTAGGGTAGCATGCACACACACATAGAATAACATGATCTATTCTCATACCACATGTTGGTACTCGTAATATACCTTATATGCAGCGTGAGACGGAAAAGGAAGCGTCACTGTAACTATATTCTCAATATCTTTCAGTTTCTCAAATTTTCAAAACACTATCAAGCTAAGATTAACTTTTGCAACTACCCTTGTCCGCAAAAGAGAAAATTTATTTTACTGATTTAGTATAAAGCAAGTATAGAGGAAGCATAGAGTCTAATAACTTAAGCATTATATTTTTTTTAAGATATATGCAGATATAAGAGCAATAATATTTTTTCAAGAGAAACTGAAAGGATGCTACTAATACACACAAAAGCAATGATATAAAAGCTCTCGTAGTGAACAACTTATAAAAAAACCTACTCTAATCTAAGACCTATAAATGTGCAACTAATACACAAGGACTACTAGAAGCGTTAACATGGTGACAGAAAGCTTTGGAGTATCAAATAAGACTTCCCGAGCTCTCCACAAGAGAGGTAAAGTGTTTTTATTGTATAATAAAAAATAAATAAAAATAATATCTTTATATTAATACCATATGGATGACGTATTCAGTCATGCATACTTAAAACAACACGTATTTCTGTCACATGCAAGGTTAATTTACTATTTGTATGGCAACACTCAATTGTAATGTATGTAATAAAATACAGGGAGATACAGTTGTACCGTGTGAATCAATACACTGTAACTACGAAATACGGATTCTGAAAAAAAAGGACACTTTTTCGAACATTACTACTTTGTTACGTCAAAACACTGTATCCTGCAAAGCGCGAAGATTATTTGGCAATACAATACACGGTATTTAAAGTTACCGTGTTTTGACAAAAGAATGCGATAAAGCGCTTGCAAAGGCGCGAAGATTATTTTGGCAATACATTCTATTTACACGGCATTTTAACTTGCTGTGTTTTGAAATTATTTGACCTTTAAGGAAATAGAGTCTAATTTGCCTTGTGGTTGAACTTTTCATACAAAGTAAAAAAAAATGGGAGCGTGGTAAGATGATACAAGTTTAAAGAAATCGAAAGAGCGTTGTTAATTCAAAACACTGTAACTCTAGATATAGTGTATTGGATTCACATGGTACAATTGAAATAAAAGCAGCTGACCTTCAATATATACATGAATGTAGGTACCTACCGTACATTTCATAATCACTGAACGTCAGCAACAAAAAGGATGACAAAATCCTGTATTATAACCACACACAAATAATTATAATATACGCAAAGTTGTAATGTATTGTTAGCATTTATCATAAATAGCGTTAAATATAGAAATAGATAGACAACAAACCATGCTAGGTGATAGGCACAGGCTCTACGAAGGGCAATATTTAGTTAAAAATGATTGTTTGTATGATTCGGAATTGAAACCTACCTGTAAATTCGTCTTCCCACTCTAAACCCGGGTTTAGATTGTACTCATCTTGAAAAGGGAGGAAAAACAAAAATCAATGTCAGTATCTTTCGACCATAATATATATAAAAAAATAATTCAAACTATACATAGACATAGCTAGTGCTTATATGGTACAGCATGACCGTTCCGTGTGGCGTCTACGTGTCGTCAGTCACCGCGGGTGGATGACGACACGCGTTGAGCACCTCACGAGTCTGCGTGTTAGGACCTGTGCAGTGTATGTTAGTTAATTCGAAGGGTAAAACAGCGTGAAATGATACGACGACCCCATAATACCACCATATTTGATATAAACATATTATAATCATTAAGTATAAGTTTAATTTGCGGCCCTTGCATCTCCTGTTAAGGAGACCTAGTGGAGAACTCGGAAGGCCACAATTCCGTAAACTCTTTGTGCATCAAATGATATTATTTTAGTTGTGTCCCTCTTACCCCCTCTAGATATGAGAACTTACAGATTTCTTGATAAAACTGACTTCCATCAAAAATGTTGGGTATTATATTTATATATATTTATCAAGTAATCTGAATACCGCGCCTTTTGATGTTAGTAGGAAATAACTAGAAGCGTGATAGGAGAGAACCTAGACTAAAGTAGGTATATACACATCTAGACCGAAATGAATACTAATAAATATACAACCGACACCAGGTTAACCGACATGAAAAAGAGGTAGTGTTAAGGGTTACGACAGAAAGCGACCTGGCGGAATAATGACTTACCGTAGTAGTCGGTTGCGTGTGCTAGAAAAGGACAAAAATAAAAATATTCTGTCAGTTAACACATCTGTGGTAGAGCACATAAATATTAATACTGTACAAAATAATTTTACCATTGAATATTTTTGTTTTGTATATAATATTGTATGTACAAATACAAATGTTTACTGTAAAATATATAGGTTTAAAAAATATAACATGATGGTATTCACAATGGGTTGGATGTGATTAAAACTTAGTTTTGATTGAACGCATGCATACAAAAAGGCCGAGGGCCTGGATGTGTATGTGTACGGCAAACATGGCCAAGAAACAAATTAAAAAAAAAAACATATTGGCGCGATATTTTGTAGCCCAAAACCCTCCCTATGCACTTCCAAATTACTGTCATATGGAAATGTATAATTAGTTAGTAAGACAGTGCACTGCTGTGACGTTACTTTGAAAGCAAACTCGAGTTCAATACATTACGCTCTGAAATCTTCGATCCCACATTTAACACAAGTACTACCCAGATGCGAGCGTAGCCAGTATACTATTAAGAGTTAATAGATTAATTTCTCTAGTAATATCGTTTAGAATGTTTCCTGGAGTGATATTATGTAAGAACAATGGTCGACCATACAGTTTGATTAGGAAGTCACGAAGCAAATTCCACCCGCACTCGTCCTACGATACTAGGCAGAGTTTTCGGACGACTTTCGCAACCGCAACGACTGCGTGCAAAACTGCGGGAAATGCCTGAAATCAGCCCATTTCCCTTTTGGCCACAAATCCTTTGTAATGTATTAAAAGTGGATGAAGACTAGCGCAAAAAATGGCCACAATTTAATTTAGTCAACTAGGTATCAATTTTATAATGAGAACCTGTCCTTTGATATCAAATCAAAAAGCTGAAGGAAATGCCTAAACTCAGTTTAAGGATTTAAACAGTTCAATAAGTATATTATTATAGCGAAAATAGTAGTTAACTAGCTCTTTCTAAGTCCAGCAATCAATACACAACATGATGAAGATTTGATAATCAAAAACTTCTTATATAATAGCACTACAGATCTGGCTACGCACTCGAATAAATTATTGTAAAGTGTTTTAGTTACAATGTAAAAATAAAATGGAATCAATCTTTACAACCCTATATGAAGCATAATCACACAGTAGAACCAACGAAACAGAGGCAGCTTAAAACAAACGCCGAAGTCAGTCGCACCACCTGGTGGCATATCGCGGACGCGCCGCGACGAGAGTACGAGAGGTACTGTGTGCACACACACGCGCACAGCCAGTGGACAATCTCAGGGTTAGCAGGACGTTCGTTGTTTGTGTGCAATTTTGCAAGTTGTTAGGAAGTTGAAACTCTGTTCTGTTTGTTCTACTCTGTGGCATAATCTCAGAATTTTATAATTACCCAATTTAAGTAAAAGTTGTTCGAATAAAGATGTAATTCCATTTCGTGTGGGTAAACATAAAACGCATGCAATTATTAAATAATAAATCACAATAGTATTAAAAAAAATACGTTTTCCACGAATATGACATAAAAAGATGTTGTTTTTTTAAATAAATCTAAAATAATAGAAGTTTCGCAAATATGAAAATAATACTAGGTATAACGTTATTTTTTCTACAAAATACAAAAATTGGTCATAATATTGTCCTTTCGTCAGGAATTCATAGTGAAATAAAGATAATTTTAACCCCCTAATTAAAAAAACACAGTAGTTGATTTAAAATGCATTAGCAGTTTGAAAGTTTTTGTCCTTTATAGTCAAACGTCATTTTGAATTGACAGATAGAGCCAAAGCATGTCAAGAGTTAAAATAATATTACAAAAGCTAACGTTGTTTTTATTAATAAAAGGGTAAGTCTCCACATACGTTAAGATTAAAACATGAACATATTCGTGGATAACCAACATAAAAGTTTATTAATAATGTTATTAAGGTATAAATTACCTTTTCGCGGCCGCCACCAGTCCTCCATGTATCCTGCAAGCGGTGATGCATTGGAAGAGCAGCCTTTTTTTATGGTAGCACAAACACAAACATTGCACCACAATTTCTTGTTACAGTATTTACTTTTTTACTACATTTAGTATAAAGGATAATAGTTGACAGCATGTTTAAGCTGATAGATAAAAAAAATAAAGGGTTCGGCAAAATCTCTATGCTGTTTCAATTTGACGAAAATATCACTTGTTAAGTTTGCAAATGACGTCATAATAATGTATTTTGTAATAGCTATAACTCTTGCTAACTATATTCGTTATTATACAATTATAAGTAAGTAATCTACTGAAAAAATATAAGTACAAGTATATTTTAAATATTGTATTAAAATATGAACTTTAACATCAACAATTTAAGATTGTGTCTTTGTGATTTATTTTGTAAAAATTTGTAATTTTACGTTAATCAAGTTTGTTAAAAAAAATATTCAAAATAAAAATTTCTAGTTCATATTAGTTTAAATTGAAGTTCTTAAAATTCAAACAGCATATTGAGGCTAAACCTAAAAAGTATGAGACAAAAGTAAATACTGTATTATAATAACTACAGATGTCATTGGTTATATGGGGTTTATGTCACTTGCAAATATTTTATTTTACTTCAAATAAATTATATTAATTTTAATAGAATTTCTATCCACCTGTATATAACGAGTGTTTAATTTTCAGGTGATTGTGGTGTGACCTGACGGACAGATAAAACTGATACACGTAGTGCTTTTAGTATTCTGTGCACGCTTACATCAAAAATACCTAGATTACCGATCAGTGCTTTAAAAACGGCACCACTTCACCTCGGTCACTGCACACCTGCGCGCTTCAACCGCGCGCCGTACTAAGTTTCTATTACGCTTGCTGACTCTCGAGGGATGCGACAACGGCGCTGTACATTTATGCGCCTGTATTTATTATTACGAATTATTTCTATGTCAATCATCAATGTACAATCTTGTTTATTTTATAGATGGTATTATTAATAATTACCTATATAGTATTCGAGTGCCAAGATTCCGCGTTGCATTTGTACTGAATCCAATATCTATAGTATTTTTGATCTAAGTGTACACGTAATCTTTTTCTTAGTATTTTAACGATTACCACAACAAACGAAATAAATAATACAGTTATATTTTCTTATTGGTCTTTCGAGACGGACAAACTCCGGACAGACCGGACAGATCCGGTCAAGTGAGAGTGAGACTCGCGCACAAAGTTCCTACGCAAAAAGAAATACGTTTGCTGTACGGGAGCCTCTTCAAATATTTATTTTATTCTGCATTTTAGTACTTGTTGTTATAGCGGTATCTTGTGTTAAAATTTCAACTGTCTAACTATTACGGTTCATGAGAGACAGCCTAGTGACAGACGGACGGACAGCGGAGTCTTAGTAGTAGGGTCCTGTTTTACCCTTTGGGTACGGAACCCAAAACGGTTCAGGAACGAATAAAATTTTAACGCAGTTAAATCCTCAGTAAACGTGTATCGAAGTATATCCTATACTTCGATACACGTTTACTGAGGATTTTAATGAATAATAATAATAGTCTGTGTAGTGTACTTAGTACGTGATTTTTATGTATGTAATATTTGCAAATGACATAGTAATAGTTAAACCGACACCCAGACATCACAGTTAAGTAATTTGATAAAGGGAATGCAAATTTGGGTGTATTTAAAAATCATAATAAAGGAATAAACACACTGCAAAACCCAAACCCCAATATTAATAGGAAAATGCATAAACAACCTTTAACATTACAAACATAAAGAAAGAAAAATATCCTATCATTATTATGACGTTATTTGACATTATATGACGAAGATATACATATTTTTATTATTTAGATCAAATACTGAGGTTCCCTTGTTCCCAATTCTTACATTACTCCATAAAATATATTTTGAAGTATGTCAATTCAGGAAATAGTCTATCATGTGCTAATTTTGCATTCTCAACAATTTATAAAATATAAATCCCACACCTCGCTCTAAAATCAAACACACTGTATCTCCTTGCCTAATCAAATGACAGTTACCCGCAAATACCAAATGTTTACATAATGCCTGATCACTTTAAATTGGAGGAAAATAATCATAATTGAATTTTACTAAGCTGTTATAGCTGTCTTAATGAAAACCCCTGGAAAGAGCCTCTGATAGACTATACCAGGTTAATTGTTAGAAGGACAGTTAAAGGTTCTTTAAACATTTCCTTATACCTGATCTGATCACTATACAGTTAGACATGTCCTTAATTTCTTGAAAATAATTGACAAATATCAAAAACAAACTGTTTTACACAGATTATGTGCAAAATTACCCCTAAATTTACTGCTGGCAATACTGAAGTTCCTATCAACATTAAACTAATAACAGTAACTGTCAAACAAAATAAAAAAAAGAACTCAAACATTCTGCCAAAACGTTAGATGACTTATTGAAAAAAAATCTTACCATCTCGCAGTTCAGAGACTCCCGTAGTAGTGGTCTGTGTTTGCTTGGCGTATGTCACATTCTCTTTGGGTGGAATGTCAGTTGATTGCACAGACACTACTTGTAGAGCCGCCGGTGCCTTTTTGGGGCCACTGTATTAAAAAAAAATGCTGTGTGAATAAAAAACTTACAAGTACTTTGAAGGAATACAAAGTAACCTTATAACTGCCGGTGTATAAATAAAACTATCCACAAATTGCATCAGAATCTGTCCAGCTTCTATTAAACTAGCCATAATAATTATAAAAAAAATCTATACATACCATAAAGATGTAAAGTTTGTACGGAGTAATTTCAGGATCTATTGAACTTTGAAAATAATTTAACAAATACCTACATAGCTGTATTATTCCCGAGTGTTATAGGCTATTTTTTATATCTCTAGAGTTCCCAAGGGAATCAAAAATGAGAGAAAACTATACCACACAGGAGGAGCAGCAGGGTATGAGGGACACAAAATGTTTGTCAAACTCAAAAGGATCAAAGAATCAATTCAGTTAGGCACATAAAGAGCACATATGAATGTCAAAATTTTACAATTTATTGTCAAGCAATATTATAAAAATACTAAATTAAGTACATAAATAACCATTTGAAAATGATTCTTTCGCTGGTTTGGTAAGTTGGTTCTCCTGAGAAGATATCAGCAAGAAACTCAGGTAGATTATCCATTTTCTTTTTTAATATTGTTTTGTTTACATTGGTACAATTAATATTGTATTATACAAGTGGCCAACAACAGAAGATTAGGGAGACCATGCATTTTTATCATTAAGATATTCGTCTATATTATAGTAGCCTTTCTTCATTAAACATTTTTTAACTACTATTTTAAACTTATTAAGAGGCATGTCAACTAAATTCTGAGGAAATTTATTAAATATTTTTTTACATTTGCCTACAAACGAATTACCAACTTTATGAAGTCTAATTTTATTTTAAAGAGATCTATGTATAGTATATAACTTACTTACCCATGTATAGTAAGACTAGACTTGTCAGTGTGTGGCAGACTAGCGTCAGGTGAGGCTGTCTGCGGCGGAGTGAGTGACGTCATCGATGAAAGTGAGGACAACACGTCCTTGACTGGTGCTACCCCAAGAGAGGACAGCATCTCATCCAGGTCGCGGCGACTGTCCATACTCGACGCGACTGAGGCACGTTGCTAAAATATTATGTAGATTTTATAGTCAAGTATACAGGGTTGTTAGTTTCATAGTATACATTCCTAATCATTTGACACCCACTGTTGGGCCCAATTTTAATAATTAAATAGTTCCAATTTTAAAGTGGTAGACTCATAAGGTTGGTAGAGATCCTAGTTCAGGCAGAAGTGACAACCTAGATACCTATTACGCCTGTAGCACACCTCCGCCGCGAATCCATGATAGCGGAACCGCAGTCATTTCGCCAAGTTTTGTCCCGTGTAGGAGAAGCGGAACACTAGCGAAACGGCCTGTTCTAATGCATGAATTTAACTATCTTCTATCTCTTTCCCCGCGCGATTTCGCCGATCTGCTCCTACGCCAGTCAAACCTCCGCGCTTTGGCCGCCATTATGTGGCGGTGCCGCGCTGTTTACGCACGTGTTTGTGGAAATCGACAAAAATACAGAGCGAAACTACCAATTTTTTATAAAATGGATGTGGCTCATTCTAAAATATGCATAGAAACGATCTTCATGTGACTCTAATTCTTTACATAATCGGTTTTCTCCTAATTTCTTTCTTTTTTTGTTAATCTCATGCACCCAAATTCTTCGAATTTTACGCCTCTTCAACGATGAAATCCACAATAATATTGCTTCCTCTTCTGATTCTGATAACGACGACATTTCGCTCCGATAGCGACATTTAAACTAACTCGCGTCAGGTTCTGTTGCCCAGTTCCGCTGCTCAAGCTACATTTGATACAGCAGAATTCATCTAGCGGTTCCGCTGTTCTGGTTTCGCGGCGGAGGTGTGCTAAGGGCGTTAAGGCACTACTAGATAACAATAAAACATAGCTTTAGTAAATTTATACCTACTAGTGACGTTTAGAATATCAATCTACTTATTTAATGAAATATAATTTATGATTATGAAAAAAAAGAGTAGGTACTATTTGAGCCATTTAAGCTACTAGTTTTTTTTCATGCCATTCATGAACAACTAATACCTGCAAATCAGATACAGGTTTTTTTTAAATTACAGCAAACAAAATACTATTATAATACATTAGTGGACGCCCGGAAGTTCGTTGAGGATCACTATCCATAGGTGAAAACCGCTTCAAAATCTATTGCATAGTTTTAAAGATCTAAGCATACACGGGGACTGAATGTGGGAAACAACTTTATTTTATAGTATGTTAAGATAAGAGAGTAGGTAAAGCCATGTAACTCGAGTTAACACAGTAAAAAAAAAAATATGTTTGCTAAAAGATGTAACAACAGTTGTTACAGTAATTCCAGCAGTTATTTAGGATAAAATCTCAGTTAGACTGG
Source organism: Nudaria mundana (assembly GCA_963556515.1). Classification (NCBI taxonomy): domain Eukaryota; kingdom Metazoa; phylum Arthropoda; class Insecta; order Lepidoptera; family Erebidae; genus Nudaria; species Nudaria mundana. Next base: position 22,129,236 of record OY748295.1, read on the forward strand.
AAAGCCGACCCCAAATGAGTTGGGAAAAGGTTTGATGAATGACTGATGATTGTTTAAGAATAAACATTTTAAAAACATAACATACCAATGCTTCGTCTGCATCTTTCTGTTCCTTCTCTCGTCTACGGCGATCCTTTTCATCACGAAGAGCCTGGAGCTTCGCCTTCTTGCGCTCCAGTTCTGCCTTACGGTCTGACATACTTGACATTGTAACTCAAAACGTTTAAAGACTGTAAAAAAGACCAATCCCATAGACACAGATAGTAATCAGAAGACAATTTAGAATAAATGAGTAAATAATTTTTCAAGTAGGATAAATTTGTAAAACAATAATAAATAACTCATCCTTAACATTTTACTATAAGTTACTGTGTTGTTTACCACCAAACCTCAAGAACAATATCACATATTATTATTGTATGTTAATCATGTAGTCCAGAGTTCGTGAGATCTTTTGAAGTCTACCTCACAGTACATAATATACTGTTGGTATGTACAACAAGATTCTAATTGGAAAAGTGCTCTACTATGACAAGACCAGGTTTTATTTCAATACCTACATATTGTTCTCATACAATGTAAAAAAGTTTATAAAGTTGAATATTTATGTCCTCTTTAGCGTTGTATTTGGCGATGTGTCTGATGTCATAAGAATGGTGATTCACAGATAATTTAATAACATTATCTTACCTGATATACTAGGTAGGACTCCTTATACAAAAAATATCATTTTCCTGAAGTTTTCAGGATAAGATGCCGGTTTAACGTGGCAAGAACAAATTGGCTTACAGATTAATGTAACGGGATATTCCAGCAGATGTACGTACGTCAGGCAACTACATTAAACTATCAAACAAAACTTCTAGTTGATAAAATATATCATTTGACAAGAGACTATTGTTTTAAAACTTCTAACTGCTCATAAAATGTGGTTTTGAATTAAATAAAAGGTAAATTATAATAATTATGTACGTATATCTATTTAATGCAGATGACAGATCAATCGATTGATATATGTTTTTTTTAGCCTATAAATCTTGAGCATGGCTATATAAAAAAATGTCTGTAGGCCAGGTTGTGTTGCTGTTGTAACATTTTTATTTTCTCTAAGTTGCAACACCTTAAGGTGGATTTAAACCAAACGAACAAAGAGCTAGAGCTAGAACTAGAGCATTCTTTAGTGTAAACCACAATTTGCAATTTCCTTCAGAACTAAACGACGATGGCGCGCCGCGTCGCGAGATCAGCGATCAGCCGGTGAAACTGCCCACTCAAGGTGGACCGCCGCCGCACTCGCCACATTCCTCCCCTCCTTCGCCTCTTCATCTTGTTTCAGAGTTGTATTTTTGGAGTTTACTCCTTAAGAATCGATTTTCATATATAAGGCGCCCGGTATGAGAAAAATCCGAGGGGTAAAACCTACTAACAAGTAACGAAAATCGTGTCACGTTTTTGGTGCGCACCTCTAGTGCGCAACTTTCTAATTTGTTATGGTTAGATACTCGTACTTAAGGAGTAAACTCCAGTCGTGCGTCGGAGCTGACACTTCTATCATTAAAAGACAGTTTTCTTGAGACCAATCCATATCTAAATCTAATTATAGTATGTGTTGTATGAATTGTATTCGCAAGAACACTAGAACCACAGATCTAATAGAGATACTACGTATACTAGAACGCTTTGAAGAGACCGCTCCGGGAAGCGAGCAAGTCCGCGCGCAAGAACGTTCTAAGCAACTGTTCGCAAGCTCTAGCGCCGTTTACATCAAGCGAAGCGAGCATTCTTAGAATATTCCAAGAACGCAATAGAACAACGAAAGAATGCTCTAAGTTTGTTTACATTAGAAGAATTTAATAGAGTGGGGATAGAATGAGCATTCGCTCGTCTGATGTAAATCGACCTTTAGAACTGAACCCGAATAAATGTGAGATTTTTATATCTGAAAACACAGATAAATTGACAACCATCTCCAATTTCAACTGTTTGGCCCCCAACATAAAAGTTTTGGACAAAACTTCTTTATACCTCCTGGGGCCCCAATTTTAGAAGAGGGCTTTTCCACTTTTATCGAGGAAAAAGTTCAAAATTTTGATCAGGTTATTGATAGTCTATGTAATATCAGTATTCATTCAGCTTTCACTATTCTTCGTTTTTGTCTTTTCGTACCCAAATTTACACATGCCCTCCGTTCAGGACAATTTTGGAAAAATGTAGAAATTTTGGGCAGACTAGACAACTTAAGGGCCCAGATCGTGAAAATCACCAAAAAGAGTGTTACGATTTTTCATATTTAACCTATTTACATATGATTAATAACAACGATAATTTGTATATATTAAAATGAAAGACCAAAAATGATGTTAGTGCTAATTTTAACTCTTAAAACCCTGTAGTTGTTATATAATAAACGTCAACAAACGCACAAAATTGAGAAAAAATTCGAAAACCTGCCTTCGTATTTTTCAGATTTAACCCAATAAATCAACACAAATTGATAAAAAGAAACACTTTTTGAACACTGAAAAAGCCAATAAATATAACCATGTACTTTTTTTTGTACCTTTACAAACAAAGACTTCCCCTTTTAAAGCCCTAAAATCTAGATATGTTTTACGTAAATTCTCCATAGAAAAATGTATGCAAATTCAAACGCGTCCCGATAGAACGATCGTCGCAACTAATCGCCAGTGCGCCATAGAATTTCAAAGTGACTCCACGCGTGTCGGATGCTACAGCAAAATTACGTGTTGTGAATTTGTGTTTTTTGTGAAAAACTGTAAGTACAATATTTTTATAACTAATTTACTTTCAGTAAATAGAAAGTACCGATATAATGAAAGTCTGAAAGAAAACCATGATGGAACTAGATATAAATCGTAAGAAATACAAAATTATTTACTTTGTTGCGTAGGTCATTTTATGAACCTTGTAAAGTAGGTATCAATTCAGGCTTGAAACAATCAAAGCCCTGCCCACCTTATTTTCTCGAGATATGAACTGGCGGGGTATATAGTTCTCTGCACGACATACATAGATTTTTCAACATGATAAAGGCAATAGGTATCATAAACGTAATTGGTAATCGAGGGTCTCTTTTCGCAGGATAATTTGCTGAGTGCCATGCCAGCGAAAAGAAAATTTAGTACGCATTATAAAAACGTGAAAGCCAAAAGATCTCGGAATAAAATGTAAGTTCCTCCCTACTTATTTATTTACCTGCCTACTTGACTACGTCTTGTCCTAAATACCTAGAAAAAATTTACTAGATTTGTGTTAGTGTCAAGTAAAAATCCTAGTTTTATTACTTTTATTTGTGTGTATGCTTATCATGTCTTAGTAGTAATAATAATATAATCTATTTGCATTTTGAACAGGGTAGGTACATTACAAAGCAAATAGGTACAATGATTTAGATCGCCTGATTCAGACATATACCTACAACAGCATGTAAATATTGATTTGACATGTAATTAGATAGGTACACAATTAGGTATGTCAGTCTAAGAAGAAAAATTACAATGTCCAGTAGGTAATAATTACGTAATTTCAATATCTATATAAGTAATAAAGTCAATTTCTATAGGAACAATTTTCATAATAATAAATTTTATTACATAATATAGTATTAGTTTTCATATATTTATGTATTTCAAAGCAATGAGTTTGCTTACACTATTATTAGTTACAGTATTATTAGTTTTCATGTTCATCATGTCTAAATATGTGGAAGTAGGTATGTTTCCTATCAGAAATTGCACGGGCGCGCGCGCGCCGTGCCTGGCGTAGGGTTGTACAAAAATTACAAAATAAATAAAAAGTGGATATTGATGAATAATATTTCCAGTACTGAAAATGAAGAAAACCTTCAGGCCGAGACTCCGAGCAACACTGCTACGCGCTGTATAGAGGTAAGTTGTTATACGTAATTCTTGGAGACTTGTTACATAAATAAACAAACTAGCTAGTGATGGGCGAAGACAAAATCTCGGTAACTACAGTTTTTTTTTGCAATATTTATTATTTTCATTGTGAGACAAACACATACTTCTCAATTACTTTCTCAAAAGAAAATTCACGTTCAAATCTCGTATTTTACCAAAATCAAGAATTTTTTTTGTAAAATATTATCTTTTACGCGACTGGTGTACGTATGTATGTATGTATACTAAGTAATATATCTTTGTGGCACGATAAGTTCAAAATTATTGAACCGATTTTAATGTTTTTAGTATCATTAGAATTGTCTTCTAAGCCCGAGTGACATAGAATAAGTGACGCCATAAAAAACCAATACGTATAGCGTAAAGGAAATTTATAATTTCTGTTCATCACGAACATAATATTGTATGAATTCTTTTGCACTTTTATATTTGTCTTCGTCAGTTATGAATATAAATAAATAAACAATAAAAATGTTAAAACCCGACAGATTAAAAAATGAAAATGTGTAATAAAAATTTCTAAAGAAATATTTAGCTAGTCAGGAATATCTTCGAGCCTGTGAGGATTTCAATGGGTCTCAACTGTTGAATTCGATTTATTACAATAGTGTTCTTATTTATTTTTATGTAACATAATTCAAGACCGTAGACTTGTTTTCTTTTTACCTTTTGAGTTTTTATGCATATAGTCGGATTTATTAAATTTATGACGTGATAACGTCTTATAAATCGATGAACACCGGCAACACGCACAAAAAAGTGTCACATTATGTCACGCTAGGGTCAAGCGAGAGCGCAGTACAAGCGATGGAGAATAATATTATGACGTTATCCGATAAAATTATCGTCCTAAACCGACTTTACAAGCAACCAGTTTTTTATTATGTTTATTTATTCACTTTCATAATTGACGAAGACTGATAAAAACGTTTAAGATTTTGATCTAGTGTTCTGTGTTTCAAAGATGTATTCTAAGGGAGTTCTTAGCTATGTTTGAAGAAATTTGGCCCATACCTTTTGAATTATTTTTTATAATAAAAATCAAGCCATTATCTTTCTTTACAGGAACTAGTTATTGACAACCGTCAAGAGGGAAAGGTGGATGAAGTGGAAGTTGGGCGTAGAGTAGTGGATATTTCTTTTTTTTTTAAAGCTCTTCAGGCCATAGGGGACCACGGTCCAATGGATTGTAAGTTAAGTTACCTCAGTATAATAGGTGAAGTAAAAGTTGGTCTGGACTCAAAACTCATCATAAAATGTAGTATGTGTAATATGAAATTTACTGTGTGTTTGGTTGAAAAGAAAGAAGATAGCATGGAAGTGAATCATCAAATTGTGTCTGGTATCATATTATCTGGTGGGAGCTACTCTCAGTTAAAAACATTAAGTGCCGCAGTAGCCCTACCAATCATGTCACCTTCATTGTACAATGAAATTAATAATACGGTTTGCGATTGGTGGGAAAAGACAGCAGCACATTCCATGGCAGAAGCTGTCAAGGAAGAAGCGGAGTACGCAGTGTCTATAGGTAGTGTTGATAAAAATGGTACACCATTAATATCTGTTGCTGTTGACGGTTGTTGGAGCAAGATATCTTATGGTAAGAATTTTTCCGCCTTATCCGGCGCAGCTGCGATAATTGGCATTAAAACTAATAAAGTATTGTTTTTTGGAGTTAAAAATAAATACTGCGTAGTCTGTGCACGAGCCGCAAAGAACAACAGTCAGCCCCCGGAACACCATTGTTTCAAGAATTATTCAGGATCATCTACCGGGATGGAATCGACCATAATAGTTGAGGGGTTTAAACGTTCCTTTGTTGATCACGGTGTAATTTATAATAAATTTGTAGCAGACGGCGATTCCAGTACTTATAAAAAAATATTAGATTCGCGTCCGTACGATAATTTAATAGTAGAGAAAATTGAATGCAAAAATCATCTTTTACGAAACTACTGCAATAGCTTGGAGAAATTGTCGAAAGACACTAAGTATCCTTGCGAGTTGCGGAAATTCCTAAAAGAAAGGTATTTGCGTTTAAGAACGGGTGTAAAATGCGCGATTAAATATTGGGGGGATCAAAATCAGTCACTCGAAGAAAAAATAAAAAATCTTAGTGAAGATATTCTAAATGGTCCACAACACGTATTTGGTAATCACCAACATTGCAAGGAGTATTTTTGTAGACCTGACACTCGTCGAATAGAACCTGTTGGGTTACTTCCAGCAATTGTTGGATGCGGATTAATGGACGCGGTAGAAATTTTAAGTAAAAGACTGTCATATCATTCTAGAAGTTTAATTCATAATTGCACAAGTAATATAGTTGAAAGTTTTAACGGAGTAATTGCCAAATTAGTTGGGGGTAAGCGTGTAAATTATTCTTCCCGTGGTTCTTATGCGGGCCGATGCGCAGCTGCTGTTGTGTCTTTTAATACGGGATCGATTCATAGTAAAACTCATGAAGTCATATTTAAATCTAGTCCTAATCCTTTGATCGCGAAAGTGGAAAATAGTAATCGTAGAAACCGTTTAATTGCTAAACCTAAATTAAGATTACATAGAACAAAAGCCACAGCGCTGTATCGAAAGACGCTCACTATGGACCAAACTGCGAAAAACCTGATCTGAGTCCAGAATTATATGAGAAAGCCAAGTCATCTTTTTTAGTTGATTTAAAGTTGTCTTGTGCTGAAAGAGAGGAGCTTGAAAGGTCGACCCATTTGCAAAGAAGTAGTGCTGAGTGGATGAGTACAAGGAGAAAATTACTAACCTCATCATCGTTCGGGGAAGTTTGTAAAAAACGAGAGAGCACAAGTTGTGCTGCTCTTGTTTGTAAAATCGTTTATGGTAGTAATATCTCCAGTTTGCCTGCTGTACGGTACGGTATCGAAAACGAAGAAACTGCAATTAGACAGTTAGAAATTCAAGAGAATATTAGTATACAAGGTTGCGGTTTGTTCGTCGACGATCAATATGAATTTCTTGGTACTACACCAGATGGCATTTATGCAAACGGTTTAATTGAAATTAAGTGCCCACATTCTTTAGCTGGCATGACTCTTGATGAAGCAATGGCCAAACATACCTTTTGGGTTAAGGACAAGGCTTCCAAGGGTTATGTCATAAATAAAAATCATTACTGGTATTTCCAAATTCAGGGACAGCTACATATAACTAAAAGAAACGTTTGCATGCTTGGCATCTGGTTTGGTGCTACTGTACCTATGAAAGTTTATATTATAGAAAAGGACGACAAATTTTGGAAGGAGAAAATGGAGATGAAATTAGTTAGATTTTATTACGATTGCCTCCTTCCAGAATTAGTTGATCCTCGGCAGTCACGAAGCATGCCTATTCGTGACCCGCCCAATGTCATAGAGGCTATGAAAGAGAGGAAAGAAAGAGCTTTACGTGTTTTGAAAGAGAAGAACGTCTAATGATTTTGAAAGAGACTGAGGTAACTTAACTACCCAGCCGGTCGATTCACGTAAACACGCCAGTTCAAAAGTCGTTTTAACTTAGAAACTTAGAAATCGCCTTTTGGTTTTCTGTTTTTAACGCACTTACTTATCTAGTCTTGGATTGTCATAAATCTTCCAATAGCTCAATTTCTATATAATTCCTATACGAATTTGAAGAGTTACCTGGTGTAAACCCAAGGTCCGATCCTAATGAAATTAAAATGTGACCACACGGGATCACCAGCTTTCAAATAAAAAAAAAAATCATCAAAATCGGTTCAAAAAATACAGCGAATTGAGAATCTTCTTCTTTTTTTAAGTCGGTTAAAAAGTGTGCGAAGTGACATTTTTAAGTCACTACGCTACGGTTTTTATTACGTGAATCGGGCAGCTGGTAACATTTTCATTCTGATAGGTTTTGCAATAGCAATTGATTTTATCATCAAATTAGTAGAAATCAGAATTTGATCAGTAATCATTAAAATGAAAAAAACATTAGAAACTCTTAAACTCATATTTTGTTATTGTTTACTTTCGTTTAATTAAGTATATGAATAATTTATAAATTTCATGTTTGTTTATAACAAATTTTTGTACAACCCTAGCACGCTTTTTAGGTGGCGACTCATATTTTGTTTACTTTTAATTATATGAACCATTTTTATACTTGTGTTTCATTTATTGACAATTTTTTGTACAACCCTAGAAGATTTTTTAGATTGCGAGGTGATCGTAAGCAAAAAGTATTTGAGTTTACGCAATAGGCACATTTCCTTGCGTAGATATAAACACTAGCGAGGAAAGGCGTCATGTTATTTCGACCGTACTTCCTACTGAATTTGCAATTATTTTATTGAATGAAAATTTTACGAAATAAGAATAAACTTTGGTAGTAAAATTACAAATAAATACATAGGTACTCGTAGTTGGAATTTTAGGTAAGTAGAATACAAAAAGGTCAGTCCGGACCTGCTCTTGATTGTTTATTATAAATAGAAAATCATAAAAATTGTGTCTCAAACTACTCTTATTTATTTATCTAGTAATTAGGATCATTTTATAACGAAAACTACTCTTGGAATATTTTACAAATAGGCAGTTGTTTATTTCCAATAATTCAACATTTTTGTTATGCTGTAAATATTCAACTTCAATAACAATAACTCAACGTGGAACGTTTGTCGCAAAACATTTTCAAAATCGCGCTCTCTGGGTCATTCACCCGCCCGTCGGATGATTCGGGCAACAATAGCGCTGCTGTCGCTCAAAATCGACTTTATCCGTGCGCGGTCTGGGCCCTTAATACATAATTCTTTGTGTAAAATTTTAAATGTGCGCGTCTCGCGTTCGCTTGGGCGGGCTAGGTATTCGTAAAGTCACAGATGTCAGTCTGCCAGCATTTCTGTCGTAGGTCCATAGCACCGAAGAATTAGTCAGGAAAATTTTGTCAAATACACTGATGGATTCCGAGGTTCGATGCAAGACCGATGCCATAAATGCTTGGAGAATGTCTTGCCCTCACGCCTAGGCTCAGAGCGAATGTGGGATTTGCCGCTCTGTAAATTGAGAATTAATACACTAATTGACACTTCTGTCAATATTTCAGAACGTGCACGCCTACTAGCTGTTGGAGAATGGGAGTCAGGGTTATGGATCCAGGCGCTCCCATCGCCCAACATCGGTACAATGTTGGACGACATAACCTTCCGCATTGCCACTTGCCTTCGGCTGGGTACACCTTGTGTATCCCCGCATCATTGTACCTGTGGAGTAGCCGTCGATAATCTGGGACACCATGGTCTTTCTTGTAGCAGAAGCGCAGGTCGTATACCTCGGCACGCTATTCTAAACGACGTAATTCGTAGGGCTCTTTCCACCGCAGGTCTTCCGGCCGTACGTGAACCAAATGGTTTAGCACGAAGCGATGGAAAGAGACCGGACGGTATGTCATTGCTACCGTGGAAGATGGGAAGGCCTTTGGTGTGGGACGCTACATGCGTTGACACCTCAGCACCTTCACACCTTCCAAGCACATCCGGATGTGCCGGCGCTGCTGTTGCATCGGCTGAAGACCTCAAACGGCGTAAATATGCTAACCTAGCATGTGATTACATATTTGAGCCGTTTGGGGTTAAGACACTGGGGTCATGGGGTCCGAGTGCTCGCCGCATTTATAGAGACATTGCTAAACGCCTAATCGATGCTTCTCAGGACCAGAAGGCTGGCTATTTTCTGGCCCAAAGAATAAGTATCGTCATCCAACGTGGCAACACAGCCAGCATTCTGGGAACCTTCCCAGTCGGCAATGACGCGGAGGATTTTTTAAAAGATATTTTGTAATGTAAATATATTTAGTATATTATTATTATAATTATGTATATTTTGTACATTTTAATCTTTATTTCAATTTGATATATACATTTTTGAAATCGGTGAAGTATTGACAGAGATCTCGCATAAGAAAGGATTAAACTTTCTTGCACCATGAGAGCTTCGCTCGCTACGCTCTAATAAATCCCGGGCTATGATCTTTAATATTAGTTTACCTACCTATAGTTTAAATTTATTAAATTCAATATAATATTTACATAGGTAGGGTCTTGATAACAGGATTATGGACCAAGGCTAGGAGGGTTTTGAAAGATGTAGGAAAAGGGTTATAAAGGAACGGGCAAGCTAAAGTGAAATTTGTTGGTTGGGACAGGGACAGGAGAAGATGTGAACTGCGTCACCTTCATCCAAACCGCATTCATAAAGGGAATTTTCCCTAACTCGGCAAGCGTCTGAGGGAAGAAACTGGTGATACCCGGCCGCGCAGGCAGCTTTCTCGCGAAAAGACTTTCATTAGCAATCCAGCATGGGAATGCTGCCTGTGTTATGGGGATTTTGCAAAGGGGATCCCCTGTTATTGTTGTGTTTTACACATTTATTATAGTTTTTTGAAGACAAAGTTTTAATTATAAATAGCATAGATTATAGTTATGTTTAAGCTCTTGTTTTGTGTTTATTTGTGTCACTAATCCGGGCTGACGAGTGACGGGCATGCATGTCGCAAGCGAAGACGAGATATTATATCTACCGAAGTCGATGTCGAATATTTTCCAAAGATTTGAACGCATCGTTGTTAAATTTGTTTTCAATGCCATTATAAAAATTGAGTTGTCATGTCAGTCTAATGTCATATCATTTGCAGAGAAAACACCTTTTGATTGGGTGATTTAATTGTGATATTTTATAAAGTCCAATAAGCAAGATCTATTTATGCAAACTGTCATTTTAACTTTTAATGAGAACATACTGAATGGGTGTTGTCCACTCCGGCTTGCGCTTGCTTGCTTGATTTTGATTCATAAATAAATGTGTAGCAACGCTAAAGTAATGATCAAACAGTTATTTATTTGATAATTCAATACGTTCATATTACTTCTAGATATATAACACAAGTATGAAATTATGATGAGCGGTTTTGTGTATTATTTCTTCGTTTTGCTATCTTATGGCATTACTAACACCGATGCAGGTTAGTAACGACTATTTTCATGATAAATTTGAGTGTATTATTCAATAGTATGTATTCAAATGTTTCTATGATTTAATTCTTAATCTAAGCTTTCAAATTATCCGTTGTTTTTATGGGTGTTGGCCGTATCAGGCCTTCAATATGTTCACTTTTAAAGAGTCGCACTAAAGTCACATCAATAATTCTCATTGTTTCAGATTCTTTAAGATATTACTATGATTATGAATGTAATGAACCTTTAGTTGCCAATTCAAAGTTGACTGCCACATCCAGCCTTAGAGATAGAGGGCCAGAGAATGCTAAATTGCTTGGTGAGTAAAAATAATAGTTAAAAATTTAGTTTCGTTGCCAGCTTATGATTTAAATGTAGATTACTTTGTAGATTACATACTTGTATAGCATTCATATTTATTACGATAAAAGACTATCCAATTACATTTTAATACAGAAAAAAATGCTAAAAGATACCTACTTTAAAATTACCAATATGTGTACTATTAGGTACTAAAAATTACATAGAGTAATAATTAGGTATAAAGTCAAATCATACTGAATCTATGTTAACTGGTAACCACTTCTTGATGACTGTGAACCAAATAAAATGAAAATTATTATTATGTGGTCTGTGTTTTGTAGAAATATAGTACTACTGTTAGGTTCACTGAAAAACATTGAATCTATGATTCTTAATAATAATTAAATGCAATCAAAATATAAACATAGAGATGAGATATTACACTATTTCATATAAGTACAAATAGATAACAATATTGTCTACTAGGTTCTATACAAATGCATTACCAGTGTTGATTTTTAGGAACTGAAATGCCAGCATAACTTGCACATCTAGCGTTGACCACTGATATCACAGAATATTTCAAAAAATATGTTGAATCGGTGACATGACTAACTTCTGTGATACTATTCGTTGAATAAGTTGATTGACCACGTTTGACAGTGTCATAGTCATAGGACTGAGAATTAGACAGTACCACTCATTCCCATTATTACAATGCAATTACTAAACCGTATGCTGAGGTTTAGACTGTAGAGGTTTTCTTTATCTGTGTTAGCACAAATGTTACAAATACCACTAAATAGGACGTCTGCAGTCTAAGCAGAATAGTGGGAATGCACTTTTGAGGCTTGACTATACATGTATATTTTGTCGCTGTACATCGTAGTCCTACAGACTGCACTATACTGTCATTGTGCATTCTTCTAATCCATGACTAAAAAGTAAATTATTAACATACAAATTATGTTTCTCATCCAGATTTTATAAACCATGACTTTTAGCAGTAGGACGATCGGTATCCATATGAAAGTTATTTTATTATATACTAGAATGCCAATAGAAATAAAGTAACCAACCAAATCGATTTTATAGGATTTTTGTATTGACTTTATGCCATTGTTTTTGCATGTTTGTGTTTTCATTTTTTATTCAGTTAGTTGCCAGTCATTTTATTTTGCTTCTTAACCTGTGAATCGTCAAAAAATATAAGAAGACTCAAAGTAACAGGGTTCATTCGTCTGCAGGTCCATAATCAATATAAAACAATTAATAAGTGGACCTCAGTTGCAAGGATAAGTAGCCATATTACTAACATAATGGAAATTTCCAATCTGAGATGGGCATTCAACACTACTGAGTGGAAGCCCACTAAGGAGGAAATTACAGTTGCTTCAAGTTATATCCAATTGGAGGAGAAACAGAGAATTGCAAGATTTGTTTTCCAGAATGATGCCAAATCGTCACTTGTGGGACGCCTGATGCTCAGAAAGTTTGTCCACGACACAACATCCATTCCTTACAATGAAATAAGGTTCTTGAGAGACGATAAAGGCAAGCCCTATTTAGTTAATGCTGGAGACACACCAGTGACATTCAATGTTTCACACCAAGGAGATTTTGTCGTACTGGCTGGTAACGCAAACCGCAGCATCGGAATTGACGTCATGAAAATAGAACCGCCCGCAAATAAGGATATTCCAGAATTTTTTCGAATTATGAATAGACAATTTTCCCGCCACGAGTGGTCGACAATACGCAGCTTTCCCACGGAATTAGAACAGATTGCGTGTTTCTATCGTATTTGGTGTCTCAAAGAGAGTTATGTGAAAAACATAGGGTTCGGTATAACTGTGCCTTTAGACGAAATAAGTTTTTCGATCAGCACACGCAAGTTGGAAGTGGGGAAGTTGGTGACTGATACGGTTTTATATGAGAGGGATATTCAGAAAAGGGATTATGTATTTGAGGAAACTCTGTTGGATGAAAAACATGCTGTTGCTGTATCGTTAAAATTGGGAGTGAACAAGCTGTTTCAGCCGACACTTTACAGGTTCTTATCATTAGAAGAGATCGTGACAGACGCGAAGCAGTTATACGAACCAGATTACAACTTCGGTGCTGACTTTGTAGAAAAGCAAATGAAAAGCTTTTAGCTTTCAGGGTGATAGGTTTTCGGTTTTATAAATTGGTACAAGGTACAATGAAACCTTACGGTTAAATGATTTAAAAATCAACAGACAATGTGTTTGTTTTTATGTTTTATTACTTTGGATATTTTGGTTTATAATATATCATAGAAATAAGACTAGGGTCTAACGGAAGGAATGTAATTCTCAATATTTTAATAGAAATAAAACTACGTAATAAATTTCATGGGTCTAAATTCTTATTTTAATATTAACAATCCTGTCTATTAACAAATCAACAAAGTCCCCACAAAGTAAAAAAGAAAAATTTTCCCGCACCAAAAAGGTTTGAACGCATGGACAGCATCGGAGAACGATTTCGACCAGCACCTGGTCATTGACCTCGGCAGTGTAAAGAACATTACGAGGGTAGCTACACAAGGTCGGGCGCATTCTCAAGAGTTTGTTCAAGAGTATCATATCAGCTATGGGTCTAATGGACAAGACTATGTACAATTCAAGGCAGCTGGGGGCGAAGTCAAGGTAACGTGGTTACAGATACGATTAACAGGTTGAGAGGATGGTTTGCATGTGATGCTAGTATTTTTATTTAATTAGAGCTTTGTTTTATTAGTTAGTTAGTTTTTGTTTCTTTTTTCTATTACTCATAACATGGATGATATATGATACCTGTAAAGACCCTTGCCCAATAACAGGCTGTAATCGCAGCGGTTATTAATTTATCGTAACAACTTCCTATTTGGATGTGCATGGCTGATTTTAGCAATGGGGTTATCAAATTTCTAATCAAATATAGTTACATTTAACTGAATAACTGCAACTAAATAATATTCAAACTAAATCGTAGGTTGATCTAGTTCAGGGAGATGAGTAGATGAGATAGCGGATGGAACTTGTACAATAGGTACATTTATTTCTAACTAAACAACTCATTAATAAACTCGTACACACCTACGCTTACATACTTACGTCCATAGGTGATGCCTGTTTCCCTGAAAGGGAAGATAGAGAAAGGTATATTATACGCTCACATTTCGCCAGTTCTCCGTAATAGGCTGCGAGCCTATTGGCGTTTACTAGGAACATTCATGTTCGCCATGAAGATTATAGTTATCTTTAATAATTAACATTTTATTGTAGACTGTGTATTAATAGGTATAGCAGTTGGATAACAGGGTTTATTTTTCTTTCTAGACAAGTGTCTCTCGAATCTTTTCAAAGTTTTTTGAAGTGGGATGGGAATTGGGATTTTTTTATGGGAAGAGATGAAGTTTTATGATTATTTGTGGGGGTTTCAAAGGGGGTCCGAAAAAGAAATCAAAATTGACCTGAGATGCTTACTTTCCGAGATATCATGTACTGGGAATCTTGGGTATTTTTGTGGGATGGGAATTCCCGGGTTTTCTTTTTCAGGCTAATAGAATAAGTCTCGGTCGGGGTGCAGGGGAACAAAAATTTGCTCAGAATTGAGCTGGGAAGCTCCGTTACCGGGATATAGGGGCTTCAAGTTATGTGGAAAGTGGCATGAGAATTGTGAAGAAAAATTTTGTGGGAAGATTGGGTTCAAATACTTACTTAGGTACTATGGGGCCGGAAAAATGAGGGTGAAATTGACCTGGGATGCTTAGTTTTTGAGATATGGGGTACTGGGAATCTTGGGTATTTTTGCGGATGAGAATTTCCGGGATTTTTTTTGCAGGCGAATGGAACTTATGATGAGAGGGGGTGCAGGGGGAAGAAAGATTTGCCCAGAATTTAGGTGGGAAGCTCGGTTCCCGCGATATAGGGGCTGGGAAGTTAAGAAGTAATGTCGGGAGTAACTAAATATGATAATTAATTGTACTCTGCAGTCACTCGGTTTGGTGCCTTTCTGGCGCCATCCTGGCGCGTTGCTTGTGAGTTTAGCAGACTACCGATTTTTTGACCAATTACAGTTGCAACGTAGTAGTATATCAGTAGCATGGCGTTCATTTACGCGACTTAGACCCCTCACCTGATTTGGTAGGTACTGCAGTACCCATCTGCATAATGACAATTTAAACATTTCTTAAATTGCTTAACAACACATGCCCAATGCAATACATCGACGATATCGTGACGATATGGTTATCGTGCAATGTAAAAACGCCCATTCATATTCAGTAGCACTGTCCAGCTCTTATGTTTAGTCATGAACTTTTTATAGGAGGAAATTTTTGAATATTTTACTTGATAGATATTATTTTTCATCTCTCATTTCTGCATTGCATTTATACCTTAGAATTGTATGACTGCAAACTACAATTAAGTGTCAGGAAATCCTGTCCTTGACTATCGTGACATCGTGTTCTCGTTGCAGTATAAATATGCTAAATAACTAGTTATTTATGTCTGTTTGTGATACGTAGTTGAATAGCCGTTCAGATCACAATAAAGCCCATTATTAGGTATAAAACCTATTCATATATGAATCAGTGCAGGGTATTAAGCCTTTGATATATCCAATAATATGTTTTTTTACGCTAGTATAGTGTTAGAGGACCACATCAGAATCTCAGGCCTGATGACAGACGGACCAGTCTCTGGCAATAATACCCACAGTGTTCAGAAATGGCAATAGGGTTGCCCCTTATTTCGTGGTATTGGCTAAATGTGGGCGTAATGAAGGCCTCTGTCTACCCTTTCGGCGATGTGGAGGTGGTTTAGTGTGTTAGCTGGCATTACTGACTAGTAGAGTTCCTATTAACCTGCCGTCCTGTATGGACTTTCATGTTTGGCTGTAAAAGCGACGGATGAAAGAAAACTGCATGTAGCGGAAATGCGAATGTTAAGATGAGATGTGTGGTGTAACAAGGATGGATAGAGTAAGGAACGAGTATATTAGAGGAAGTTTGAAAGTTGCCCCAATAAATGAATAAGTGAGAAGCGAACGGTTAGCATTGGTATGGACATGTTATGAGAAGAGAGGAAAGTAACGTGGTAAGAAAGGTGCAAAGTATGAATGCAGATGGCTTGAGAACTCGAGGTAGGTGTGACAGGGATGTATGGAAGATGAAAACATGTTGCGTCGACCCCAAATAATTGGGATAAGGGCAGGCAGACGATGATGAGTGTTCCTATTAACACCTTTCAGTTAGGACCCGTTTTTTTCACGCATGGTCAAACTCGCTAATCGTAGCAGTAGGTAAATAATGAGTGCCCAAAAACCCAAGTACATACAGTAGTAAGTAAGTAGTGACGGTTTAATCGAATTTATTTAGATAACCTTTCACCCGATTATATCGAAGTTTAAATTGTTTTCAAATGTTAGGCGTTTCGCTACGTAGGTTTATGTGAGAATTTTTTTACAAGAACTAAGTAGTTTATCACTAGCTTGTAGATAGGTGGATATACGAGGATATACGAGAGGATATACGTGGGTGCTGCGGGGCCTTATTAAAATCTCCAGGACCCGAGTCATCCTGGCATAGGCTCTCCTATTACGTGGGATCAATAAAATGAATGATTGGCAAAATGTGGACGAAATAAATGTGTACTTTGGGGTATACACGTCTATTTTTGTTGTGAAACGTCCATATAATAAATCTTATATTAACCGAATAATAAAAATAATGGATGGCAAACACTATGGTTTTAAAAAGACCCTGTGATTTTATTTGATTACCAAGCGCCATTTAAGTTACCTAATCAATCTAATTAGGGACACGCATTGGTTACTAAATGACCTATTTAGTAAGTACTTTCATACCTACATACAATTAACGAGATTCCATCCGCTAGGTTTTCATTCCTTGTTGTCATTTCTGCCCTCTCATATTCCTAACCAACCGAGTTGTTAGGCATTAAAACAACCGGTCATATTGATGTCCACAAAATGTGAACTAATTTACAAATGGCTTGAACTCAGGCATTGAACTGTTTTTGATCTTTGTAATTTCCATTCTTTAAAAACTATTTCTATCATGGGAAAAAATAGTTCTCTTCTACTAACTCTTGTTTCTATTGTAAATACACATATCTTGTATCCTAATCTCGGGGTCTATTCCGCACATTTACTAACATACAAATAACGGTGAAGGAACGTCAGCATGGACGCCATTGGAGAGCTCGTACTACCAACACTTGACGGTGAACCTCAAGAAACGTATGGAACTCCGTGGTGTTGCTACCATGGGTAGATACGCAACTGACGAGTACGTATCGGAATATATGCTGCACTATTCTGATGATGGAGAGAGTTGGAGATCTATGACTAAGGGCAATGGGCTTGAGCAGGTTGGTATTGATTCGGTAGTATGAATCTCTGCCCCCTTACGCCTTGCGTTCGGAAGAATTTGTCGGTAACCAATGATATCGCAGTAAATTAAAAAAAAATGTTCACATGATCATTGGTTACCGACTCAATCGACACTGCCCATGTTCATAAAGCTGTGCTGTCTTGTGTAGTTCCTTGACTGATTTAAAGATTATAAGGCGAGGGGAGACTTATATGCTTGAATACTACTACGACCTTTGATGATAGAGAGTAGATCTAAGGGGCTCTGTTTGACATCTCTAAAGCCCAAGTCATCCTCACCTAAGACGGACGAGGAGACTAAAAGTGCCGGTAACAGCAATAGGCTCGTTCTCCATTTCGTGGGACCTGCAAGTGACTGACGAATACTTGATGTATTAAGTGCAAACTACTTCGGGAATCAAGGCGTGGTTTTGTGCTGTGTAGTTAGATCTGGCAGTAGGGGACATAGAGGTTGAACTCTGGAATTGTTTAAGTAAATAACAGCCCACTTACCGGAGGAGTTTGTCGCTAACCAATGATATCATTAGAAATTTCAAAAAATGTGTTGATTGGGTCACGTGACTGATATTTTCTACTATATCATTGGATATAGACAAGCTTTTCCGATGCCATGCTTCAAACCAACATGATAAACGACTGGAGCTTGTGAGGATACAGTTTGACAGATCTTAAAAAGCAATCAGTGAGTACCGGTAACCGGTAGAACCCTGAGGATCTCGCCTTCTCGTCCGAGAACTGGCGACTGATTTTGTATCTGAAATTCCCTACAGATGTTCCAAGGTAACCACGATGGGAACACGGTGCAGAAGAACGAATTCGAAGTGCCAATAATAGCGCAGTTCATACGCATCAATCCGATGAGATGGCGCGACAAGATCTCCATGAGGGTTGAAGTGTACGGGTGTGATTATGGTAAGTATTTACATTAGTCCTAGTATTCCTGTACTTTGCACTCCCTTAAGGGGCCTAAGGGAGTGCAGGGTATTCCAAAATCACATAAAGCAAGTTAATTTTGTTCTTATCACGTTAACACGAGTGTCGGTCGATGGACGAAGCTGCGGCGAACAGTAAAGTTCTCAATATGCTGGCTATTACTTGGGACCGTCAAAGTTCCCGTATAATCTGCCTTTGGTAACCACGCTTGATTATACTTACATATAATATATTTGCTTGGACTGCAGTGGTTATTAATTATCATAATGCCCAGTAACGGCAATAGCCTTGCTCGCTTTTACTTGGGACCAACAAAATGACTGGCAAAGTGTAGGAAATGAAATGATTTGATTTGAAAATCAAATCATTTCATTTAAAACCCTCGCTTTGTCAAGATATAGGCGGGATGATATGTAATTACTATGTAAACATGTGTCTTACCCAGTGGCGGATACCCTATACTTCAACGGCACATCCCTAGTCAAGATGGACTTACTCCGTGACCCAATATCTGCGTCCCGGGAGGTCATTCGTTTCAGGTTCAAGACCAGTACAGCATCAGGCGCTCTGATGTACTCCCGCGGGACGCAAGGGGACTATTTCGCGTTACAACTTAGGGATAATCGACTGGTGTTGAATATTGATTTGGGTAAGTGTAGTTTAGTTGTTTTGTTTAATTTTTAGAAAACAGGATAAACAGGACCATTACCTACTAAGACTCCGTCCGTCTGGCAGTCTTTCACGCGCATTCTTTACACCGCACCAGAGGTGTCTGCTGTACGTAGGTCACACTATAAGTTTTGCGAACTTAAAAAAACAACATGTTAAAACCAAAATATTATGTTTATTGCTTTTCAAAATACTCTCCTTTACATTTTAAACATTTAATCATGCGATCGAACAATTTTTTAAAACAGGAGGACCACAGATCGGAAGGCATGTTTTCTACGTACTGATTGAACGCTATCACTGCCCCTTCGGAGTGGTAAAAGTGAAACGTCTCATCAAATCTTTGATTTTGAGGAAAATACAGAAATCACAGGGTGCTGGGTCGGGGCTATGCGCAGGATGGGTGACGAGTTGTACTTTTTCGGAAGCTAAAAATGACTTAGTTTTGTTGGCCGTGTGTGAAGAAGCGTTGTCATGATGTAGGAGAACGCGGCTTTTGGGTCGTCTTTCGCGAACTTTTTCTAACACCCTGGGTAAACAAATGGTAGAATACCACTCGGCATTAACACTCTTTTGATCTTCAAGTGGAATTGTACAGATGGGACCCGTAGCTGAGAAAAAAAACGCGATCATTTTTTACCAACGTTTCTCGCCTGCCTCACTTTTGTTGGCTTGTTCTCATTTTCAAATACCCATTCACAAGATTGCTGTATTTTTTCGGATTCAACACAATAAATCCACGTTTCGTCTCCTGTGACAATGTCATAAACAGCATTAGAATGTCCGTGGTCGTACTTCAGTAGCATCTGTGAGCACCATTCCACGCGAGCCCGCTTCTGCTCCGCTGTCAGTTCATGAGGGATCCAACGACAACAAAGTTTTCGAACTTTCAATTCTTCGTGTAAAATTTTCTGGATTTGACTCATACCAATGCCCAATAGTCCTCGAATTGTCTCATAGGTAATCCGCGGGTTTTCTTCAATTAACCGCTTAACAGTAGCCACATTATTTTCGTTGACGGCAGTTGAAGGCCGCCCTTCACGAAATTCGTCATGTAAAGAAACTCGACCTCTCTCAAATTCAGCAAACCATCGCCTCACGGTGCTTCTCTCCCAAAAGCATTTTGAAGACGAGCGGCACAGTCTTGCGGAGAGAGAGAACTTTTAAAATCATAAAAAATCATCGCTCTAAAATCTTTTCGACATAATTCCATTTTCGTTGCATACGTAGAACTTTGATGTGTGATAAAAAACAATTGACAAATGATTTCCTGCCAATTGTTTTTTTTATTACTAAGAAGGTTGCAACGTATAAAAAAATATAACATTCGAAATTGAAATAGTTCTGATTAGCTAGAAGTGCAAAACTTTTAGTGTGCCCCATGTACAAGACGCAGATTAGACCCTGCGTCGAATACTGCTCTCACCTGTGGGACGGCTCCGCGAAGTATTTGCTGGACGCTCTCGACGCTATGCAGCGACGGGCTATCCGTATTATAAATTGTCCGGAGGTAACGGGAATCCTTGAGCCGCTAGCTCAGCGCCGAACAATAGCTTCCTTGGCCGCATTCTACCGTATTTACCACGGCGAGTGTTCTGAAGAGCTCTTCAATCTGATCCCACCCTCTTCCTTCCGATCCCGAACAACGCGTGCCGGGCAGAGATGCCACTCCCAAGCAGTGGAACGCCCTGCCTGTGCACGTGTTTCCTCCCACATATAATCCTGGGTTCTTTAAGCGGAGCGTGAAGAGGCACATCAGTAGGTCGTCAAGTTGAGGGCCACTCTCTATGGTATTGTGTGCTGTGAGAGTGGCCCACAATCGCTAGACGTCGTCACGACTTACCACGAGGCGGGCGGCGTCAATTTGGCGAACCCAATATAACAAAAAATAAAAAATCTTCATGAACTGGATAATTCTCAACAGTTGAAATTTCGTAGTTAATGTATTTCTGTTGCCGCTACGTATAATGCTATAAGTACCAACGAATACTGAAACTGAAAAAAAAAATGTACCCTGGCGTTTTTTATTTGAGAAAACCATATACCGCAGGCCTACGCTAAAAAAAAAGAAAGCGCGGAAAATGGTCTTTAGGGAATCTATGGCTCTCGGTCCAGGGGTTAAGTAAGGATAAATGCTTTCACTTAGAACTTTCCTTCTGTAAAGAATCTATCGCTGGTTCGAGTCCAGCCAGATCTTCATTTTCGCGATTTATATCGTGAATATTCGTAACTCTTTAAATCTTTAAATAACTGTTGCCTTTGTAACTTTGTACAATAACAAATGTTCATGTAACATTCCATAAAATAAAAATGTTGACCACCCCGTAGTTTCTTGTCCTTCTTCTCGTATGTGTGGTATTGGAATTGGTGGATTTCTTGACCTTCAAAAAGTGTGTATTAAATGCTCCTATTTTGAATAAAAATATTTTGATTTTGAGGAAGTATCTAAACATACTAGGTTCGGGCACCCTAACATCCTTGTCGGTGGGCAGTCTACTCGACGACAACATCTGGCACGACGTGGTCATATCGCGGAACAGACGGGAAGTATTGTTCTCTGTGGACCGAGTTATCGTTCAGGACAGGATCAAGGGGGAATTCTCAAGACTAAATCTTAATAGGGCTGTGAGTAACTTACATATTGACTGTTTCGGTTGAATTTATGACATGCAATATACTTATATTAGCCGATATGTGCAAAGATTAGCTGTCGCAATCCAGCTGGCTAATGCGGCATTCCGGGCACTTCTAATTCTACGTCAAGTTCGGTCAGGGACGAGATATATATTGGGATATACATATAAATAAAATGAAATGCTGTTTATTTGTCTATAACTGCTGGACTGATTTGGCTAATTTTGGTCTTAAAATGATATGAAGCGGTACGAAGTTCGCTGGGGCAGCAAGATGATAATAAATTATACATAGAGAAACACCCAAATTCCGAAACAAATATATTTTTTTGGACATTTTAATAACAGTACAGATTTTAATAACATGGATTTGTAAAATTTTGACATTCATATTGCTCTTTATGTGCCTAAACTGAATGAACGAATTGATTCTTTGATTGAGTTAATTCTTAACAATAACTGGATTGGTTTATTTCCAATTTTTTAAGTTCTACATTGGTGGTGTACCAAACTTCCAAGAAGGGCTGGTGGTGAATCAAAACTTCACCGGTTGTATAGAGAACATGTACCTGAACTCCACCAACGTGATACAAGATCTGAGACAGGGCTACGAGACCGGGGAGGTGTTTAGGTTTCAGAAAGTCAACACGTTATTTGCTTGTCCCGTAAGTTATTCTTTATTTGTACTTTTTTTTAACATGAAGGGGAAGGTGGGTAAATGGGGGGCAATATCGAAGTTCAGCCGCATTGCTGTTAGACTGGAAAACCCGCCCTAGCTGGGTTGGAAAAAGGCTCAGTGATGATGAAGAGTAGAGAAGAAAAATGGTCTAGGAAAAGATTGTTTCTAAAATGCATTTTTTGCATAACAATGATTTATATTCTTAATGCAAACTTGGAAAATGAAAATCGTTTATAAATTAAAATGAAAATGTTTTGAGGAATGAGGAAAGTATGGTGGTAAAAAAAGGTGCAAAGTATGAATGTAGAGGGCTTGAGGAGTCGAGGTAGGTAGTTAGAAAAGATGGATAGAATGTGTGAAAGAGGATATGACCAGGAAAGGAGTGACTGAGGAGATGACGTGTGACAGGGATGCATGGAAAAATTGCGACGATCCTAAATAATTGGGATAAGGGCAGGCAGATTATGACTTATAACTTGTCTAACACTATGTTTCATTCCAGGAGCCTCCCGTGGTACCAATAACCTTCCTCAAGGAAGGTTCGTACGCGAAACTACGCGGTTACTCCGGCGGTAACACATTGAACATCTCTTTGGAGTTTAGAACTTACGAGAACCATGGGCTGCTTATATATCACAAGTTTAATACTGAAGGATATGTCAAGGTGAGATAATGATTATTTTTTATTAAAAAAAATCCAATTTACTAGTTTTCCCTGTTACTACGTGGGACTAAATATATTGGCAAATTGTGGGTGAGTAATGTAATATGTTGTCTGTTTATGTCGTAGGTGGCTAAGCTTGCCAGTACATGGTGTTCAGTCCAAATATAGTGCTACTGGTCTCAATCAACCTTCAAATTACAGGTATACCTAGAGGAAGGTCGGGTAAAAGTGGAGTTAGAAACCCCGGGTTCCCCTCGAGTGAAATTGGACAATTATGCTGAAGAGTTCAACGATGGCCGCTGGCATTCTCTCATGCTGACTATGGCCACGGACAGCCTGACCCTGGCCGTAGACCTGAGGCCTGTGAAGACCACGAAGAAACTGCGGTTTATGACAGGCAGCGATTATTATATTGCCGGTTAGAATTATAAATAATTATAAATTATAAATGTTTAGGACACTATTATAGTATATAGTCAGTACAACAATAGGTATTGTATATAGTAATGACTGTATAATATCCGTCTGTCTCCTATCTCATGAACCGTGATAGTTAGAAAGTTCCAATTTTCACAGATGATGTATTTCTGTTGCCGCTATACCAACAGATACTAAAAAATGTAACAGTCACAAACTTTATTTTATGACTGGCAATTGGCCAATTTTTTGAAATCAGAGTATCTAATAATATTCCTCCATACATTTCGCACAGTTCCCTGACGTTACCGCTAGGGGCGCTGGTGTGAAATGTATGGGGAATACGAAAACGTATTTCGAGCAAATTAACGTAAGGAACTGGTACTAGACACAATGAGATGATTTCGCAAAAGGCCAGGTTAAGAGGAAGGTGGAATTCCATAGTCTGCCTACCCCAATGGGAAAGTGGCATGACTGTATGTATGCCCACTTTTTTACACAGCACTATCTACCTCCACATAAGCAATTTGTTCATGTGTTAGCCACCTAATTCCTCCTAAAAATTTTGTTGTTTTCAATCGGTACCTGAATGGTTTGAAAACCCGATTGGACCTGGTAGGTAACGCTGCTGCATCGGTATGATATTGCTGGTCAACTTTCTATATAAACATTAATATGTCCGTCTGTCCAGGCGGCAAGGCTCCCCCCAGAGGGTTCGTAGGCTGCATGCGTAAGATCGCAGTGGACGGCAACTACCGGCTGCCCACTGATTGGAAGAAGGAAGAGTACTGCTGTCCCAACGAGGTCGTGTTTGATGCTTGCCAGATGATTGACAGGTATGGACTTGGCATTTTTATATAATTATTCCTTTTTAGAATACTTTGTTTGTATATTTATTTATGTTAATCAACTATAACATTATTACATTTGCCAATTTAATGCTATAGGGAAATCGTAGAGAAACCTATTATTAATAATTTTACACCTATTTTTTAATCACTGCACGAGTATTGTGTAGCATAACGGAAGTAACTTCAAATCACAAGGCCGTGTTCGGGAAACTTTTATTGAAAGCGCGTGACGTCTTATCAGAGGCTTCAAATGCTCCGATGATGTCATATTTCAAGCGTAGCGTTACCGTGGTGCGCTACTAGCGCGGAAGTGCGCTCCTCGAACACAGTACAGTCGTCGGCAAACGTCACTGGACTCTTCGTATGTGAAATACAATAATGTATATTGCGCAATAAGTAGAAGGGCATGTGATTTAGTGTTGACAAGCCCACGACTTCGCCCATCGCAATGTATATTGCGCAATAAGTAGAAGGGCATGTGATTTAGTGTTGACAAGCCCACGACTTCGCCCATCGCAATGTATATTGCGCAATAAGTAGAAGGGCATGTGATTTAGTGTTGACAAGCCCACGACTTCGCCCATCGCAATGTATATTGCGCAATAAGTAGAAGGGCATGTGATTTAGTGTTGACAAGCCCACGACTTCGCCCATCGCAATGTATATTGCGCAATAAGTAGAAGGGCATGTGATTTAGTGTTGACAAGCCCACGACTTCGCCCATCGTAATGTATATTGCGCAATAAGTAGAAGGGCATGTGATTTAGTGTTGACAAGCCCACGACTTCGCCCATCGCAATGTATATTGCGCAATAAGTAGAAGGGCATGTGATTTAGTGTTGACAAGCCCACGACTTCGCCCATCGCAATGTATATTGCGCAATAAGTAGAAGGGCATGTGATTTAGTGTTGACAAGCCCACGACTTCGCCCATCGCAAATTATATACCAAAACCTTCCTTGAGTTGTGTAGTTTTAAAGATCTATGCATACAAACGGAAACGAAGCGACTTTGGTTAATACTATGTTATGATGTAACAGATGTAACCCGTCCCCGTGCGAGCACAGCGGCACGTGCACGCAGACGGCGGACGAGTTCACGTGCGAGTGTCACGGCACGGGGTACGCCGGCGCCGTGTGTCACACCTGTACGTATAGCAACCGACTGTACTTCACATTCGTTCACTCATTCACTCATTCGTTCAATTGAAGCATTCTTGAAACCAAAATGCAGTGTCACAATAAATTGACAGAGCGAGCGAATATTCTATACTTCGAAACTGGACAATTTTGCTTTCGTCTATCTGTGTTCCAGCCAAATAATTTTTCCGTTCTCCACGAAACTTGGTACAAATGTCTCGATTCATGAGTTTTTATAAATGGGGGAAAACAACCCATATAAAGAATGTTCTCGAAGTCTACTGTTCGACAAGCGAACACTGGTTAAAAATAAAATAATATCATAAAATGTCCGTACTTACAGCAATCCACCCGTTATCGTGTCAAGCGTACAAGAACGTACAGGCGGTGTCTCGTTCGGCAGAGATCTCTATAGATGTAGACGGATCCGGACCTCTTGCAGCTTTCCCTGTCACCTGCGAGTTTTACTGTAAGTGTTACACATTATAGATAGAAATCGCTCAATTAGCTTTAGAAACGATCGAATTCTTTTTTCATAATGGCAGTATTTTGTGTCAAATTTTTTATGGCCCCCCTCTGTACCGTCGGCCATAATGGGCCATCACAGGCGATCACAAATGTGTAGAGAGCATAATCGTCGGCTATGGCCAAAGACATTATAATACAATGGACATAGGATCTAGAACAAATCGCAAGAAAATAATGTCCCGAGTCGACCTATACATTATACATAGGCATACATAGATAAAAACTAATTTCATATTAAAATTTAAACCTTGATCCAACGGAATAGTGTTCACTTTTGTTTGCACTAATTTATCGCATTACGTAGCTTCTATCTGTCCGCCTGACTAATTCACCTTATGCAGCTTATACTTAAAATTACGTGAACATAGAAACAATGGAGTAGGTTTATTTTGTTAGTCTTTTAAGGATTCCATGATATGTATCTACGTACGCGTAATAATTAATGTAAGACTATAATAAATTCCATAATCTTATAAATTGTAATTACTTGTTTATTTTAGACGAAATAAGCTGAAAAACTAATTAACGACTGACAAAGTTTTTTTTTTTCGAGTCAGTTTCATAATAAGTAACTATAGTGTATGAATAACAAAAAGGGAATTAATGAATTTAACTAATTATAATATCATAAATGCCAAACTTCTTGCGGGTGTCAAAGTTCTTCCGCTTTCATTACTATTTTCATAACGCTATGTCGCTACGTCTACTAAGATAGCCGTGTTTCAAGTGACTGAATTAGTTGCTAAAACTGCGCGTCATTAATTTATTTTTATCTTATGGTTAATTTTTGGGATACGAAATTATTGGCTACTAGCTGATCACCGTGACTCCGCCTGCGAGATATAGTTATCTCGGCCCCGATTCCCGTGGGAATACATTACCGAGAATCCAAATAAAAAAAAAGTAACAGTACATACACGAAATAAAATGACATGTGTTATTATGTAATTATATTTATGACAAAACAATGATACCATGTGAAAATTAAAAACATTTTTGGGCTTATCTCCTCCATCCCAATCAAAAGAAAAAATTGTATTCAATCGAGGGATTCTTGTACAAGTTTCATAAAGATCGGACCTCTTTTTGTTATGTCCATAAAATGAGCCGAACAAACAAGATTGTTATTTTTTGGATCAAAATATTCTTCTCGCCGTGCTAGGGCAATAATATTTTTCATTGTGCACAGTGTACTGGATCCCGAGGAAAACTGAAATAGATGTTGGTTCATATAACGAAAAAAAAATCATAAAGAGCCAAGGCGTCTCCACTATAATCTTTGTTCCAAATAGTTTCATCGCTATCGGTAATCCGAATAAATCTGAATGGTCATTTTGTTAGTACATTATTCAGTGAAAATGAAATGGTCTCTTTCTTTTTACTGAGCTTGGGATGAATTCGAAAGAGACAGATAGATACTTCGGTATTGGACTGGATTGCAATATTTACTTTTGTCTTTTAATTTATTATCGACGAAATACTGTATTTTAAGTGAAATAATAAATTGCAAATGATAAAACAAAAGCTTATTTACTGAAAATATGATACACCGTCTTCAATTTGCTTTTTTTCCGTAGTTTTTACACGTTTTTACAATACAGTACGGCATTGTGCAACGTGTTGTCGTTCAGTTGTCAAAATCAAGACTGGCGCGCGATTGTTTCTCTTTTAGCGTTTTGTTGCTCTTTTAGTTCGGACACTTTTGAGCGATGATCCGAAATCCATTGTATATAAAATCATTGGCTATGGCTAACGATAAGTAAAGATGGAATGTATAACGAACGTATTAACAATGATAGCAGCAATCTTTGCCGATTGTGTAGAGGACACATTAAGCATAAATGAGCTCTAGCTTATTATTTTAATTACCTACTTATAATATTAAGAAAGAAATTATAAATAGATCACAAAAACTGATGTCATCGGCGGGATTCGAACCCACGACCTTTCACTAACAGGGAGACTGCTCTGCCAACTGAGCTACGATGACCACTACCGACAACATCGAATTTTTGCTTCATATCATATTCATAATTTCTATATAGAATCTATATAGAATATTCGAATAGTTTAAGCAAACTCATTGCTTTGAAATACATAAATATACATACTTATAGTTTGTATGATAATTTAGGTCCTGATGAATCCTCCTTTTGTGACATATACAGCGGACGGACGTGTGATAACCGCAGTCCAACACTCGTCGACCCAGAACACAGTGGTGGACGGCTACCAGGAGCCGGGAAGCTTCCGACAAGACATCACGTACGACGCCAACCGACAGCAGCTCGAAGCGTTACTCAATAGATCTCATACTTGCAGCCAGCATCTAGAATATATGTGTCGACATTCACGCCTGTTGAACTCGCCTAGTAAGTCATCGTTTTACATGTATTATGTAATAAAATCTTTAGGTTTCAGGATTCACTTTTTTGGGCCCATAACCTGATAGTTGCTTAAAAGTTAAAAGGAATGTCACTATGTGTTGTATTTGAACAGTACAATTGCTAAGGGTGCTAAGTGGCCCTACCCACATCTTCAGGGCCCAAGTTATCCTAACCTGCGAGGGGTGCACTTGCTGACAAGCGGAGGTGGCTCTGGCAAATACACTCCCCGGAAACGTTAATAGGCTCGCCACATTTTAGGTCAGGATTAACGAATTAGTGAAGTGTGAGCGTAATAAGTGCCTCTGACTACCCTTTCGGGGATGAAGACGTGATGTTTGTTTATTGTAGTATAGTGTTTTAATTGTAGCTTGTTGTAAAACTTGTATTTTTATACTTAATCTGAAATCGTATACAACGTGTGTTATTGTTTATGGTAAAGCTCAGACACCCTAATAAGAATTTTACTTTAAAATAAAAAATAAAAATAATTAAAAATAAAGAAAATTGACAATCCGCGAAAGTATGTTCACCCCACGCTCGCGGGATGGCGGTGCAGTTGTAGCCACTTTTTATCATTGCATTCCACATTCAAAATATTATCTAGGTTTAAAATATTGCTCATGAATTCATTTTACCCTGTATAATTATTCACAATCCGTGTATAGGCGAGGAGTCGTCGTTCCACCCGTTTGCCTGGTGGGTCTCCCGAGCGGGCCAGCGCATGGACTACTGGGCGGGCGCCACGCCGGGCTCGCGCATGTGTCAGTGCGGCGTGCTGGGCTCCTGTACCGACCCCACCAAGTGGTGCAACTGTGATGCTGAACATGTCAAGCCTGAGGGTACGTATACGTGCACGTGCCCGTAGTACATGCGAGGTTGGGTATAGGCGAGGAGTCGTCCCGAGCGGGCCAGCGCATGGACTACTGGGCGGGCGCCACGCCGGGCTCGCGCATGTGTCAGTGCGGCGTGCTGGGCTCCTGTACCGACCCCACCAAGTGGTGCAACTGTGATGCTGAACATGTCAAGCCTGAGGGTACGTATACGTGCACGTGCCCGTAGTACGTGCGAGGTTGGGTATAGGCGAGGAGTCGTCCCGAGCGGGCCAGCGCATGGACTACTGGGCGGGCGCCACGCCGGGCTCGCGCATGTGTCAGTGCGGCGTGCTGGGCTCCTGTACCGACCCCACCAAGTGGTGCAACTGTGATGCTGAACATGTCAAGCCTGAGGGTACGTATACGTGCACGTGCCCGTAGTACGTGCGAGGTTGGGTATAGGCGAGGAGTCGTCCCGAGCGGGCCAGCGCATGGACTACTGGGCGGGCGCCACGCCGGGCTCGCGCATGTGTCAGCGCGGCGTGCTGGGCTCCTGTACCGACCCCACCAAGTGGTGCAACTGTGATGCTGAACATGTCAAGCCTGAGGGTACGTATACGTGCACGTGCCCGTAGTACGTGCGAGGTTGGGTATAGGCGAGGAGTCGTCCCGAGCGGGCCAGCGCATGGACTACTGGGCGGGCGCCACGCCGGGCTCGCGCATGTGTCAGCGTGGCGTGCTGGGCTCCTGTACCGACCCCACCAAGTGGTGCAACTGTGATGCTGAACATGTCAAGCCTGAGGGTACGTATACGTGCACGTGCCCGTAGTACGTGCGAGGTTGGGTATAGGCGAGGAGTCGTCCCGAGCGGGCCAGCGCATGGACTACTGGGCGGGCGCCACGCCGGGCTCGCGCATGTGTCAGTGCGGCGTGCTGGGCTCCTGTACCGACCCCACCAAGTGGTGCAACTGTGATGCTGAACATGTCAAGCCTGAGGGTACGTATACGTGCACGTGCCCGTAGTACGTGCGAGGTTGGGTATAGGCGAGGAGTCGTCCCGAGCGGGCCAGCGCATGGACTACTGGGCGGGCGCCACGCCGGGCTCGCGCATGTGTCAGTGCGGCGTGCTGGGCTCCTGTACCGACCCCACCAAGTGGTGCAACTGTGATGCTGAACATGTCAAGCCTGAGGGTACGTATACGTGCACGTGCCCGTAGTACATGCGAGGTTGGGTATAGGCGAGGAGTCGTCCCGAGCGGGCCAGCGCATGGACTACTGGGCGGGCGCCACGCCGGGCTCGCGCATGTGTCAGCGTGTTGTGCTGGGCTCCTGTACCGACCCCACCAAGTGGTGCAACTGTGATGCTGAACATGTCAAGCCTGAGGGTACGTATACGTGCACGTGCCCGTAGTACGTGCGAGGTTGGGTATAGGCGAGGAGTCGTCCCGAGCGGGCCAGCGCATGGACTACTGGGCGGGCGCCACGCCGGGCTCGCGCATGTGTCAGTGCGGCGTGCTGGGCTCCTGTACCGACCCCACCAAGTGGTGCAACTGTGATGCTGAACATGTCAAGCCTGAGGGTACGTATACGTGCACGTGCCCGTAGTACGTGCGAGGTTGGGTATAGGCGAGGAGTCGTCCCGAGCGGGCCAGCGCATGGACTACTGGGCGGGCGCCACGCCGGGCTCGCGCATGTGTCAGTGCGGCGTGCTGGGCTCCTGTACCGACCCCACCAAGTGGTGCAACTGTGATGCTGAACATGTCAAGCCTGAGGGTACGTATACGTGCACGTGCCCGTAGTACATGCGAGGTTGGGTATAGGCGAGGAGTCGTCCCGAGCGGGCCAGCGCATGGACTACTGGGCGGGCGCCACGCCGGGCTCGCGCATGTGTCAGCGCGGCGTGCTGGGCTCCTGTACCGACCCCACCAAGTGGTGCAACTGTGATGCTGAACATGTCAAGCCTGAGGGTACGTATACGTGCACGTGCCCGTAGTATGTGCGAGGTTGGGTATAGGCGAGGAGTCGTCCCGAGCGGGCCAGCGCATGGACTACTGGGCGGGCGCCACGCCGGGCTCGCGCATGTGTCAGTGCGGCGTGCTGGGCTCCTGTACCGACCCCACCAAGTGGTGCAACTGTGATGCTGAACATGTCAAGCCTGAGGGTACGTATACGTGCACGTGCCCGTAGTACATGCGAGGTTGGGTATAGGCGAGGAGTCGTCCCGAGCGGGCCAGCGCATGGACTACTGGGCGGGCGCCACGCCGGGCTCGCGCATGTGTCAGCGCGGCGTGCTGGGCTCCTGTACCGACCCCACCAAGTGGTGCAACTGTGATGCTGAACATGTCAAGCCTGAGGGTACGTATACGTGCACGTGCCTGTAGTACGTGCGAGGTTGGGTATAGGCGAGGAGTCGTCCCGAGCGGGCCAGCGCATGGACTACTGGGCGGGCGCCACGCCGGGCTCGCGCATGTGTCAGTGCGGCGTGCTGGGCTCCTGTACCGACCCCACCAAGTGGTGCAACTGTGATGCTGAACATGTCAAGCCTGAGGGTACGTATACGTGCACGTGCCCGTAGTACGTGCGAGGTTGGGTATAGGCGAGGAGTCGTCCCGAGCGGGCCAGCGCATGGACTACTGGGCGGGCGCCACGCCGGGCTCGCGCATGTGTCAGTGCGGCGTGCTGGGCTCCTGTACCGACCCCACCAAGTGGTGCAACTGTGATGCTGAACATGTCAAGCCTGAGGGTACGTATACGTACACGTGCCCGTAGTACGTGCGAGGTTGGGTATAGGCGAGGAGTCGTCCCGAGCGGGCCAGCGCATGGACTACTGGGCGGGCGCCACGCCGGGCTCGCGCATGTGTCAGTGCGGCGTGCTGGGCTCCTGTACCGACCCCACCAAGTGGTGCAACTGTGATGCTGAACATGTCAAGCATGAGGGTACGTATACGTGCACGTGCCCGTAGTACGTGCGAGGTTGGGTATAGGCGAGGAGTCGTCCCGAGCGGGCCAGCGCATGGACTGCTGGGCGGGCGCCACGCCGGGCTCGCGCATGTGTCAGTGCGGCGTGCTGGGCTCCTGTACCGACCCCACCAAGTGGTGCAACTGTGATGCTGAACATGTCAAGCCTGAGGGTACGTATACGTGCACGTGCCCGTAGTACGTGCGAGTTTGGGTATAGGCGAGGAGTCGTCCCGAGCGGGCCAGCGCATGGACTACTGGGCGGGCGCCACGCCGGGCTCGCGCATGTGTCAGCGCGGCGTGCTGGGCTCCTGTACCGACCCCACCAAGTGGTGCAACTGTGATGCTGAACATGTCAAGCCTGAGGGTACGTATACGTGCACGTGCCCGTAGTACGTGCGAGGTTGGGTATAGGCGAGGAGTCGTCCCGAGCGGGCCAGCGCATGGACTACTGGGCGGGCGCCACGCCGGGCTCGCGCATGTGTCAGTGCGGCGTGCTGGGCTCCTGTACCGACCCCACCAAGTGGTGCAACTGTGATGCTGAACATGTCAAGCCTGAGGGTACGTATACGTGCACGTGCCCGTAGTACGTGCGAGGTTGGGTATAGGCGAGGAGTCGTCCCGAGCGGGCCAGCGCATGGACTACTGGGCGGGCGCCACGCCGGGCTCGCGCATGTGTCAGTGCGGCGTGCT
The DNA here is from genome assembly GCA_963556515.1 of Nudaria mundana. Classification (NCBI taxonomy): domain Eukaryota; kingdom Metazoa; phylum Arthropoda; class Insecta; order Lepidoptera; family Erebidae; genus Nudaria; species Nudaria mundana. The sequence continues at coordinate 22,162,245 of OY748295.1, forward strand.
GGGCTCCTGTACCGACCCCACCAAGTGATATATAATGATATATCGCATATTTATCGTACCTTTTTAAATGGTGTAAAAGGGATCCATTAAATTCTAGGGTCCTGAGTCAATCTCACCTGCCAGTGTGGCACCATCATATTATATGGAGTAGAATGTCATCAGTTATTTCAGATCGCCTGTCATCGTAATGCGTTTTCCTTGTAAGAAAAAGATTCCAGTTTAATATAGATAATAAAGTAACAGATTGTAAAACTTGTCCATATTATGCAGAATTTCAAGTGGATGGCGGAGAGATAACAGAGAAAGAGTTCCTCCCGGTGAAGCAGCTGCGCTTCGGAGATACAGGCTCGCATCTGGACGAGAAAGAGGGACGGTACACGCTGGGGCCGCTGTTGTGCGAGGGAGACGGTAACACATACTACATATACTAGTTTTTATTAGTTTAAATGCAGATTTTAAAAGAGAGAAATAAGTGTTTGCCATAACATAAAAATTATATGATAGATTGCCATATAGAAAATTTTGTTGGTAATCAAAACGTTGTGGGTAATTAAAACTGTATGTAAGGTATTCGATACTTAACTCATCCATGTTATTTAAATAGATAAAGTAAATTTTTGTGTTGTTTTCCTTAAAACCAACAAATAGTTGTTCACTTAATCAATTAAAGTGGGTTATTGATGCACAATACAATGTAGTCAAGTGTCTCAAAACTATGCAGGACATTTTAGATTTTTAAAACGGTCATAACCTTGTCAATTCAAGTCGTACAAAGAAAAGTTTAGGTACCGGGATAGGTATAAAGTTCTAATTCAATAGTTACTAGTAATGCACTTTTTACCTTTACTGTACTTGATTGAGATGAGACATGTTTTTCTTCTTTTGTAACAGATTTGTTCAGCAACGCGGTAACGTTCCGTATCACGGACTCAATAATCACGTTGCCGACTTTCGACCTCGGTCACAGTGGCGACATCTACTTCGAATTTAAAACCACCAGGGAAAACGCCGTGTTATTGCATTCTAAGGTAAATTATAGGCTAGGAGCTCTAGAATATCGACTTTCACCCATCTGGTAACCAGATGGGATACACTTTTTACGCCTATCGAAAATTGGTCATGGCAATTTTTTTGTCCTTTAATGTTTTTTTTTGCAAGGACGCCTATACTATTGGTTTTGTAATTAAGAGTCCTCCTATTAAATTTTACCGTTTTCGCTGATTTTACAGACGTGTTTTTACACTTAAAATACTGTATTTTTATAAGTTTTAATGCACAACATGAAATATCATTTCAATAATGATCTAATAAGTGAGCTACTTTCTTATTTTTGTCATTAAATTTTGATTAATCGACCTAAAACAATCGGTAGTTTTTCGTATCTTTTGCTAGAAGAGGTCTAGAATATCACAAATTCATTAATCGTTTTGACGTCTAAAAAGTATTACAAAAATACAGTGTATTCTTGTAAAAGTCATCTATCAAATGTATGGATTACTTTTTATCACTTTCATAAAAAAAAATTGAGTAAACAAATATTTAAGTTAGTCAAATTTTAGAGAAAATGGGCAATGAATTGGTTCTTATTTCGGCTACATAAAACTCTCGTTCATAAAATTAAAACAACATAAATAAACCTTGGTTCAAAATCAATCCATTTCCAAAAAAAAAGAAAGCTAAATAATAAAAAATAGGCTGTAAATAATCTTTTAAAAACACCTAAATTTCGCTTTATAATACTCGACGCATGCCTCAAGTAAACAGTCCGCGCCAAGCGCTTACAGGGAGAGGACGTGTCGCTCTGCGCGCCAAAATTCGACGCCGTCTACAGACGAATATAGCGTGGCGTGAGATTTTGATACTTTGGTAATATTAGTTATTATTTTGTGATGATTAGGCTTCTTTTTAAATACAACAAGTGATTATGTAGAATGTATTTATCATTGTTTTTGTTAAAAAAAGCTGTTATATATAATGTTATATATAAAGCTGGATTACTCACTCACTCACTGACACAATTTTATTGTTCTCCTTGATGGTGGAGGGGAAGGTACCTATGTTTTTTTTGCAGAAATGTAAAGGGGGTTCGGGGACCTAGGGAAAATTCCGAGTTTTTGAGATTTGCCCTCCAGTCCCCCCAGGAAAGGGGATTTCTTTGCTGTAAATGCACACGCCTGCAATGTGCTCTCATCTGCATAACAATGAATGTTCCCGAGGGATAGCATATCATTGATTTGCAGAAGGAAGAGTTGGTGACAGCACGGACCCCTGCGGCGCCCCGGTATTGTTCCTCGATACATATATACATAACCGGGGCAACACAGGTAAGGCGTGTTGTCAGGGCGGCGTATTTGTGTCTCCGTGAGAAACGTCGCAGCGGGCCGAGCCGTCTCAAGGTATGGTGGACGGCATCGAGGTTCGCATGGAGTCCACGGATGTTGGTGAACTCCACCTCGAAAAGTGAAGCTGTGGGGTTTCCTGGGGCCGCTGTGGAACGTTTACTTATTTCTGTTGCACTGCCATTATAAATTTGAAGAAGAAGCGTGAAGACAGGGCGACATTTGGTGCAGCAGTAATAAGTGACAAAGCGCAGGGGCTAACTTCGTCTGGAACCGTGTGGTTAGGTTGGAGCCGACCCGCCGGACGGAAGGGCTACCAAACCCCCCTGGTGCTAGGCCGCCGCTATCCCACACCGGTTACCACCCGGAGCGGCGATCCCACATCAGGATTATGCGCGAGAACATGTGGGGCAGCCTCCTGGTGTGGTTGGTCCCAGGCGGGCCCCATGACTGTGTTGCGGGCGGCCGCGGCAACGCCGTTGCTAAGGGTCTCCCTGGCCAGCGAATCGACCCACACCACCCATACTAGACTCCGCTTTGCCCCCACTGGTTCCATGCCTGCTGCACCATACATGGCCCCGGGCCCGGCGGTGCAGCTGTTGAACCCCTTACGCAACCAGCCTGGGCTGGGTTACTTGTGGGGCTTTAGCACAGTTGCACGGTGGCACCCCCCGGACCAACACCCGGTACCCACGTAGGGACCGAAGCACTTCATAGGTACCGTAAATTAACGAGCCTCGTCCGTTGCCCCCCCTTTGAGAGTGTAACGACAGAGGAAAGGTAGAGGAGTTTTGATTACGGGATCATACGAGTATAGAGGGTCTTTTCTTGAATTTAAGGAGAGAAAAAAAACACCCCCCCTCCTAGCCCTCTTTTCACCTCCCCCACACAAGACACTATTATTATAAAATGAAAAAAAAAAGATCAAAACCATGTAATCGCCGTATACTGGCTGACCACCATCGGTAACTCCGGACTCACGCACAAAATGTGTCAAATACCTAATTCCGCCCGTTTCGATTCTGCATACGGACTCTTAAATTAACTTTCTAATGTCTGGCTGTTCAAAACCCATAGCACGAGCTAGCTTCATTTGGGTAAGATAATGCTGTGTGAGAATGTCCAAAAATATTCCTAACTAACATAATATTTGTTTCCTCCCAGGGTCCTCAAGACTACATAAAGCTGTCCATCATCGGCGGAGACCAGCTACAATTCCAGTTCCAAGTGGGAGACACCCCGCTTGGAGTTTCTGTGGAAACTAGCAACAGGCTCGCTGATAACAACTGGCATTCTGTATCTATTGAGAGGAATAGGTCAGTAGAATTGACTAGAATACAAATTACGTTACAAATGCAGGTTCAAATAATGTAAAAATGGCGACCCTATTATAAAGTTATTTCTTACAGGTAAAATTTTAGTAGTTTTCTTAGGAGTAACATAAATGGAACCTAGTCGAATCCTGACCGGTTAAGAAAACCGTTTTGCCTTTAATATTTTACAATAATTATAAATCCCAAAATCGCAAGTTTTAGGCTGGCCACCTTTCATCGACACAGCAAATCTTTCGAATTACGTCTTCGACTTCAAATATAATCCTACTAATATTATAAACGCGAGAGGGGCTCGTGGTCTAGTGGTAACCGACAATGTTAACACATTGCAAAGGTTAAGCAACATCTAGTCAGGCCGGTCTTAGGATGGGTGACCATTACTTAAGGCACTGAGACCCCTCCGTGCCTCGGAGAGCACGTTAAGCCGTCGGTCCCGGTTGTCATACGAACATCTATGGCAGTCGTTAGGGGTAGTTGGAGCCCTTAATCAAAAATCCTCGCGGTCTAACTACAGAACTTCGATATCGCCCATGGGTTGTGAAGGTCAGATGGCAGTCGCTTCACGGAAAATATCGAAGTTCAGCCGAATCACAGTTATACTGGAAAAGCCGACCCCAACTGAGTTGGGAAAAGGCTCGGTGAATGATGAATATTATATATCAGTCGCGCGCGCGCTATCGCGGTGGGGTGACGCATGTTACTGACGACGCGAAGTTAGTAGCAAATAAAAATGTCGAAAACAATTATGTGTACGAGTTGTAATATTGTAATTGACGAATTGTTATCGTATGTGCAGAATAAAGTGTCGGTTTGTGATGAAGTGAGTTTGGTGAGAATTTGTACTTACTGTAATTTGTAATAAAAACATCTAAATCGTTATTGTTTGATTCTGTATCAACGGATTTGCGAAAAATTGCTAGGAGAAACAAAGGGAAAGAAGATAGGGATCTGGCTGATATCATAAACCTCTTCAAAAGTGCGGAACCTGATGAAATACCTACTTTTGTGGCCAGACAACTTGACCGGTTACCGCCCTTGGACTTTGATCACCTAGATTGCTCCAAACTTTTGAAGGATCTCGCGAGATTGAAGGCTTCAGTTGAAGAGATCAAATCCTCGTATGTTACGCAAGATCATGTGCAAGAGTTGCGAACCGAGTTTCTACAGCTAAGACATGATTCGTTACCGCCTGCATCTGCGCTCAAAGTTAATGCGAAAAGAGGCGTTTGGTTGCTGGACAGCGGCCCTATGGGTATTTCACCCCTAAGGAATACTTCTTTAGATGAGTCAAACAGTACACATGACTATGACTCGAGCAATAAATCGCCCCAATATCGAGAAACAGTGCAGGTACTTCGGAAAAATCCTAACCTAACCTAACCTAACCAAATCAACACCGTCAAATGGGCGGGGGCAATGTCGGAACCTTACAGACTAGAATGTGGGGTTAGGCAGGGGGGCTTAACCTCACTCTCCTTGTTTAACATATTTATGGACGCCCTGATCGGTGCGCTCAGCAGCCAGTATGTGGGATGCCATATAGATGGAGTGTGCGTTAATAATTTGTGTTACGCGGATGATATGGTGCTGCTGAGCGCATCGATCTGTGGCTTGAGAAAATTGATTCGGACCTGTGAGGAATATGTCGGTGCACACGGGTTAAAATATAATGTGACCAAGAGTCAATACATGGTTTTTGAGGTCGACGGTGCTAGGTGTCCACAGAACCTGCCTCCTCTTCGACTCGATGGGTTTCCTCTGGAAAGAGTGAACCAATTCACCTATCTGGGGCATATACTTACGGTGGACCTCAAAGACCATCATGCGGACATTGAGCGGGAACGGAGAGCACTGTCCAAGAGGGCAAACATGTTGTCACGAAGGTTTGCACGATGTTCCACAGATGTGAAGATAACTCTTTTCCGTGCATACTGTACCTCTTTATATACATGTAGTTTATGGGCTAGATATTCATAAAAGGTCTACAGTGCTCTCCGCGTCCAATATAATAACGCTTTTAGGGCGGTGGTGGGGCTGCCTCGAGTTTGTACCGCATCTGGCATGTTCGCTGCGGCGAATACTGACTGTTTTTATGCGAGCATGCGCAAAAGAGGAGCCTCCTTGGTGCGCAGGGTTTGGGGCAGCTCTAACACCATCATAAGAATGATCGCTGACAGGATGGACTGTCCTTACATCAGGCACTGCTGTCAAAGCCATGTACAGCAGTGCCCGATGAAAAGACTGTTTTAATATAAGTAGGAATTAATTGTGATATATTTTATTTTGTAATTATTATTATTTTATTTTATTCTAATTTTCAATTTATTTTTGTTTTATATTAATTTATATTTGTTTCAATTTTTGTTTTCCAATAATTTAATTTTTATATGTAGATAATGGATTATGAGGGATTATGCTCAATATGGGTTAAAATTACCTGAAATAAATATTTTTATTTTATTTATTTTATTATTATTATTATAAACGCGAAAGTTTGTGAGTATGTATGTATGTGTGGATGGATGGATGGATGTTTGTTACTCTTTCACGTAAAAACTACTGAACGGATTTTAATGAAACTTTAAAATAATATAGCTTATACATCAGAATAACACAAAGGCTACAATTTATAAAGATATTGTGTGAATTGTTCAAAATATGACGCGACGCGACGGGAACGGGAAAAAATCCAAATTACCACGCGGACGAAGTCGCGGGAGTTATGTATGGAACATACCATTCTCACATAAATTATAATATTATTCATTTGTACTTAACTTAAACTGTATCTATTGACATGTGTTTCTAATAACTCTGTATAATTTATGTTAAGCACAAACTTTCTATAAGTTACCTAAAATAACATAGACATGTCAGTCCTTACAATAACTCAATATAAGCAATACAAAACTCTTGTTCGTTAGACCCGAACAATAAATAACTCTTACACTTAAGAACTCACATCTTAACTTAAAACAATGAGACAAATGTATCGACCCTCTCAACGGGGTTTACTTGCAATATGAGAATGAAACCCAATAACTTAAAACCATACAATTTTAAATGTCAATGTGTCAAATGTGAAGCTATTTGTTCTTCTAATTTATTATTATCGAGGGAGACGTTTTTGTTATTTCTCACCCTCTCTCACTCAATGCTTGTTTGCATTGAACTAGTATATAAGAACCACAAAACTTAGAATTAATTCATTACTGTTTTAGCTGTAGCTCTGCAACCTTCAAATAAAGTTTTATTTAAAAACTAAGTTGGCGTTAACATAATTCGGGCGACCACTAGTACACACATATTAGCGAGTCTAAAATGTAACTATTGTCACACCAGGAAAGAAGCCCGCGTAGTAGTAGACGGCGCGCTAAAGAACGAGATCCGTACAGCCAAGGAGCCAGTACGTGCGCTACAGCTCACCACCGGGCTGGTGCTGGGCGCGGCGCTCGACCACAAGGACGGGTTCGTGGGCTGCATGAGGGCGTTACTGCTCAACGGACAGCCTGTCGACTTGAGGGCGTACGCACGACGAGGTACGTAGGCGTGCGTGATAGTACGTATGTGTACGTATACGTGCACGTAATGTATAACTCGCCATGTGTCGTCGGCAGGGTTGTACGGCATATCGGAGGGCTGCGTGGGCAAGTGCTCGTCGTCGCCGTGCCTCAACAACGGCACGTGCCTGGAGGGCTACGACTCGTACTCGTGCGACTGTCGCTGGACCGCCTTCAAGGGACCCATTTGTGCTGACGGTAACAATATTGTATTTTATTAACCTTATACTAGCTGATAACCGCGGCCCATCAGACCTCAACCTTCCATGACTTGTATAAACAATTCTAGACCAAAATTAGCCATCGGTCCAGTCGTTCTCGAGAAACCAATTGATGTACTTTATGTAAACAAATAGGTTCTAATCTAACTATATGTTACAGAGATCGGCGTGAACCTCCGTCCCAACTCAATAATAAAGTACGACTTCCTGGGCTCGTGGCGCTCCACCATCGCTGAGAAGATCCGCGTGGGGTTCACCACCACCAACCCCAAGGGGTTCCTGCTCGGGTTCTTCTCCAACATCACTGGGGAATATCTTACGCTTATGGTCTCTAATTCTGGTGAGGTTTTATCTTTGTTTAATATTTAAACGATATTTACAGGTCTGAAATCCAAGTATTAATATAATCGACACAGGCTTGTATTAATTAAGGAAAACGCTTTACCAATTTAGTTACAGATGACCTGTTGTCAAATTGTGTGATTTCATGTTCTAATCGATGTCGTTTGTATTAGATAAAGAAGATCCGTTGGAAGAGTCCAAATCAGATGTACTTATTTATGACAGAACAGTCTATTTTATCAAAATGTTGAAAACTGCGGCACTAAATGTTTACCTGTACCACGAAACACATAACGACAGCTCTCGTCGACCAACTTACGTCATTACTGGGTACGAGTGAGAAGGACAGAGATAATAATCGCTCGCTATCGCAATGTGACGTAGTAACGGTGTGTGCAGTGTGTGGCATTTTGTTCAATATTTTATTGTCTTGTTTCAGGTCACTTGCGTGTAATATTCGACTTTGGTTTCGAGCGTCGCGAGATCATATTCGACGGCAAACATTTCGCGCTCGGACAGTACCACGACATCAGGCTGTCCAGGAAGAACAATGGCGCCACCATGGTGTTGCAGGTCAGTCGACTGTACATACTTACATACAGTTATACGCTTATATCCCCGAGGGCGTAGGCAGAGATGCTTTGTATAATCAAAATTAACGGGTAGTCCATCAGAGTCACACCAACAGGGCTAGTATAGCTAGCGTCGGTCATGTAACCCGACATTTTCTGCGATACCATTGGTCGAATAAGTCAAGCGAGTTAATTAACACTGCCATGTCGTATGGCAGCTCTATTTCTACTGACATTTTCACAGCATTTATTCTAAATGTAATAATGGTTCCCGACGATTCCCGTGGCAGGTGGACAACTACGAGAGCCAGGAGTTCACGTTCGACATCAAGGACTCGGCGGACGCGCAGTTCAACAACATCCAGTACATGTACATAGGACGTAACGAGACCATGAACGAGGGCTTCGTGGGCTGCGTCAGTCGCGTGGAGTTCGACGACATCTACCCGCTCAAGTTGCTGTTCCAGCAGGACCCGCCGCCTAATGTACGGAGTTTGGGAGGTACGGAACTAACTTGTACAGGGTTACTGGTCATTCCTTGTCTTACGGGCAGGAGGGTGTAGGGGAGAGTAAATGTAGCATATTAAACCCCCTCAATGTATGTTATAATTTACAAACTTCGATTTCAGTTGTAGGTCCTATGGCAGTCGCTTAACCAAAAATATCGAAGAGCAGGCAGCATAAAAAAACGAGCGTTAAAAATAGATAATAAGAGCGTCACCCGTCAGCGGTTTTAAAACGCGACGGTTTTTTAGCGCATTGTTGTATTTTCAGCGCCGGGCGTTGACCGTAAACTTCAATTCCAATGCCACACTCAACGGCCAGCGGGTTTTAAATAATTTTGCGTTTTTTAAACTCCTGTGCGAATAGGGCCTAAAAACTGACCCGAACTTGTTGGGAAAGAAACAATGGATAATCAACAGACGTAATTTGTATTACTTTATACAGGTGGAGTGTTGAACGAAGACTTCTGCGGAGTTGAACCGGTGACCCATCCGCCTGAGAAGTTGGAGACCCGTCCACCGCCCGACGTGGACCTGCAACAGGAACTCGACTATCACAAGACTGATGAGGCTATACTTGGAAGTAAATATTAACCTATACACAGTTTTCTCACTTCCAACTTCCATGGGAACACAATACCGGGATGAAAAGTACACGTCTAAGTCAGTCGGGAATATTGTAGCTACATGTTTATGAAATAATTTTCAAATTCGGTTCAGTAGTTTAGGAGCCTATTTAATTCAAACAGTAATTTATAAAATTAAGAGTGAGTGGTTGATTAAAAAAGTTACTTTATATAATAGTTTTGGAGAAAATCTGCTGCTGAAAATCAGGCTTTATATGTCAATTTTTGAAATTCAAATTCAAAATTTGATTTTGATCTTTTTAATGAACAATATTGTGTGTTATTGCAGCGGTGTTGGCGTTTATCTTCCTGCTACTGATCGTGGTAGCCATCGTGCTGGTGAGAGCGCTGTCCAGACACAAGGGCGAATACCTCACACAGGTCAGTTCTATACTGGAATTGGTGTTGCTATTTTATCATTTGGATGATTTCTTGAGACTTCGAAACAAACATTTGTAGATCACACAAATATTTCATTAGACCCGGGGATCGAAGACCCCGGACCCCAGACCTCGAAGTTGAAAGCCGATGCACTACCGACCACGCCACCGAAGCAGTTATCAGAATGCCTACGGTTTGGGGGATGTAGACGTGGTGTATGTAAAGAAAGAAAGAAAGAAACGCGTTTAATTCGCATACACAGATGTCTGTCTTTATTAGTTGTTGTGTACTTACTATAAAGACCCTTTCACACAGGAGGAGCGTGGCGCGGACGGAGCTGCAGACCCGGACTCGGCCGCGCTGGCCGCAGCCACAGGACCCAGGGTCACCAAGCGGAGGGAATTCTTCATATAGGGATACACACATATAAAGTAAGACCAACGAAACGAGACAATAGACCGTTACTAAGTCGTAAGTTGATCGACGAGAGCTGTCGTTGCTTGTTTCATGGTACACGTAAACATTTAGTACCGCAGTTGTCAACAATTTGTCAGATAATTTGTTTAACTTCTTTTTCTCGTCTCGGTGGCCTTATTTTACCTTTACTACTCGTGCTACTATAACTTGACATCCGCTCTACGAGCATAACATCAGAAGAGCTTCCGAACGCTATGGTAAAGCGTGATGCTCCTATATGATAAAGCTGTTAACATATGCACCACACGTTACTTCCAAAAACAACTCATACTGTCACGTATGTATGACACTAATGAACACAATTTAATTCATATAAACATATAACATTTCCTACTTATCGTACCTATTTTATACTATACTGGGGTTCACGTACAAAGAAAGCTGGGCGAGAGTGAAGGGGTGTGTTTGCGCGTCGGTACTCTCGCTCTCACTCGCTGTTAGTATATAGATCGATAAATCGTCTACTTCACAGCTTTCAGCGTTCTTTTTACGTGACGCGAGGTATACTAGGTAAATGTTTAAACAATATTTCATGAGTCATCTGGCTTCTTTATCATTAATCTATGAATCTCGATAAAATCTCTTTAGGCACCTATTTAATTCTATAAAATAATTGTTTGAAGCTTTCTCATGGATGGATATGTCACTCATTTTGACAGATGGTTATTGCATTATCGAAACTGCATGCAATATAATTTAGAGACGAGTAGATATTACCTGTATCATATTTTAAAATGTAATCAAAATATAATCACCATATAAGGTTATAAACCTGTATGCAAAGGATTCATTATTTACACATTATACGTTCACATACACTGCACTCACACAAATGCAAAGCTCAGCTTACGGCTCGCGAACTGTATAATTTCTAATGTCTTCTGTCTGTCTTACCGCTTTGTGCCACAATGAATACAAAATATAAATAAGGTATTAATGTAAATGTATTATTAAGATTTTATATAATTAATTTAAATTAATAATCATACTTATTATTTAGACTGCTTATTATTAAGTAGGATATTTAGTTTAAGGTACACTGTGTGTTTTGATGTATTTTTTTTAATACTTATTATTTTTAATTTCCGTCCAAATGATCTTTTTGTTATTCAAAAATTATTTTGTAATCACTAAAATAAATGCAAAGTATCTCATGAATTAAATAAAGTGTGTTTTTTAACTATTTTGTTTTTTTTTATTTATAAAATTACCAACTATATGTATAATATTTATTATTTGAATAAAACATCGATTGTTTTAAAATAAAACGCTTTGGATAAAATTGGTTTAAATTATTTTTTAATATCACAATAATATTAACAGTATTTTTTTTTAGTATATGCAATGTATTGTATTAAATAGGTCTGTGCCTTACTGGCCCAAGCAAAGCCACGGCACTTACATGTAGGTTACTCACAAATAGTATTGTAGCGTGTTGTTAGTAGAAGTTTTATTTTACTACTGCGATATCATGAATACATTTTCCACAAATATTTAATGTTGTTTTAATTCCAACATACCTTAAACCTTTTATTTATGGGTAACTCACACTCTCTGCCGAAAGGTTCCGAATTATTTCTACGGACGGTAAGGTCACGTATGTAAAGATGTCCGATCAAGTAACCTGTAAGGGCTCGACCGTTTTGGCTTAAGGCTTGGGCAAACCAAAAGCAGTTGCAGTGCGGTAGCAGTGCGGCAGCAGTGCGTATAGGTTAGTAAATAATGTAGTTATATATATATATATATTTTTTTTTTTTAAAAATTGTTTATTTGCAATCCACAAACTAAAACTAAAACATTTGACAGTTGAAGATGGTATGGACAATATTCAGTAGTTTAGAGTGTGGATAGCTGGTGCCTGTGGTAGGTAACGAGACCTGAATTACAGGTCACCAGCGCCCCACTGACAGATGTAAAAAACTGACCACAATCAGCCCATGTAGCATGTAGCCCATGTGTATATGAGGGATGACACACTAAACAAACGCGGGCCCGCTTTGTTCAGTGTGTCATTATAAGGACGGAGCCTTATAAAAGCAACCCCAAAAATGCGGGGTAACATTTGGGCATTTCCAAGGGTTCTCAGGAGAACCAACTTACCAAACCAGCGAAAGAATCATTTTCAAATGGTTATTTATGTACTTAATTTAGTATTTTTATAATCCGACGACGACACCGCACTCCACACGTTGGTGAAGTGCTCAGCGTGGGCGAGTCAGCGCCGGGACCTCGTAGTGGGTCTGGGCGTGGATATCCTCTCGCTGGAGACCATGCTTCAAGCCATGGTCTCCAGCGGGAGTAGGTGGAACGCGGCCGTGTCCTTCTGCGAGCAAGTCGTGCTCGCGAAGGAGGCGGCCGAGAGGGAGAAGGAGCGTACCCTCCCCGCCGAGTTCCGTAGTCAGCGGCGAGGGCGCCGCAGACTCATCTACGCCCAAGACCATCGACCTCCATGATCGGGGCCTGAGGACGACGGGATCGCCACCCGCCGTCCTTACAGAAGCAGGCTAGAAGGGTTGCGTGCTGCGGGGCCTTTGCCCCATAGCACGCAACCAGATTCACTCACTGACGCGAGATTCTCATCCCGACCCAACCCCCGCAGAGACCACAGAGGTGGTCAAAGTCCGCCGGGCGCCACTGGAAATACATTCTGCTTGTAACCAGTGACGCCCGGCAACGGATGTTAGAGCGGCCGCGGTCTTGGGCCGCGGAACTAAAAAAAAAAAAAAAAAGTATTTTTATAATATTGCTTGACATAAAATTGTAATATTTTGACATTCATATGTTCTTTTTATGTACCTGAACTGAATAAACGAAATTGATTGTTTGATTCACGGTTCACGAGATTCAGCGCAAGACAGAGGGACGGACGGACGGAAAGCGAAGTCTCAGTAATAGGGTTCCCGTTTTACCCTTTGGGTACGGAACCCTCAAAAGCGGGCTAGCCAGTAAGCTTTAGTTAGATAGGGATTTCTGATTTTGGTTTGAATCCCGATCTATTAGAGCCATCTATCTGTGATGCATGACGTCATGCGGGCCGGGCGAAACCCACTCAACAGAAAAAGTGTCCGACTAATATTTAGTCATCGTTGTAACCTAAAGAGAAAATACGCTTAGTACCTATAGAGATAGTTGCCCTGAGAGAAGAAGCTGCTAGAGCTAAAATTCGGTATCTAATAATTTCTTGTTAGTTAGGTAATTACAAAAGCAAACCATATTATGCGTGTACGTGAATCAAAGAACGTACGTTTAAATGTACCTTTTTTTTTTTAGTTCCGCGGCCGCTCTAACGTCCGTTGCCGGGCGTCTCTGGTTACAAGCAGAACGTATTTCCAGTGGCGCCCGGTGTTTAAATGTACCTAAACTAAAATTGCACTTTCTTCCAAAATTTCATAATGAGAAGAGATATAATTAACACACATACCAATAACCGTAGTTAACTACATTATCGACAGTTTTCTACTGTATAGTTAAATTAGATTATACAACGTGTTTCATATTAGTGTGGTCATATCTCAAGGTTGCGTTGGGTAGGGCCTAAATAATATATTGCGCGGAGTCTTTAATTAATTTAATAAAATATTGACGTATAATGACGTAGTCGATAAATTTTCCTTTTTATCGATAGCTCATTGAAATGAAGCTCTAAGACTGCACTACAAAATAAACATATGATTAGAATGAACTCTAGATTTGACCTCAAGTAGGTTTGCCAAACAGTGAAATAGATTCGGACAGTCTCGTTGTTACTCAAAATTTTAACGAACAGATAAAGTTACTTTATCAATAGTTATCATACAAAATAGTTTCCGAATCACAACTTGGGGTCAAAATAAAGAGTGCCTACTCAAAGTTATTTTTGAAGTTTTTCTATGAATATATGTATCACGTGATTGTCGTGAATGTCACAACTCACACGTAATTTGTTGTCAACCTACTCAAATACCAGGAGCAACGCATTTGCTGTCGAAGAAAAGAGAAGAAACATTTATGTTCTTGTCTTCCTTAAATTTACACATTTTATAAATTGGTTCCGCACAGATATTTAAAATACAACTGCTGTTTGTGTAGAAGTTTATGTTGTAGCTGTTGAGAACGCTGGTGGGTATAGTAGTATGTAGGTATTCAGTTTCGTGATAGAGAGATCGTGGATGCCAGTCACTGCACTACCATATCGTGAACTCTCTTTCGACTCATTTACCATGAAGTAAATGATCTGCAAGGTGTTTGGTTATTTTTGAGCGACTTTAAAAAAGAGTAGGTACTTAGGTTCTCGATTCGTCATGATAATGTGATGCATAAAAGTTCATAAAACATTATCGCTAAAAGTGGCAACTTGTATGGTTGAACGAGGATATCAGAAAAAGTAGGAGGTGTTGGTGTCAGTTTCACTAATATGTATCTTAAGGACCCCTAAAAATTACAAAGAGGACCGCCCACTTTTTTGATTGGAACCGCTTTGAAGAAACTAGGTATCAGTAGCGATGTCGGCATATATCAAAGACGTACACGTCACAACACGTAAATTTTACCACAAAACCATATTATTCCGGTGTTGCAAGTTAACGCAATGTTCTTCATAAACGGGGACTTTGTTAGCTTTTTTTATGCTGGATATTTGTTCATTTTAGCAATTGGTAATAAATTACTAATCTTAGACTACATGGATAAAGAAAGTCGCTTTTTCCGTCTGTCTGTCCTAATGTATGTTTAGTTCTTCAAAACTACGCAACGGATCTTGAAGCGGTTTTTTTTAAATGGGTTTAAGTAGGTTTCGAAATGTATTTACATGCATACTATCATGAGAGCGACGCCGCTGGCATTCAACAATTTTATTTTATTTCATAGGTCTTAGGGAAATATCCTGTTTATGGTAAATAATAATTATGTTATTATTTATCTCTTAAATTATTTTATACTAGGTACCTACTAGCTTTTTTTCATAAATAAAACTAAGTACCTACTTGGTACTTTTATTAGATTTTTACCAAAATTACGACGTAATTCAAGGAAATAAGACATTGGACTTGGACAACACTTACAATTATCTAATTTCTTTTCAGTTGCAAGTAAACTTTGATATTAGGCGTACGTAGTAATCTGTGTTAATCGATCATGGCGTATTTAAGTAATAGTGAATATTATGAAATGATACTTTGCGTCGGGGCAGCCGATGGCAGTCTGCGTGAAGCTCGTCGCCTTTATCGAGAAAGATTTGTGGACAATAGACTCGAAGGTGAACGGCGGCGGTTACCATCTGTGGAGTGCTTCCGAAAAATGGTGAACCGTTTACATGACACTGGTTCTTTCCGTGGTTCCCGCTCAGATCACCACCAGAGCAAGAAGAAAGTATTCTCGAGCATTTTCAATCCAATCCCAGAACAAGTACTCGCCGCGCTGGAATTGTTCTGGGAATGAATCATTTGAGAGTATGGCGCGTGCTAAAAGCAGATGGTCAACATCCGTACCACTTCAGGCACACCCAAGAACTGACACCGGCTGATTTCGTACCACGTCTCAACTTTTGCCAGTGCTACCGAGAGGAAGCACAACGATCCCCTAGTTTCGCGAACCGTATTTTATGGACCGATGAAGCCTCTTTTACTCGTGCTGGTATCAGTAACCAGCATAACGAACATGTATGGACTGATCAGAACCCACACGCATCTGCAGAAAACAACTTTCAGCATCAGTGGCGTGTTAACATTTGGGCGGGAATAATCGGAGATATTTTAATTGGTCCTTTCGTGCTACCGAGTTCGCTAAACGGTGAAACCGAACTTGAAAACTTGCCTGTAACATTGTACTCAAATATGATGTACCAGCAAGACGGGGCGCCAGCACATTATGCGAGAGAAGTACGGGCGTATTTAGATGAGCGGTTTAACCAGTGGATCGGACATGGTTGTCCCATACCTTGGCCTCCGAGGTCACCGGATCTCACACCACTTGACTTTTTTTTGTGGGGCTATGTCAGAAACAAAGTGTGCAGTGCGGTATGTCTCACGCATGAAGATATGGAGTCTAAAATATTTGATGCATTTAGCAGTGTAACTCCAGACATGCTGTGTAATGTAACTGCCAGCATGATGCGACGGACCCAACTGTGCATTGATCAAGGCGGCGAACATTTCGAGCCCTTACTTTAGTACCTACTTTTTAGTTTAGTGTTTATTAGTATCTTAGGTAGGAAGTGTATTTTTTATTAAATTCAATAATGTTTATCTAAGTATCGTGATATTAGTGAGTTAGTTATGTTTATTGTGGAACACAGTACCTACCTATCTACCAGGATGACATGCACAATGAAATCGGTAAGTTTTTGTTGTTTAAAGTCCACAACCTATCATTACTACAAAATAGTATTCTGTACCAGGAGCATATGAAATAAGAGTTGTTTACGATTCATCGAAGGGGACTGAACCTTACGACTAAATTTGACCCTAGGTAGTGTTGGGTTTATAAAATATCGATTAAATCAACAAATCAATTAAATTTACATGACACCTTAAAAGTTTTAACTAAACTTGTATTTGCAATTTTGTCCATGCGTATAGTTAACTCAACGCGCATGTGTAACGAGGGTCAAATATGACCACACTAATATGAAACACGTTGTATAGGTACTCATATAATTTCTAAAAAAAAAATTAATTAGTCTAGGAATTGCGACTCCCTATACTCAGATAGACCCTGCGAGGTCTTCGTAGTATGGGACATTGTAATGTATGAATTGTATTTTACGTGTATTAGAAAATAAATAAAAAAAAACGTACTGCATATACGTACACCACACATGTGTAGACACAGTTACATGACACGGTCATAAAATCTAGCCACTATATAACAGCACAATAGTAGGTTATCATATCAATCACCCTTCACAACCTCAGCCTAGTCTAGTAACCTAGTAACATGCACTAGTGAGAGGTAGGAGAGGGAGAGGGCGCCGCAGGGACGATCGTCGCTAAAAGGTGCGGAGTGGGCGCGCGTGCTCGACAGCATGTATCGGCGTTTCAGGTCAAACGACTACTTCGAGGTGTGCTTGATGCGAGATCGGTAGTGATGGGATAATGTCGATAAGTTAATCTACAAATCGTGGCCAATGTTGTGGGATGTTCACCAATTGTCCTAAATAAATTAAGTGCTGGGCCGTGGGTTCGAGTTCTACTGCCGATAACATTTCAGTTTTTGTGATTTATTTATAATTTATATCTTAATATTTTGAGAGTAGTTTAAGCAAACTCATTGCTCTGAAATACAAAATTAAATGAAGTAAGATCTTAGTGAAATAAAAAATTATGAGTAAATAGGTCCAAGTTATAAGTATTTTTGTCATTACAAAAGGTAAAAATCTCCGAGATAATTTTATTATTTTTACTATCTAAATTTATCAAATTGGTTGCCACTGTGTACCTACCTATATTAGTACATTCAACTTGTGCCCAACATGCACTTGAAATATTCAGTGTCTTTTTCTTTTAACGTAACAAAAATATCTACATAAACTTCTGAGAGATCACTGCTACACTGCCGAGGCAGTCGCTTCCTAAAATATAGACAGACAGACATAGATCACGCCTATATGCCCGAAGGGGTAGGCAGAGGTGCAATACACACCCACACTTTGCCAGTAATTACCTACGTTGATCTCACGTAATAGGGGACCCTATTGCCGTTACGGGGCATTACAGAAAATTCAAAACCACTCTGTAATTCAAACCAAAGTTCCAACAGGCATGACAGATGATACATACTTGCCACTGAATAGAATCTCTGCAATCCGAGCTGAACATAAGGTAAATAAAACTATATCATGTGCATAGGTCCGTCCGCGTCCTCAGGTGCCGATCAATGTGACCGGTGGTTCTGCTGAATAAGAGTAAGCCAAAACGGTCGAGCCTTTACAGACTACTAATCGGACATCTTTACATACGTGACCTTACCGTCCGTAGATATAATAGAATTGGTCGATTCGATCGAATCGATCGAATTGGACACTGTCTTTCTGGGCTTAACGTTAGACTCCAAATTGCAATGGGGGGCCTCATTTCGGGAAAATTTCGGCCAGGCTTAGTTCAGCAGCCTATGCTGTCAAAAAGATCCGACAACTTACAGACATTAAAACGGCGCGTCTTGTCTACTTCAGCTACTTCCACAGTATCATGACAAAGACGAAATAATTTGAAAAAAGCCGAACTGAGTTTCTTGAGGGCTCTTCTCAGTCTCGTTGGATTTTGGAACCCTCGGTAGAGTCACACCAACTTTTGACGAATCTAAATAATTTTCTAAAAATATAATAAACGTTATTTTATTTTATATTTTATTTATTTATTTTAGGACGACTATCGATATTTTCCCAGACCACATCCCTAGTCGATCAACGTCACGTAAGTGCTAAAGGGGCCGGATATAAGTCAGCGTTTTGCAAACGGGTTGAGTACCTACCACAGGTGCTTAGAGACTCGTGAAACTGGGCCAGTCCTCTGACTCACCACCATTTAAGAGAGATTTAACTACGTAGGTAACTATTTGAGGTATAAAATATTCTCTAATGTTGCCAGGCTATAAAAATATTGGGTGCAAAGTAAATCAATACAACTAGGCACATGCCAACTTTACCTGCATGCAGTGGACTTGCCGATTAAGAAACAAGGTTCTGGCATCCTATTAGTTAGGTGCTACCAGTTAAGTTATTGACGCAAAATAGGCAAATAATATGCCTCAGGTGTGATTATAATCTATACTTGAATAAATAAGTATTTACAGTAGGGATCATTGGGAATAGGGATGTGTGGGATTACTGCGCCAGCGAGGGTTATTTGTTTAAGTGGCTCATTTATTTAAATAAAGTTTAATTAAGTAAATAAAATGGCAACGATGGAGTCAAGCCTGTTATCCTAACCAGCAGGTGGCTGACAGACAGATGTGGCTGGCATGAATACTCAATTCGTAATAGGCTTTCCCTCTATACTTGGTCCCATCAGTTACTGGCGAAATGTGTACCTCTGTCTACCCAATCGGGGATAAAGGAGTGATTATGTGTTTATAAGCCTTAAAGTCTTCCTTTAACATAACTACTGAGACCCTTTCGATCCGATCCCCTACGCAGTGTTGATTCCTAAATGATGTGTAGAGTTCAAGTTATGAGAACTCCTTCACAAACATTTAGCATCACAATAGATCAGTGTCATTATATCCATTAGACTCTAATCCGAATATTAAACAACAATATAAGTAATACACAGGTATAATAAATCTTCGCAAACACCCCTGAACGTATCCTACTCAATATTTTAAACTACCAACTTAAATTATGACTAAACGAGAAAATTTGAACCCTATTAAGTTCTCAATAAAGATGTGGATTATAGCATCGTGGTATAGCAATAATGGGGCACGAAATGGTTCAAATGGCCGGTGGGTTAAGCCAGCAGACAGGCTCACCGTTGATATTAATCCATCAGATTGTGATTAGAATAAGTAGCACGCAGTTATATATTCGAAGGTGTCGGCATTAGTGATGGCAAACTGTGATATCGAGTACCTAGCAAAGCTGGGTATTAACTCGTTAATCCGTTAATCGTTAATTAACGATGTTAACATCTCGAGTAACGGATTAACTTTTAAGTTAACTTAAAAATATGTTAACGAACTCGTTAACTTCCGTTACATTTCCCAAGTCCGTTAATCGTTAATCCAGCACCCGTGGTCGCGTTGTGTCCAGCCAGTCACACTGCGACCATACGTCGCAATATTCACGTGTCCCGAAGACTAAGTAACTATGAGCACAAACTGCAAAAGCCTAAAAATAATTAGTTCGTCTAATTAATGTTTCGTCCAGAACGCAACTAGTCTATCATCCGAATGAATGAAAAAGCATTGTTTGTCAACATGCCTATATTATACACACTCTAATAATTATACCTCTTTTTAGGGTTCCGTACCTACCCAAAGGGTAAAATACTCCTATTTTACCCTTTGGGTAGGTACGGAACCCTAAAAAGACCGACAGACAGGGGAATCTTAGTAATAGGGTTCCCCCTATTACTAAGATTCTCCTCCGTCCGTCCGTCTGTCACCAGGGCTGTATCTCATAAACCGTGATAGCTAGAACGTTGAAATTTCACAGACGATGTGTTTCTGTTGCCGCTATTACAACAAATACTAATAAAATCCGGCCAAGTGCGTGTCGGGCCATACATAATATAGGGTTCCGTAGTACCCACTATAAACTCTATAACTCCTAAACTAACAAATTTATCTGGTCCGATATAGTTTTCCTTCAAAGTTAATTAAATGAACTACCATCATGACTTTTTCAGATTATTCGAGATAGCCATTTAGATTTTAGAGGGGGGGGGGGGGACACTCTGTTTTAAAAAAAAAATGCGCTTTAAAGTTGAATACTCGCAAGCGAAACCTAAATGAAAAAACTGTCTTACCAACCTCCCAATGTTTTACCCCGCACGATGTTTTACCAAAAACTGAGCTGTAAAGTTAAATATCTGGAAAACGGACATTTAAATAAAAATTTTGACTAAGCAACCTCACAATGTTTTTAACAGACCTATCTATTGATACTCCACACTATAGGGTAGGTGCGAGAAAAAAAACTACGTTGTAGCTTACAACAAAAAAATATAGATAATTTTATTCTAGCACTTTGTCGACGTAGTTTGGGAGGAAATCCAAGGACGAAAGGACAGACGGACGGACATGACGAAACTATAAGGGTTCCGAGACTTGAACTATGGAACCCTAAAACAGAATAACTATTGACTAATATTGACTAATATTTCAGGGGACTCCCATACAACAAACGTATTTTTTAACCTTTTTTGATACGGTTTTGTGTTTCTAACCTGTTAACATACTAAACGAACAGTTTTTACAAGAAGATGCAATTTTCATTACGTATTAACGGATTAACGATTAACGTTAATTTGCGTTAAAATTTCTAAAAAGTAACGTATTAACTTTTATTGAAGTTAACTTTTTCAGTAACGGATTAGCGATTAACGAAGTTAACTATTTGGTTAACGGTGCCCAGCTATAGTACCTAGTTGGTAAATACCTCCCATTGATAACTTGAAGAATGGTAGGAACTAAGTGGGAAGTATCTATTGCATATTGTGTTTTTAATTAGTTAGGAATTTACGGAATTTGAGCTTAGAATTGATTGTGTTACTCTCTCATCATAGGTAGGTATGTACTATAATAAAACTGTTACACTCATTACGCGAATATATTAATTAATACGAGTAGGAACCTCCAGTTTGTATATGTATTTAAGCAAATAATGCTTGCTAAGTTTCCTCAAATAAGTATATTTTACAATACAAATGGCAAAAACGATAGTCTTGGGCCGGGCTCGATCCAGCGACAGTTTTCTTTCCAGGAGGAACGTTCTGCCAACTGGCATACATATCCACAAAAGTACCTATAGCTTATCTCACGTACACATTTGCTCACTAAAACAGTTCCAAAAGGGATAAAACTTATTTGATGACCGTTTCATATTCAGAATCGTCGTTTAACAGTCAATAACTGTAAAGTAGATACTAGCAACGACCAGTATTTCACGAGTAGGTACATCCCTATTCGTCGAAGGCTGTCAAACGCGCGTGCCCGAGCAATCGCCCGGCGTCTTAACGTGCACCTTGCGATAACTTACTCCTACAATCTTGAGTAAACCGAGAGTTTTCCTCCATACTTTCAGTTGAGAGGTGCTGGAAAATAAATATTATTTGTGTTTTCGTCTTTCATACGGCCTTTAGAACTTTTTAAGTTTTTTTTCAAGTCGTTACCTATTATATTATGACAAGAAGATGATAGGTAATAATTATTATTCTATTAAAAATAAAATTTCTTGATTGAATAAGGCACTCTACATTTCCGATTTAAACTACTTAGGTAAACCTCTATCTAAAAATGTGTACATAGACCATTTTCTGCATTGAAACATAATTCCGAATTTTATTTCAATAATGTGTGAAAATTAGCAAAAAAAAACATATTTATTAAAACATAATGCACTGAAATAAATAAGTAGATACATACTCAGTTAAGTACAATATATCTGCTTAGAAATAATGTCCATCCAACAACCAACTAATTTCAATACCCATTAACATTTTAACAACATAATTGAGTACCTACCAATGGCACCGAAACAGATTTAACAGAGAGCGCCGCCGCGCCGCGAGCCTAACTTGCTCCGGCTTAATTATCAACTTCGCAATCCGCTTAGAGACAAAATAAGTTGCAATTAAAATAGCTGTTCACCTGTCTGAGCCGATTATATTATACGAATCGACGGGAATTTGCTGGCGGACATTTTGGAAAAGTTTAAGTAGGTATAGAAATTTGTGTAAAATTTAATTTGTGGAAAGCGTCTTTATTTTAAGCTATTAACGGAGTCAACATGTGACCACGGTTGGTGCATTACAACCGAAACGTCGAGGAGAAATTAATTAGCTTTTGTATCCATCACAAACATCAGAACTGATCTACCTACTTACTAAGTAGCAGCAGTAGGGTAGCAGTAGTACCTACCTACCTAGCATTGATGAACGTCAAGATTATTTACTTTAACTGCCAGATTCTCAAAGCAATAGGTTGAAAAGGAACCTGGCAATAAAGAAATATGTAACAATAATATGATCACGATCAAGTTCTGTTTAGACATGAAAATTATAGGTTGCCTAGGTACCTTAAGCACAAAATAAGAAAATTGTACCCACACATAGAATCAAGTTTTTCTCCTCGAAGGGGTATTTGTTGGTCCCATCATGTAGTAGGAGGCACGCTTATTAAAGACTCTCCGATGCGGTATATAGGTAGATATCGGTAACCCGTGTTGCTGATAGGGCTCCCTATATAGCACCCAACAGTTAGGTAATAAACCCAATTGACAATCAAAATAAGTATAATATAATTTACCTACCAATTATTAAATCACAATACTGTAATATAAATGTAATATACACAGTACAACATAATAATATGCTCAGTAATTACGTAGATAGGTGTACACAAACAGCCCTATAATTCATCAGATCACAGAGCAGTATGATTACAAGTAACATTGATTTGTCCATTGTGTACACACCTTGTGATTTGGGGCCTCGAGCTCGTGTTGTGTGTTTATGCCTTTACCCTCCCATCAAGCATCACGAAGGCCTATTCATAGTATTAACATTTAGAGGGTATATTGAAGACTGTGTTTGCTGTGGAAAGTTACAATTAAAAAAAGTTTAAAGCTACAAAAACAAACAACATAGAACAAATTCTTAAACAAGAATAATATTGTCAACTGTACCACAACATTCAACATTAAAACACATATAAAATTCAAGTCGAGTGCTCAGACAAAGTTTAACTGAAGGGTTAGTGAAGTAACACAGCTACAAACACTCCCTAGAGGGCTCTAGTGTTCAGGTGTCACGTCAGGTACCGTAAACACGCTACAATCAGTTTTTATCGCCATTACGCCCTCGAGACTAAAGGGTTTTAAGAGCGTCCCGGGCAAAGTTAAGCAAATGTTTGGGGATATACGATACCCTGAGATACGCTTTTATATTATGTTCTTTGGAAGGTTTGATATCAATAACACTGTTTGTTTTGTGTGAAGTGACGTAAAGTAAAGTTTGCCGTTGATAAGATATTGTTGGATTGCTAGTTAAGGATTCTTTTTATGTTTTGCAGAATACAAGATTACGTCATCATCAACTAAGCCTTTTGCCAATCCAGTTGGGGTCGGCTTTCCAGTCTACAAGTGGCTGCACTTCGATATTTTCGTGAAGCGACTGCCATCTGACCTCCACAAACCATTAACGATATCCAACCAGTCTGATTTTTATAGGGCTCCAACTACCCGTAATTACTGCAGCCATAGATGTTCGTATGGGACCCGGGACCGACAGCAACAGATATAACTATTGCAGAGAGCTGCGGAGATTGGTCGTACCTATGTAACATCGGTTCTGGCTGCTGGAGTTTAGGTTCAGTTTATAAGTAGTTATTATTAACCTTCCGTTGTACCTATAATGGCGTCCGGTAGGTAATAGCGGCAATAGGCTTGCACCTATTACATCAGAACAACGTATGTACCTACCTATTATTTATACTGTCGATTGATGGCACTGGAAATTATAACTAGTGGAAAAGTATCAGTGTTTTCATCTAATAATGTAAGTATTGACAGAAATGTTGGTATATAATCCCCCTCTGCCTGTTGGATATAAAGGTGTGATTATATGAAAAGAAATTATCAAAGCATATCTTTCAACTGTCTCTAAATAAAGTTCGTTAGCAAAAAAAGCTATCCCTCGTCACGCTATTATCTCGAAAAACTCTTAAAAAGAGATTAGCACACTCGAAGGGACCGACAATGATCTTGTCGTAAAACCCCATAAAACGATTTCTTCTCAAACAAAAGGTGGTACATTTTTTATCCAACGAGCACCTGCTTCATACAAAACTTGCGCGAAACTTCGGGAAACTTTCGGTGGAAAGTTCGCAGCGGATGTTGTTATCGGCCGGAAGCGCTTTAGGCGACTTCCTGTTTTGACGAACGTAAAAACTGGAGGTTTCTTCTTAATCTTAGAAAGTTTTTAAGTGTTTTTTTATATGTTTTAATAGAATATATCATACCATATCCTTGAAGGGGTAGGCACAGGTGCATTACACACCCACAACTTGCCAGTATTTTTAGTCCCACGTAATAGGGGGCAAGCCTATTGCCATCTGCCGTCACCGGGCACATTTATTATGGGTTATGTCCAAAATGGCCGAATGAATTGAATAAAAAGTAGCAGTTATGTAGTAATTTTGAAAAAAAAATTGAAACCCGTTGCCTTGCTATGAAATGCTGATGAAAGGCAACAAAATCTTGTGTGCCAGCCGCTATGGCACAGCCAATTAAAGTCGTCTCGGACTAGGATTATTACATACAATGTCAGTTAAATATTAATCTTGCTTCTCAGAATCAGAATGCTGGCTATTTTCAGGCCAAAATAATACTTAAAGTATCGCCCTCAAACACAGCGAACATTCTAGGAACATTACCAGTCGACAATGACGCGGAGGATTTTTTAAACAAAATTTTGTACTTAATTCTGTACTATAAAAAAGTAAATAAATCAAAGTCATCTTGACTAATCAATTATTTCAAAAATAATAGTAATTGCATATTGCTGGGCTATCCATGTTCTTCCTACCACTGTTTTGATTTCATCTACCTATCTTCTATGCTTTTTGCTTATGGATATTTTTTTTCCATAGAATAATATCGAAAAAAATATTACAATTCGTACAAAAGCGTCTTGAAACTTGGTGAAATTCAAGTTTCACGTAGCCCTCAGGCGAGCACGAGCTCACCTCAGCACTCGGGAGTTCTGAAAAATGGCGACATCAGTTCGAGTGACGTCGAGATAAAAAGTTTTAAGTAATTTCCTATTCACCCTCAGTTAGAGATGAATAGGCGATGTAATGGCGTGTTTGAAGGTAAACTTGTGTTATGAAATACCCTGTAGAAAGTTACTTTTGGGGTTCCGTAGACAAAGTCTCACCACCCGTATAGTTTCGTCCTGCCATCCGTCCGTCCGTCCTCTACTTTTCTCCCAAACGGTTTGTGCTAGAAACATGAAACTTTGCATGGATATGTATATTTACTACGCTGACAAAGCGCCAAAATAAATCGCCATATCATGGTATATTCAACATCACAACGCAGCCAGCATTTTATAAACCGTACCAGTCAGCAATGATTTAATTCTTAATTAATTAAAACTTCATTGTATGTGAGATTTAATTCACAAATTGGATGGCTACCTCACTTTTATGACAAGATTTCTCAATCTACAGTGGAACTCTTGTAAGACAAAGGCCCATCATCTTCTGAACTGACAACAAAGAGCCGTCACTCACGGCTAAGTTTCAGGTAAAGTACACTTCTTTATCAGCCTCAGTCAGTAATCGACACTCGGATTAATGTGGCGGCACTAACTCGACCGACGGCGCTGACTTTTAAAAATCTTTCATTCTTAATTTTTACATCGTTGCAAGGTGTTACTTGGTTAGTAACGAGATATGTTATATCGATATCGATGACACTGTTGTTTCAGAAAAATAATAAGTTTAATTTCGATAATTTATTGAGTTATGAAGCAAGTGAA
Organism: Nudaria mundana; assembly: GCA_963556515.1. Taxonomy (NCBI): domain Eukaryota; kingdom Metazoa; phylum Arthropoda; class Insecta; order Lepidoptera; family Erebidae; genus Nudaria; species Nudaria mundana. The sequence continues at coordinate 22,188,778 of OY748295.1, forward strand.
CTTAGTGTACATTATCCGACAAGTAAATCAGTCCAGTGACATTTAAAGAGGTGCTAAAATAAAATTTTGAAAAATATTTTTTTTGGGATTCACCTACAAGTAAAATGTAGAGGATTTTTTTATTGCGTGGGGTATCATTAGATAGGTCTTTTTAAAACGTTAGGAGGTTTCTAAGACAATTTTTTGATTCAGGCATCTGTTTGAGAGATAATCAACTTTTAAGTGCATTGTTTTGTTAACACAGAGTGTAATAGCGTCTAAAATCTAAGCGGCTAGCTCGCTGAATTTGAAAAAATCTTTGAAGGAAAGCTATTACGGACCAGTTAACATCGTTAGTTTAGGAGTTATAGAGCCTATAATGGGTGATTGCGGGACCCTATATTATGCGTGGCCCGACACGCATTTGGAAGGTTTTTAAATCAGTAAATTGGTTTTAAAGAGACATTTTACCGATCAAAAATATCGATATACGATGGGACATCTCTAGCCAGTGTCTACGTAGAAACCTATTAATAATTTGCGAGTGGCAAAGTTTTTAAGTGTTTCCCGCGACCGGCACCTTGTAGGCGGGCCCGGGGTGCCGCAGTTAGGTCATTAATTACACCACCTCGGTGCCGATGATATTGTCGAAATTTTTCATGAGTCCTGCGGTGTTTTTGGAAGTGTTTATGAAAATCTTAGAGGGGAAAACATTGTAGAATTTTAAATGTAAGTAAATCTGGCTAAAGTAAGTGTTATACAAAGTAACTATACGAATGCTCTATGTTTGAATATGAGCGCAGTGAAGAAAGCCCCAAATATTCTACAAAACTCACATTCAAGTAACATAAGGAATCTCAGTATCAAACTGTTATATAAGGTAATGACTGGTAGATTAAGCATCGAACTATATAAATTGTAGGTTATATCCACTGGTTTTCTGAATAGATTTTATTAGTTGTATATTATATAGTCCAATAGATCTGTAGTCTTTGTTTTTATAACTACTTATTTACAAAACTACTTACCTACATAAAGGAGATTGTCCACTTTACAATGGACCGCCATTTCGTTATAAATAATTTTGTATGACAGCGAAAGTCGGTTATTAAATTGGATTGATATCGTACTTTCATAGGAAATAAATATATTCTGTTATTTTGTGGGGTTTTCTCTCATTCTTCGTTTTGCCGTTAAAATTAGAGGTTAGTTTTGAAGCAAATGTCCATCAATCCGTCAAATCAATTTTGTCCAAAAAGTGCTAATCGTTACACGGATGAACATGGATTTAATTCAAATAAGATAGAAGTAATAGTTCCAACACACTTATAAATAACCCTGACAATGGGGCGGCCACATCATTGGGTATACCCACTTGTAAGTGATGCACCTGCCGATCAACGGACAAGATACTGGCAAATAAAGGGCATGTACGCCCCTGGTGAAAAGTGGATGTACACATACCCCTGTATACCCTTTCTTAGATATAAATATTTATTTTGGACATTCTCACACAACGTCATCTAGGCTAAGCTTGTATTACTTATAACCAATCAACCACATATATTATACAAAATCACGTATCTAGGATCTAGATAACTGATAAACATACATAGGTAGGTACATTTATTTCTAAATAGGTACCTACAAACAATATACATAGAAAATATATTTAAGTAAAAGTAGTAATTAAAAGGAATTTTCTAAGTTCGACGTCATTTATTTTTTTTTAAATTTGCTCATGACAGTCTATAACAATATTTCTCCTTTCTATTGAATTTTACATTCACTACCCTCCTACTAGGTAACTCGGTAGACCGACCACAGCGCACTGCTTCATTTTGTTCTCAGTGTAATATTAAATGTAAACCAATGCATTTACGATCTACTTATTGCAATCATCCAAGAATAATTCATCAAGGTAAAGCTTGGTGTCACTGAAAAATGTAGTGTCGAATCTTGGTGTCGAGGTTATCGCTTTTGATACTCAATAGTAGCAAGGTAAGTTTGCATAATATGGACAAAAACAACGAGTCAAATAGTGTTTTGTAACCATCGCTTGATACATACTAAAACACGATATTAATCACCAATGTCTATGAATTTCTACGAGAAACATTACATATTTATTACACTTTTTTACACACATTACACTTTTTTTTTTTTTAGTCTTCGGTTGGTCGTGTGACTTGTGTGTGAAGTGCGTGACAATATGTCCCCTAACAGAGTGAAATGCACTAAGTGCAACATTGTTATAAACGAGGTCCTTGCGTTTGTGAGTAATCGTATTGATGTGATGACCGAAGAGAGTATCAGTCAAATCTGTAAGAGTGCGTTTACGGAAGATGACATCTCGACTGCGAAACAGCTGTTGTTGGAGTCCACCTCTCAAAATACTAAAAAAAGAAGGGGAGAATGCAAGAAGCGTCGGGACATTGACGATATTATTTGCATACTCAAGGAAGTAGACCCGGAGCTGAGACCTACCTTTGTCGCATTAGAATTGCATAAATTACCGCCAGTTTTATTCGATCATGTAGATGTGACTAGGTTACTTAAAGATATTCTTAGACTACAACAAGATCAAAAAGCTACAACAGAAAAATTGGATTCTGTGCAAAAAGAACTAGAAAATTTAAAGAATGAATCTTTAGTCAATGTTTTTGGAAATGAGGGTAATGTAAATAAAAAACGAGGTGCTTTTTTGGGCAGATCTTCGTCTGTATGTGACAGTGGTCCGATGGGGTTGTTATCGAATATTGATAATGACAGGATTGGGACAAAATTATCTAATACGAAATCATTGGATTTTTCACCCCTTTCAAATGAAAATATGCGGGTAGTTCGCACAGCTGATGTATTGTGTTGAAAAAATAAATTGGCCTAGTGATAAAACGCACAGCTGTGACGACGCGGCTGTGAGAATTAGTCATACGCATACGCCTGAGTATTTCCCTATGAAGCGAAACCTGATCGTTTCGAGTGCGATGCACTCGGCTGAGGCGTCAGTTGGCAGAGATTATGCGTGTGGGTGAATGGAAGAAGTCAAAGAAAGAAACGGACTGGACAGTAGTGCGATCACGAAAGTCGAAAAACCGTTTTGTGGGAAAAGTCGGTGCGGCCACTGCATCCCCTAGTGTAAATTTCAAGGCAGCAAGGGTGGATATTCCTTTGTATATATCCAAAGTGGCAAAGGAAGTGACTTTGTGTGATATTACAAAGTACATACAGAGTAAGTCGGATACGACGGTTACCCTAGAAAAAATTATTATGAAAAATCCGAAACCTTATGATGCCTACAAGGTATTCGTGCCTCAGAATAAATTAAAATTATTTATGGCTGAGAATTTATGGCTGGAAGGTGTAATTTATAGACGCTTTGTTCACTTCAAGAGGAACCATACAGTTGGTGCTAAGACGGTTGGTACACCCATAACGGGACCTGCCATGGAATCTGCAACCCTAAAGACACGTAATGGCTAGCACACAATTAAACGTAAATGTCAACCTTACGTCATTCAACTGTCAAAATATACAAACATCTGTTGAATGCGTACGCCGGCTTTGCCGAAGTGTAAACATCGTCGCGCTGCAGGAAACTTGGCTTATGCCGCATGACCTGGGATTTCTTGGAACCATAGACCCTGATTTTGCTTACACTGCTAAATCTGCGGTTGACACCAGCGCGGGTATCCTTAGAGGGAGACCGTATGGCGGAGTAGCTTTGCTATGGAAGAAATCTATGTTTTCATCGGTGTTTGTGATCTCATATAGTAGCGATCGGTTAGTACCGCAGAAGAAGTAATAGCAAGTAGAGATTTACGGACCTCATCTTCCGAGACTGTTTTCAGTTTGAACTGGGAACATGGTGGCAACGGCATCCGGGAAAGATCGAGTAAGGTGCACGCTTTAGTAAATGGGTCAAGTGTAACTGGTGGTTGCGAAAAGTGTTGGTTAAGGGCACCTATATCGATATTGTTACAATCGACAGACGGAGATTTACCAATACCGTTAGCCTTAAGGAATTTCCAGACCGTGGAGGAATTACGAGTATCTAAGGATTTATGGAAATGGCAACGATTTACATCTCGACACAGACGGTTGCAGCGATTACGTAAATCCTTGAATTTCTTAAAATTAGTGTCGGTGGGACTGCGTTTTAGTCGTCGTTTGGCCTTATCTCTACTGGCCATGGCTTCCCTAATGTCAGCACTAATCCATGGAGCAGGTGTTAGTTTATGCCGCACACGCCGTTTAGGTGCATACCTATCGTATAGACCAGTGAGTGCTTCGATGAACTTTAAAACCTTGTCATCTATGTTAGAACTACTGAAAACCGGTGTCCAATCGATGTTCCCAGCATCACACCCCAATGCCTCCAAATTCATTCCCCTGAAACTCCTGAAATTATATGATTTATCAATTTACTTAGGTAGCCATACACTTTTTATTTCGGTTTTTAAAAAAGAAACGACTACTGGGCATTCTCGTTTGTGTAAAATTCCTCTGTATGCGACTGGGAAGGTACCCAGAATGCTGGTCGATTCATATGACTTGTGATAATTGTCTTTACATTCACACACACAAAATCTAGTCTTTATAGCCAAAAGGGGTAGACAGGGCTGTTTATTACGTACCCATTTTATTCCTCGTAATAGAGGGCGAGGGATTAACGTTTTCGGAAACTTTGAGTATTCTTACCAGAGCCTCATCTCTCCGTCAGCAGGTGCACCGCGTGCAGGCGTGGATGACTTCTGTCCTCGAGATGTTTTAAGTCTCGAGTTTAGCTTATTAAATTATGCTATAGTGAAGTTTAGTGTAAGAACACAATACGAGTATAAGTTATAAGTAAGGGTCGACAAATCAGTGTCGTTTACCGTTGAGCGCGTTTTCAATTTGTGCTGTCTCACCGTAAGTGCTCGCTGAATGTGTGCACACTGCCTTTGTGTGGAACTACGAATCTAATACATGGATATGCTTTATGACGAATAAAGCATATCCATGTATTAGATTCGTAGTTATTATATATGTTCAGAGATATCCAGGTATTGGTCTCTAACTTGACCTAACGATTGTAAAACAGTCAGAAGACAGAGAACTCAGGAGTTATGAATCAGTTCATTAGTTACAAGGGATAATACCTTACATTCAATTTTACAGAAAACGGCCTGACAGTCTTTTAAAGGTCGCAGGACGCCACTGGATGCGGACAAGACAGGGCCCATCGTTGTGGTGATCTATGGGAGAGGCCTACGCCCAACATTCTGGGCTGGTGTTAGTTGGTGCCAATGATAATAATATTGAGTACTTATAGATAGCACTAACACACACATATCACGCCTAAATCCCCGAAGGGGTAGGCAGAGGTGCATTACACACCCACAATTTGCCAGTATTTTAGTCGCATGTAATAGGGGGCAAGCCTATTGCCGTTACCGGGCACATTTATAATGGGTTATGTCCAAAATGGCCGAAGAATTTAATAGAAAGTAGCAGTTATATTGCAATTTAAAAAAAAAAATTAAACTCGTTGCCTTGCGATGAAATGATAATGAAAGGAAACAAAATCTTACGTGCCAGGCGCTATGGCACAGCCAATTAAAACCCTGGGAGTCTCGGACTATTGTGGACCAATGAAAATGATTGTGGTAAGACGTGATAGCATATAGATAGCACAGGTAGGTATATAAATGCCACATCCATTAAATCGTACATAACGACGAGTGCATCTGCTGTGAGCTACATGCACTAATGATAATTTATTTGTTCGTATTGTCTAGTGCGTTTGTCCGCTTCAGGAATTTGTACAACAAACTTAAACTTTTAACTCTCTACACAACATAATTTATTTCGTACACTATATGTTTTGTGTGATTAAAAAAACTTGTTGTCGTGCCCAACGTGGTGCCAGAGTTATTTAATTTAAATGTTCAGGTTAAATAAATTAATTCCAAAGAAAATTCGTATAATTCGTAAAATTCGTATGGCTGTTCTCTCTGAGACAGTCTTGAGAATGCCTCGTGCAGAGGCGAAACATTTGTCGACGTTTTATTGTCTTCTAATTTTGTGAAAATACTGCTATTATTTTTAAAAGTTTGAACATCTTTACTTACCATTACTTTGTCATGGATTTTCGCCAGGTATCGCCTGATTCTATCCAATATTTGAATTCGTATAATGTTGTATTCAATCATAATTATAACTTGTTGTGTTTATCCCTTCAGGGAATAAAGACGTAATCTTATGAGTATATGTATTAAATATCAGCAGAGAATAATGTCTGTAGCCAATATACTTACCGTTGAAACTTAAAAGCTTCCCTCGTTCCTTCACATTATCGACGTCCAATAACTTAATATCAAGTATAAAGGTAGCAGTTTGATATTGTCGTAAAAGGTCCGCAGTCATCTTGAGATGGCGTAAACCTCTCACAAGAGGGCGCTCAAATAATCCCGACAATAAAGAAAAATTCCAGCCCTCTTTATGAAGAGGTAAGTCCTTGGCAAATTGTGAATTGGGACGTCTGTGGAGTAGATAGTTAATTACACTACTATTAATATTTTTGTTCATTGTTATAAATTATATTTCGTATTGTGACAGTTGTATTGTGGGTGGAATCTTCTAATCATAATTAATTTATTTTTTTGCCTTATTTAACTGACCTCTGCAGAGTAAAGGTTACTTTTTAAAAATTTGAATTTTTGTTAAAAAATAATTTCATATTTTGAAATTGTGATCTATATTTTTTTGTCGAAGTCAAAGTTTTGTTGAAGTAATTAGTGCAAGATATTCAAAGTTAAAGTTAACTATTTACACAAACACACTTCCTACAGCACTGGTTTTTCCCAGCACGGACTCTATTGGAAAAAATATACCGTATTCTCTGTCACTTATTCGAATGTCATAAAACGTATAACTCTGTTTCGCACGGTATAGGAGGGTCTGGAAGCATTTCATATCCTCTATGTCTATTGTTTAATTATTTCCCTGCTGTCTCTCCACCTGCAACTATTAAAATAAACACCTAATATCAGATGGTCTGTATGAAGTAATATAATTTTGTAATTATGTTCCCATATATGTATTTGTATGTATTTATAAGTTTATTGACCTACGCCTACTACTACCTTTTCGTCCCTCAAATTCTATCCATCCATAGGTTGCCTGGTAGAAATTGCTTTATGCAATAATGCCGCCCATTGTACTGCTCATATATGTAAGCTCTGTGTATGTAGATATATTAATAATGTATTGGCGTACAATAAAGCGTTTATAAATAAATATATAAAAAAAAATGGCCCCTATATCAACTCCATTACTTTCGCTATCCATCTGTCGTTGTTGAACGTAACAGACGAGCACAGTGCAGGTAACCGACGGTATAAGTGGATTGCTTTTCTGCTTTACATACAAATATGAGATATATTTTGTGCAAACGGGATTGTCGTACGGTGCAGTGATGTTATGACCTCTTGTCTCAACAATGCCAGAGATTTATAGCGGTTCCTTATTTGTGACGGTTGGTTGGTCGATTGTCTAACGTTCGACAAACGACTCTCGTGCCTTTCTTTATTATACACTGGGGTCCAGAAATTAGTGGGTAGTATATAGTCCGAGACGCCCAGGACTTTACTTGGCTGTGCCATAACGACTGGCACGTAAGAGGTTGTTGCCTTTCACCAACATTTCATCATATCATAGCTGCTTTTTATTAAATTCATTCGGACATTTTGGACATAACCCATTATAAATCTGCCCGGTGACGCCAATAGGCTTGCCCCCTATTACGTGGGACTACAAATACTGGCAAATTGTGGGTGTGTAATGCACCTCTGCCTACCCCTTCAGGGATATAGGCCTGACGTGTGTGTGTGTGTGTCTTGCCCTAACTACAAACCTAGCAGGTATGGAACAACAGTCGTGGCTGTTAGAACTTGGGTGCGGATTACAGGTTATTGATATTCGGTTGTACAGTCGGCCCCAAAAGTCGCTGAACACATTCAAACTTCCAAAACATCTGAACACAAAAAATATCATAAGTCAGTGACGCAACAAGAGAACAAAATAAACTCAACATACAAAAGTCCATAAAACGGTGAGCACTAGTATTCCAAAAGTAGTAGAACACTAGTATTCCAAAAGTAGCTGAACATCATTAACATCATAAGTAGATTAACAAATCATATTTTCAATGTTAATCTAATTTTGGTGTTCTTGATGTAACACGAATTTTGGTCTTTTGACATGTAGGTTTAATTTGAGAAAAGTTTTAAAGCTAATATTATGGCAGAATTAGCAGCACCTTTCGACGTTAGCGTCAAAAACAATATTGGTCCATTTGTGTCAAATTGGCAAGGTAAAAAAGCTTGACAAATGGGTTCGCCACGAACTCAATGATCGCCAGCGCGAAGTACGCGTCGAGACATGCCTTGCATTGCTCAACAGACACACAAATGAAGGAATTTTGAACCGCATTGTTACTTGTGATGAAAAATGGATTCTGTTTGATAACCGCAAGCGCTCAGCAAGTTGGTTGGATTCTAGTTCAGCACCTAAACAATGCCCTAAATGAAAACTTACCCCTAGAAAAGTGATGGTTACTGTTTGGTGGTCTAGCGCTGCCGGTGTGATTCATCACAGCTTCTTACCAAACGGGGTGAGCATTACTGCAGATGTGTACTGTCAAGAACTGAACATGATGATGGAAAAGCTGGCACATCTCCAACCATCATTGGTCAATCGCTCGTCTCCGCTGCTCCTGCACGACAATGCGCAACCTCATACTGCACAGCAAACGGTCTCCAAGTTGCAAGAACTGGGGTTGAAACCTCTCCGTGATCCGCCATACTCACCAGACCTTGCGCCTACAGACTACTACTTTTTCCAGAATTTGGGTAACTTCTTGGCGGGAAAGAAATTCAATACCCGAGAGGCAGTACAAAATGCCTTTGAAGAATTTGTTGCCTCCCGTCCAGCTGATTTCTTTAAGAAGGGTCAATAGAAAAAGTCAATAGAATAGGGTCAAAAGAAGAATCAATAAACTGCCGCTGCGTTGGCAAAGATGCATTGATTGCATGGGTGATTACTTTGATTAATACAAATAAAAAATTCGTTTAATTTTTTTCATACAAAACGGCAATTTCATAGGTAAAGACCTAATATTAGCTTTAAAACTTTTCTCAAATTAAACCTACATGTCAAAAGACCAAAATTCGTGTTACATCAAGAACACCAAAATTAGATTAACAGGCAACAACATTGAAGATATGATTTGTTAATCTACTTATGATGTTAATGATGTTCAGCTACTTTTGGAATACTAGTGTTCTGCTACTTTTGGAATACTAGTGCTCACCGTTTTATGGACTTTTGTATGTTGAGTTTATTTTGTTCTCTTGTTGCGTCATTGACTTATGACATTTTTTGTGCCTGGTCATCAACACTACTGGCAAAATGTAGGAGTGTAATGCATCTCTGCCTACCTCCTTGGGATATAGGCTTGGTTATAATGTTTGTATGTATGTAAAAATATCCGAATATTATGTCCGGGGTGTCAAACTGTCTCCGTGCAAATTTGGTCAAAACTAAATTCATGGTCGTGGTTTTTTGTTTAGGCATCATATACCAAAAAGACATTATGATTCACTTTTTATTCCAACGATTGGATTTATTGAAAGCAGAAACAGGAATAGTGAACTACGTGCTAGTTTAACAATAAAAGTGGTTTTCCACCGTCCGCGTCCGTCTAGACCAAGTTAATTCCCCGAATACCTGTGGACAATAGCCTCACCAAGGCGGCATCTCTCGGCCCCACAAAAAAACACGACGTTTTTCTGTGGACAATAGAAGTCTTCTTTATATCAGACTAAGGCATTTAAGTTATTGGTTTCTGGCAGGTGGATAAGAAAATTTATTGAAAGAGATAAGAGAAAGAAATTGTTTGAAGAAAACTAAGGTCTATATAATCACGCCCATATCCTTGAAAGGGGTAGGCAAAATCAATTTACACTCATCATCTAATTCACTCATTACACCGTGTTATAAATACACCCAATTTTTAAGACTCTAACTACTCATATTACTTGGTACAAATATTCTGCATTAATTTTTACTTCAAATCAGACCTCATAGACAATTGAATACCAATGGCTTATCAGTGATTCAAGTGAAGTTAGTTCATGTCACTTCTAAGGTGAATTTAATTGTCCTAAGTCTATAATAGTGGCTTAACTCAGCTGCCGTAGGTCGGCTGATCTTCAGCTGCTTGTCCAATGGGTACGACACCACTGTTAAACTTTGCATTGCATTGGATTGATCTAAGCGAACAAAGTTTGTATATTTCGAGACCAGACGTCTCTGTGTATTTGTGTTTGGGGTTTTTATATAGCCACTCTACGAAACTAGGCACAAGTACCCTACTCCTTGATTAAACCAATTTTTTTTTGTGAGTTTATTTTATTCGAAGGGAATATGTTTAATGTTCGCTGGGTTTCGCGATCATATGAGTTTGACCATATGGGCGACCACTAGCAATAAATTAATAGCAATATATTAAAATCCTTTAGATAAAGTTCTCTTAAAATTTTATACTGTGTCGACGACAATGGAAAACGAATTCCTTCACCCTAGGTCGCCTGCTATGTGGCGAAGGCTAATAAAGCCGTCTCATTCTAACTGCGCAGTTAATCGTAGCGGCCTCCAAGTGTGAGCTCACCTTTAATTCAAGACGTACTCGTAAGACTGTGAGCGTAAGTATTAAATTTTTAAACTTTTACTATTGTCAAGTGAACTGTTATCTAAACGAAATTAGTGTTTTTTAGACGAAGTGGCGGGCAGCCGCTTGTTTATTCATAAAATCTAAATATCGATGTGAAATACTTTCATTGCGGTGGCGAACATTCGATATTGTTTACCGATATGGCGTACTTTCTCACTAACGTAGGTACATCGGGCTTTTTTAAGTCCGCGGCCCAAGTCTGAGGCCGCCCCTACGTCCATTGCCGAGCGCCTCTAGTTAACACTAGGAAGAATTTCCAGTGGCGCCCGACGAGGTACATCGCGCTGGAATAGATTCGAGAATGTGTCAACCATGTGGAGTACTAGCACTAACGTACATCGCGTTTCGGTAAGGGAGTTATGGCTACAGTTAATCGCTGTTTTGAAATTCGTAATTCAATACCTATTACAGTTATAAAAGTCAGATTTTTTAAACTACGTACCAATAAGACCTTGCGATAAACCACAACTAAATCAAATAAATGATGTGGGTGTCAAGGCATTGGAAAATTTAGCTTGACTTTCATGACTTTAACCACATGGCACTAAAATGGTTGTAGAAACTAACGGTTTAAAACTAATCTCATTATACTTGAAAGTGTTTATGGGATCATTGTGGGCAGTACTAAGGGTAATATTGGGCAAACTAAGAGTCAGGTACGACTTGAGCTTAGAGATTAACCGACTAACCCTGTAGCGGTAGGTTTTACTAAGAGAGAGGCAGGATATTAATTTGTTTGTTGAAGAGACTTTTGGATGAAAATTGGCAAGAATATAGACGATTTTCTGAATTGATACGAGTACATAGTATACTTTTAATAAATAGTATACATACAATAGTATACATAGTATACTTGCAATAAGGCCCCATCAATACATTAAAATCCCAAGTCAGTTAGGCTAACAGTAATAAGCTGTTTACATAGACTGCAAAATAAATATCTTATCTTATCTTCTCTTATCTTATCTAATATAAATCTTATCTAAAGCCATATAACGGCACCGTTATCCTAGGAAGTTTTAGGCTCGTTTTTAAAATCCTTTAGTTATCGTATATTCACCAATATTATACTTTATTATTCTATAAAATTTGTATTTCAGTGGAGTTCGCGATGCAATATACAGGTCGTTGATTTGTTGGTGCTCAGGCACAGGACAAAGATAATTAAATAATGGAGAAGTGACAATATACAAATCATAAAAACTTTATATTCAAATAGGTTGTGGGAAACTAAAGGGAAAATGCCCAATTTGTGCGTAAAAATGCCTAATTGAAGGCGCCCTATTGCAGTTTCTAACGTTGATAAGAACCTAAGTTCCCTTTAAGTTTTTTTTTTAATACTAGCAATCACATTACGTTTTACTAGCATTCCCATTAACCCCACCCCAGCTAAGATAAATGTGCTCGTACTAGAAGTGGGATCACGCGAGTAGTGTGTGGTCGCGGATCCATATCACGACGGCGATGCCGCAACACGAGACTTAACCCCTTAGCAACCAGACTACGGACACTTCAAGGTGCCCCTTCTGTTTCAATAATCTATGGACTCGAACGTACAGCAAATAAATCAGCGAACTTATATGCCTACTGTCAGTCGCACCTACACCACCTACACTGTGTGCAATATGAGTTAGTGGTGAAACATTGAAGTGTGACGTCCCAATGGTCAAACTTTCCCTACTTTTGTCTAATAATAAACCAAAGTAGGCGAGAGAAGTTTGACCATCATAACATACTATAAAACAAAGTCGCTTCCGTTCCCTATGTATGCTTATATCTTTAAAACTACGCAACATATTTTGATGCGGTTTTCACCAATAGATAGAGTGGTTCTCGGCGAAGGTTTTTGTGTAGGTATATAATTTATCAAGCGGGTGAAGTCGCGGGCGTCTGCTAGTCTAGATTAATCCTTCGATCAAAAGGAATATTTGATCAAAGGTCATATAAATTCACATCTTTATCTACGACAGGGTAGACAGAGCCTACATTTCTTTCACAAATCTCTGTTAGTTCCTCGTAATTTGAGGTAGCTTGTTGTCGGGTACTTTGCATAATTTGCCAGAGCCTCGTCCGTCCGCCAGCAGGTGCTCCGCGTGAGCCCCCTTTAGATATCAGACAAGACAGACAAGACAGACATACATCATGCTTATACGTAGGTCACACTATAAGTTTTGTGTAACTTAAAAAAACAACATGTTAAAACCAAAATATTATGTTTATTGCTTTTCCAAATACTCTCCTTTACATTTTAATTTTTTTTTCATGCGATCGAATAATTTTTTAAAACAGGAGGACCACAGATCTGAAGGCATGTTTTCTACTTGCTGATTGAACGCTATCACTGCCTCTTCGGAGTTGGTAAAAGTGAAACGTCTCATCAAATCTTTGATTTTGGGGAAAATACAGAAATCACATGGTGCTAGGTCGGGGCTATGCGCAGGATGGGTGACGAGTTGTACTTTTTCGGAAGCTAAAAATGACTTTGTTTTGTTGACCGTGTGTGAAGAAGCGTTGTCATGATGTAGGAGAACGCGGCTTTTGGGTCGTCTTTCGCCAACTTTTTCTAACACCCTGGGTAAACAAATGGTAGAATACCACTCGGAATTAACACTCTTTTGATCTTAAAGTGGAATTGTACAGATGGGACCCTTAGCTGAGAAAAAAAAACGCGATTATTTTTTACCAACGTCTCTCGCCTGCCTCACTTTTGTTGGCTTGTTCTCATTTTCAAACACCCATTAACAAGATTGCTGTTTTTTTTCGGGTTCAAAACAATAAATCCACGTTTCGTCTCCTGTGACAATGTCATAAACAGCATTAGAATGTCGTGGTCGTACTTCAGTAGCATCTGTGAGCACTCCATGCGAGCCTGCTTCTGCTCCGCTGTCAGTTCATGTTGGATCCAACGACAACAAAGTTTCCGAACTTTCAATTCTTCGTGTAAAATTTTCTGGATTTGACTCATAGTTGAAGGCCGCCCTTCACGAAATTCGTCATGTAAAGAAACTCGACCTCTCTCAAATTCAGCAAACCATCGCCTCACGGTGCTCAAACAAGGTGCTTCTCTCCCAAAAGCATTTTGAAGACGAGCGGCACAGTCTTGCGGAGAGAGAGAACTTTTAAAATCATAAAAAATCATCGCTCTAAAATCTTTTCAACTTAATTCCATTTTCGTTGCATACGTAAAAATTCGATGTGTGATAAAAAACAATTGACAAATGATTTCCCGCCAATTGTTTTTTTTTATTACTAAGAAGGTTGCAACGTTAAAAAAAATATAACATTCGAAATTCAAATAGTTCCGATTAGCTAGAAGTGCAAAACTTTTAGTGTGCCCCATGTATCGCCTAAGGAGAATATAGCCAGAGGTGCATTATATACTTATCCATTGCCAGTAATTTTCTTAGTCCCACGTAAAAGGGCCTTCACACTTCAAGCCTTGTTCACTCTTCTTTCTTTGTTCAATCAATTCTCCTCTGGAAGGGAGCACTCCCTGGAAGTCAATATGTCAACCAGTCGCTCTATTTCCCAGCAGAAGGTATATGCACTATACTCGTATAATAGTGATTCATAAGCAGGATCGACATTGATTTATTTATTTTTCTTCAGAGTATAGTCGTAGCTCATAATTATTATTGTGTATATCTATCAGGTAACGTATAGTATATATAAATATACATGTATATATATTATGGCATTATCTGTAGATTTATTTATGTATATTTAAATTATTAATTATTTAAGTAGTTATTAGAATTTAAGTCTATGACCTTCATATGAACTTTTTTTTTTGTATTACTTTTACACCAATTTAAATTTTTCTTTTTTTCTACACTACTGCTATGCACCTACTACTAGATATATCTGCATCACCCTAAGGTTGACTGGAAGATAATGCCTGTGGCATTAAGTCCTCCATTGTACAATAACTGTGCAAAAAGGTTTAAATAAAAAAAAAATAGGTGGCAAGCCTATTGCTGTTACCGGAGACTATAGAATATTGTCAACCACTCTGTAATTCAAACTAAATAGAAATCTGCAGTCCGAGCGATACCTTAGGACACCAGAAAATAAATCATGGTGTTGGATTGACCTTAACTGTTCTTCAATTCCACCCGCAATCTATAAACCTCGTCTTATTTAAAACCACTCAAGTTTCACCTCTTCAAAATCGTCCACTCGTGCGCAATGGCCACCGGAAACGCGCGCCATTTCCGCTCCGCCACCTGTCCCCTCGCTAAGTTCCGGTCAAATCCTTAACCCTCTATTGCTTCAAGACTTTATTCTTTTAAAGGATTTCGATTGGAAAATTTTCGAATGCATTGTTTTGCTGTACACTCTTCTACACACTAAATTGCGTCTTTGTGTCCAAAGGGAGTAAACAGAGCCGTCTTAAAAGCCTATTTTATTCGTGTCACGTAATAGGGAGTTCTCATAAAAGTTTGTATAATTCTGCCCTGACTTATGAGGTATGTAACTTCTGTCCTGGCTGTTAGGATTTAGGTTCGGATTTCAATAAATCATCATTCAGCCTTTCCCAACTCAGTTTGGGTCGGCTTTCCAGTCTAACTGCTCGCGGCTGAACTTCGATATTTTCTGTGAAGCGACTGCCATCTGACCTCCACAACCCATAGGCGATATCGAAGTTCTGTAGTTAGACCGGTCGGATTTTTGATTTACGGCTCCAACTACCCCTAACGACTGCCATAGATGTTCGTATGACAACCGGGACCGACGGCTTAACGTGTTCTCCGAGGCACGGAGTATAAATGGTCACCCATCCTGAGACCTGCCTGACTAGATGTTGCTTAACCTTTGCAATGTGTTAATATTATCGGTTACCAGTAGACCACGAGCCCCTCTCGGATTTCAATAAATGTTTAATATTATTTTATTTATTTAAAACTCAGTGTCAAAATACAATATCTATACAGGATTATTTGTAATTAACTAGCATCATACCAGGGGTTGGTAGCAGACATCATAAGTAAAAACGTTTGTTGAATGAATACATTACTTAATAATGAGTTTTCAAGATTTTATTGTTATAACGCGACACTATTAAGTCTATGTTTCATTCATAAACTGAAGTTCGACGCACGCACGTTCGCGCGCGTAGTACGTTAAGTAGTAACAATTTATTAATCTGTGCTTGCGCTGCCAAATAATACCTACTAGTACTTAGGTACTTTCTTCGCCAGATTATTAATTGCTCGCGTGGTTTGTTGCGTGTAGAAAATAACTAGGTATTTACACTAAGTCCACTACCCCTTCATACTTTACCAGGCTACATTACACTGGCTACATTAAAAAACAAAAAGATGCCTAAGAAATGCTAAAGTTGAAACGTACCTACACTTATGTTTTAATGTCTAAACAAAAATAGGTAGGTAGGTAGATATGATTCACTTTTGATTTTTCAATGTAGACGTATTTAAAAAGTGGAATCAGCGTATTTACAATAATTGAACTAATTGTTGAATTTTTTACAATAATTGACATTTAATTATTACCTCTGATGTTCAAGTCCCGCTCATGCCGGTGAGTATCGCGCACATAACGTTCAAAATAGTCACTTTCAACACCAACACAAAGACCACACCTAAAAATTAACTGTTTATTATCTCTGGCTAACACTGCCCGATTAGTTTTAATTTGATTAAAGGCACTAATTATTTTTACTAATAACACGTCCAGGCTTTTGACGCACACCTGTGACGCGCACGCATCTAGCAAATGACTGCCGGCTCGCAAATAGAAATAGGTCAAGGTCAAAGGCGCTAGCGCCGCACCGCCCCGCGCCCCGCCTCCTACCCGTGCATTGCATGAATTGATGATACGAGTTTGTTTACGATGCGTGTAAACTACGGCGTAGAGTTAAGAACTGTTAGACACAAAACTAAATTAATATTTATTTTTGTATGAAAGTAAAATTTAACGAATTATAAAAAGTCGTAGAACAAACGTTGTTACTTATGATGTTAGCAATCTACCCCTGCGAGGATACTAGCTAATTACAAATAACCCTGTATATAGAAATGAGGAATGTAATTTTTGTCCCCACTTAGCTCTCGAGAACTGCTTATGCTCCAATGATGGTTGACCCCTCTATGGATAGCCCTCGATCTGGAGGCAAGCCAAAAATTTGACCTAGCCCTAAGGGGTCAAAAGTTATAGGCCAAAAGCTATGGTGTGGTGCGGCGCGAAGCACCGCGCAAGACACCTTACTAGTATGTTAGAAGCAAGTAAGCACATGAAACATAGCATAGGTATGTTCTTTATAAGCCAAATGCAATCTCTACATATTATAAAACAAAGTCGCTTCCGTTCGTATGTATGCTTAGATCTTTAAAACTATGCAACGGATTTTGATGCTTAGTCGAATGCTGGTCGTGCCTGATAAAGCGGAAGCTGCCGTCTCCGATGATGAGTAATAACCGGCTTCTATTTTGTGGTCTTTAACGTGCCGTTTTGAGGAAATATACTCCTATGCGGTTTTCACTAATGGATAGAGAGGTTCTCGAGGAAGGTTTTTAGAATATAATTTGTCATGCGGGCGACGCCGCGGGCGTTTGCTAGTACATTATAAATTCCCAAATACAATTTGTACAACAAAAACAGAGATCTAAATTGAAAACACGTGTGTATGCAATAAATAAGGCTCGCGACACACGAGCGTCTAGACGCTTAATCTAAACTACCTGAGTCATACGCCCTAGGTCCAGTTTTACCCTTGTATGTTTTAAGACGTTACCATAGATGTAGTAAAATATGTATGCTAATGGAGGTGGCATGTGACTTACTCTCTCTTTTACATGTAACTCTGTATCCGGGAATAGTATAGTCTAAGTATTTTGAATTCATCGCGTGTCGTATAGTAACTCCATGGTACAGTTAGTGGCGAACCTGGTACACAGTTTGTTCAGGTCAACAGAGTATGACCTGAGAAAGTGACGCTAAAATGAAACGATAATTATGGGTCCATTCTGACTTTTATTTACAATAAGAATTACAATATACAAAATATAAATAATTATAGACTAAAAATATTTACATTACAAAATATCGTTTAAAAAATCCTCCGCGTCATTGCCGACTGGGAAGGTTCCCAGAATGCTGGATGTTTTGCCACGTTGGATGGCGATACTTATTCTTTGGGCCAGAAAATAGCCAGCCTTCTGGTCCTGAGAAGCATCGATTAGGCGTTTAGCAATGTCTCTATAAAGACGGCGACCACTCGGACCCCATGACCCCAGCGTCTCAACCCCAAACAGCTCAAATATGTAATCACCTGCTAGGTTAGCATATTTACGCCGTTCATTCTTCTTATAAATTAAAATAAGCATAGCCCCTTCTATTATTGAGGTATTTTTTAGTGGTTCTCATGTTCCAATCTCAGCGTTATATATAACAAGAATTCGACAATAAAATCACTTACTTCAGACAGACAGACAGACACAAATCACGTCTTTATCCCCGAAAGCGTAGACAGAGGTGCTTATTACGCCCAAATATGCGCCGATTACTTCATTGAGTAGAAATAATAGATACCTTCTCCATTTATATTGTAACATCAGTGTCAGTAGACAATACGTAATAGCAGGGCGTATCACCGTTCACCTTACTCACCTCGGCCGAATATATTGCTCACTTACGCCAATATGGTGAGTGCCTCCGAACCAGACTGTGTGTAACAACCTTTTTTCTATTTAAATTTATTGCTTTAAGAAATTTTACGTACTTTTTTGCAGTATTTTCACCTGTATAGTAAAAGTTTTTTAAGAAAAATACCTTATTGATTACTAAAGGCGTTATTCATTGCCTGGTAATAGGTTCTCCTCCTAGGTTAAACCACCATTAGATTAAACCAACAATGATGAAAAGTTTTTTGGGAATATAAACGCAAACGGCAACCTTCCAATGTTTTAAAAATACCTATCTAATGATACCACACACGATGGAGTTGACGCGAGAAAAAAAAAACATCTCCACTTTACTTGTAGAGGAGGTACCACAAAAAACTTATTTTTCATAATTTTATTGTAGCACTTTGTCGGACTAGTAAATACACATATCCTTGAAAAATTTCTAGCACTAAACGTTTGGGAGGAAAGCCGAGGACGGACGGACGGACATGACGAAACTATAAGGGTTCCGAGACTTTTACTACGGAACCCTAAAATCTTGCCGGACTATCCTACGATGGTATGTATAATCTGTCCTAACTGTTAGAAATTTCGTTTAAATTACAATGTGGTTATGAACTATTAGTGCCTGGTAACCGTTATAAGCTTGCCCCTATTGCGTGGGACCAAAAAATTACTGGCAATGAGTAGGTCTGTAATGCACCTTTGCCTACCCCTTCGTGGATACAGGCGTCATGTATGTCTGTCCGTAAAAATTCTAAAGCGAAGTAGAGAAAACTGGTCCTATATTAATGTTTGGTGCACAGATTCACTGACCTTAGCCCGATTAAGTCTGCTTATTATTATTATTTCTTTTAAACCCATCAATGACAGATATATTTGATTAAAGTTTAAACCCAATAAGTTCTGCTACAAGGTGCTATGCAAGTATTTTACACGTCAGTTACGAAATCAGTTTTTGTGATTTATTCATAATTTATTTATAATTTCTTTCTTAATTTTAAGAATGGTTGAGCAAACTCATTGCTTTGAAATACAAAAACGTTGTTTAATAGTTCAAAGAACACAAAGAAGCTTGCAAAGGGAATCTGGGCCATTAAGTATTCATCTTTTTAAAAGAAAATATCTGAATATTTATCCAACAGTACGATAGTAACGCAACTAAGTACCGAAACGTAAGCTCCAGCGCACATTAAGCTACAGATATTTCACTAACGCCTAGTTGTAGCCATTACGGGTGCAATATGAGGTTTGTACTAAAAATACGCGCACCTATTACAATGGCAGTTATCGTCGGCGTTGCTTGTGGCAATACGCGTGTACGTTGCAGACGAGCGACACATGACTTAACGAGCATACAATATCAACACACAAAAACACGTCGTCATCCCCTACAGTGTAGATAAAGGCGATTATAACATTTTGCCAGTTACAGTTAGTCGCACGTACTTAATACGTGGCAACACTATAGTCGTTTCTATTGTTCTTAACAGAGTGTCTAGTACCATTTCCTTACGTTAATTTGCTTGAAATACGTGTTCGTATTCCCCATACATTTCACACCCACGCCCCTAGCGGTAACGTCAGGGAACTTGTGAAATGTATGGAGGAACACAAAAACGTATTTCGAGTAAATTAACGTAAGGATGTGGTACTAGATACTCAGAGCCTCTTTCGAGAGCATAATCTCAATAATCCTTTTGAGCAACAATTTAGTCGCCCAGATGTCTACAGTTGCCCGTCTGCAATATCGTGCGCATGGACTCAGATTGTATTATTTATTGTGCAGGTAGTTTGGCTTCTGGCCAGTAGATAGCGCTCGCAAGATTTTTAAACCATGTTGTATTTTAGGGGCGCAATAATTTTTAAAACATGAATCACAAAGAGGTGGAAAATATTACTTGCATACGATAATGTTGTTTCCCTACCCGTAAACGAAATATTTGTACTTTCTTGTTGTTGGTTTTTATTTTTTTTACAGTCTTTATCGAATATTTCAGTGTAGTCGAAACTTTCTTTTATCATTCCTTTGTGTTCTTATTTTAAAATTTTAAGAACCCTGATTTCATTATCGGTGGCACAATGGTAATATGTACGGACAGCCACGCTCGAGGTCTCGGGTTCGATTCCCGGGTCTGGTGGATAATGTATAATTCTCTTTAGAATTTTACCCAGATAATTATCCCAGAGTCTGGAACTTGTGCCCGGTAAATGGCAATAGGCTCGCCCGCTAATTACATGGGACGTAACATAGCTGGCAAGATGTGAGTGTGTTTGCACACCTCTGCCTACACCTTCGGGGAAAAAGGCGTGATGCTATGTTATGTTATGTTATGATTTCATTATATTGCTATTTTTTTTAGTCATAACACGTACAAAATTATTTTTTTGCGGTTATAGTAAATCCCGAAAACACAAACCACGGTTTAAAAATAATTTTAACAAAATACCGAATTCTAATACCGGAATGGAACCAAATAATTGTCGGAATGGGACCAAATTTAAATAAATAAATAAACTATCAATAAAAAAAACAATCGGTTCACGCAGTCGAAAGTAATTTTTTTAATGTTTGATGAAATAAACATTAAAAAATAAACATACACACGCATTGAGAACCTCCTCAATTTTTGAAGTTCGTTAAAAAACGCTGATGCCTTTTTGAATTGTTTTCTTACAATTCCCACGGTAACACATTCCCGAGATAAAACATAAGTTAACTGCCATTAAAATAAGTGGGTTAGAAGTTTTGTTCATATTCTTCATCGACGTTTCGGTTTGGCTGTACCAACCGCTGATTGTATAACCGACTGATTGTACCTGTACTGTCATGTACAAAACGCTAAGCACCTGTACGTTAACGTTAACCGGCGCCGCGCCATTACCTCGCTCGTTTATGGCGCTATTGTTGCTCGGACCGCGTTATGTAACATACAATCATAACATTGTTGTAAAACTGCTTAGACTGCTGTGAGATTGTAGGTAAGTAGGTAATATTGTTAGCGGTTGACATTTAGATTCGGATTACTAACAATAAAGCTAGAATATTTTGATTGATTAGATATTGCATAGTGTTGTGTGCTATGCAGCGACGCGCTGTTTGCATTATACTCGTATATTATAGATTGTCCGGAGGCAACGGGAAGCCTTGAGCCACTAGCCCAGCGCTGAACAATTGCTTCCTTGGCCACGTATTTACCACGGTGAGAGTTCTGAAGAGTTTTTCCGCTGAACCCACCCTCTCCCTTCCGATCGTTTCTCTGCCGAATGATGGTGGCCTGGAGCGCCTGCGCACGTGTTTCATCCCACATATAACCCTGGGTTCTTTAAGCGAAGCGTGAAGAGGCAGATTACTAGGGCGTTAAGTTGAGGGCCACTCTCTATAGTGTTTCTGTGTACTTTGAGAATCGCCCTCAATCGCCAGATATCGCCGCAGCTCACTATCAGGCGGGCGGCGTCAATTAGTCGATCAAAATATTTAAAAAAGTGGCTGGTAGCGGTAATAGACTGGTCTCCATGGGACCAGCTAAATAATTGGTAAATTGGTAAAGTGAGGGTGTGTAATGCCGGTCCCACGTAATAGGGGCAAGCCTATTGCCGTTGGCCGTTACCGGGCACTAAAGAATATTCAAAGCCATTCTGTAATTGAAACCATAATTCCTACAGCCAGGACAGATGTTACATACCACTAAATACAATATCTGCAGTCAGAGCATTAGACGAGAATGAAGAGAAACGCTGTATTCGAGCTATTGCTAGAATTAGTAACATAGACTCGTGTAAACCACATTTTATTACCATGAACCTTTTAACTATGCCATGTATGTACATATATGAAACCGTAATCTTTCTAAAACGGAATTGGGGTAATTCTCTGTAATCACAAGTGGCCGCAGGTCTGGTAATCTGCATCTTATACCTGCCAACACGACATTAGAATAGAATAAAAATATACGCATAACCCAAATATACTTTATTGTCCACTAATATACAAAGTAATATTAAGTACAAACTAAATCTTAATTCAGTAGTACAAATGGCGGCCATATCACCTAGAGTGATCTCTTACAGGCAACCTTTGGATAGACATAACAGATCGAAGTTAAATGAAAAGTGGATAGCTATTGGCGAAAGAAAAGAATATACAAAAGTACAAGAAAAATACACAAAAGTTCAAGAAAAATATACAAAAGTAAGTAGGGAAATAATATAGAAAATATGAGAGATATACCTACACAAGATAAAACTTGAAATAATACACAAAAAAAAAATACATACCATTGCGAGAGTATAAGTAAATTAATACGTATATAAATGCATACAATAATACAGAGATGAAAGCAGTTAAGAACTCAGATAATGATCTTTTACTATCCGTTTGAAGATACCTATTGAAGGAGCTTGTCGGATGGTCACAGGCAGAACATTCCACAAACGTACAGCTTAGACGGAGAAAGATTTATCATAAAAACTAGTTGAGTGATCTGGCACTGCCAACACCAGGGTCTCCGACGACCTCAAGGATCTCAAATGTGTGTCAACATTACGTTGTTACATAAAATTGTATTCGCAATGGCACCGAAATTGTACAATAAATTGCCAAAAGACATTAAATCTGCTGAAGATTATAACATATTTAAAGTTAAAGTTAAGAAGTTCCTAATATATAAAGCATATTAAACAGTAGATGAATATCTGTTAGATAAATTTGACTAATTTACCATAATGACTACAACAATTTTTTATTTTCTATTTATTAATGACATTGTTATGAATTATGAATATTATTAAACGTTATTATGAATTATGAATACTATTTATTATGAATTTTTGTTACTTGACATACTTACTTAATATTTTTTATAATGAATTTTCTGACATTTTGGCCTTGACATTTTGTTATTCATTTTATTATTATTTATCAAAATACAACTTATATTATCATTCATAGCATTTAAGATAAAATAGAATATTTGTACATCACTCTATGTGGTAGGATATTGTGAACCAAATAATAAATCGTAAGACCTAAGCGAACCTGTATTCCAGAAATAAATAAATGATTATTAAGAAAAATAGTTTTTTTTTAAATTCTTATTTGCCTGTATGTAACCGATAATCTGCGAAGAGTAAAAAGATAAAATCCGTTGTAATAACTAAGGACTTCGGCTAAGGATTCGGAGTTGTGTACAACTCCGAATTTTTTACCGTCCACGAGCTCGTCGTCAATTTGGGATACCACTAAATTAAGTGACTGACGAAATTTGGGCCTTATCGATACTTATTTTTACTTCATTCTACCTAGTAGTTGTCATTAAAATTATTGTAGACTAGCTGTTGCCCGCAGCTCCGCCTGCGTGTTACTTTAGATCAACCTAACTTTTTTATTAAAAACTCAAATCGTTTCTGAGATTAGCGTGTTCAAACATTCAGACAAACAGACAAAAGTTCTAAAACTCATTATTTTGGGTTTTATTGCGTTCATATAGCCCCCTACACCATTTTATCTATTATATCTTCTATTATATTTTCTATTATGCCATAAAAATTCACCTTAAGTTACGAAAATATGAAATATTAAAAAAATCACCTAAAACCTACGACAAACTTATTATTTGCGGTTGGTACAGTCCTTGGGTCTAGGGATTGAACCGCAAAATTAAGTTTGTTTTTTATTGTATATGCTTTTCCGGGATAAAAATTACCCAATGTGGTGCCCAGGATATTAAAGAATAATTGTACCAAGTTTCATCGTAATCGAACCGGTAGTTTTTGCGTGATGCCTGAACAGACAGACAGACAAATTTTTTTTAACATTTTTGGGTTCGGTGTCGGTCTAGTAACACCCCCTGCCATTAATTTTTTTGATATCTTCAATGTACAGAATTTTCACTTCTACAGATTTATTATAAGTATAGATTTTGTTTGTTAAATAATTGATCATAAATATATTTATTCAGTAATAAACTGTATCTTACTTTTTGAGTTAATGGCTTACGGAAAATTAAAAAGATGTAGCATTTGCATTTTCATCTATATGTACTAATATTATAAAGATAAAAGATTTGATTGTTTGTTATGCTCAGTAGCTACTGAACCGACTTTAAGAAATCCTTCACTAATATTTGTAGATGCTACATGATCTTCAATTGTCGTAGGCAACTTTTTATCCCGGTAATGTGTTCCCACAGGAACTTGTAACGAGGAAACTACGTCACGTGTAAAATACATTACCTATGACGATTAATGTAGCTCATTACAGCATAAAGCCATCCACAGTGAGACGGGCCTACAAGGACCAATAAAGACACGAGGGCGAGTTAAGCCAGTCATCTTGTTTTTGTAAACAACCCCGACTTGCTACGCCGTAGCGGGGGTGCGCTACAATGCTACACCGCGTAGATACCTCGGTGACGTTGAAAAGTTCGTAGCGTAATTATTGTGTAGCATTTGTATTATCTGTGTATGGGATTGAAAGGAAATGTAGGGGGAAGGGGAGGGGGAGAGGTTACTAATATTTATACGATGTATTATGGAGTAAGGAATAATAATGACTATTGTTATAAGTTTCTTTTTAGACTTCTTACTATGCTGACAAGTATGTAAGAGAAGTCTTGTAGTCCGGTCCTGTCCGTCTGTCCGCACTTTTCAACTCGAGAACTACAAGTGCTAGAAAGTTATGATTTGGTACATAGAATTTTGGTACCGAATAAACACCATAGCCGAAATAATTTCGATCGGGGGTCAAGTGGTTCCTGAGAACCATGGACCTAAAGTTTCTGAAATTCGCATAGAAAATGTATGGGTAAAAAATTCTATAAAATATTTTAATGTCGCAAACTTTTAGGCGAGTGAGAATATTTCAATAAATTTCATAAAATAAATAAACAAAAATATTAAAATATTTTGCAACATTACGACATTTACAAAAAGTTCCAGTGTAATTCCATTGTAAAATTTTCAACTTTGATATTGATTTTAAGTATTTTAAAAAATTACGTAGATAAAGGTGAAAATGGTATTGCCTGCAGACATGTGATATCACAAAATAGTAAGAAGTCGTCTTATGCCTTCACTGCGATAGTGAAGGGCGCCTTGCTTGTTTACAATTCAGACTGTAGTTGACGTTAGTATCTCATCATAGACCTGCAAAAATAGAAATGCCCTTATATGTATAAGTGAGTATGATACTACATGTTATTGTTTTTATCTATACTAATTAACTATACTAAGAGGAAAGATTTAATTGTTTTTATTGAATCAGCTCCGTAATAACTGAATAGAATGGAATAGAATATAAATACGAGTATACAAAAGTAGATAAAAGTAAAAGATAAAACTTGATATAATACACAAATAGAGAAAAATACATACCATTGCGAGAATATAATATGCATACAATAATACAGAGATGAACCGATTTTGTAAATTATTTTACTGATATTTAGCAACAATTTACACGATTACTCTAAAAGTATGTATTACTATAGATTCCACCAAGTGCCGACAATCGAAAGTGTAAATTAGCTACCCTGTTCCCAGGTGACATAGGCTCTTTTTTATCCCAGTAAGGTGTTCCCGTGGGAAATGGGAACTAGACTACTAAAGGACGCGGGCAAAGATGCGGTAATACTGTAACGGTGTGGATTTGACAGATGGCAAAGGGCCGTCTGTCAGATCAACAAACCGTTTTAATACTGGCAACCCGACACGTGAGCGGCGTCGATCATTCGTGTTTCAGGCTGAGATAGACGAGCACGAATCCTTTTTACTTTTGATTAAAATGTAGTAAAAAGTTGAGATGGCGGCTGGAAAGGACTATAGGCGACTGGGGCGTACTACGAAGGTATATATTTGGAATTCCCAGTTTTCGTGTGAGTTGTGGCATCTCGCGGATGACAAGTGCTAAATGAAAGTTCTTGTTCTTTATAGGTTTTGCATATGGCACATGCTGGGGAGAGGATGGGAATCGCACAGGCGTGGTAATCGCCGGATAGCGGTAAGTATTTCGACACCTGCACGCTAGGGCGTCGACACCTCTAAGTTAGGTATTCATTCCCCACATGTGTTTCAGAGGCCATAAGCAGCATGTGCATAAACAACATCAGGCCACAACAAACTTCATCGTCATGCAATCGACCCACATCAATCTATTTAAAAATTATAACGGCGTCGTCGGCCGGAGCTGGCTATACACCTAGTCTTCGTGCCCGGCGCCTTCGGGTTCTGCGGAGCGTCTGGTAGAAGCCGGACGCGCGGCCCGGATTGAAGACAAGTGGGTAAAGTACGCCTAAGATTAGAGAATCAGTTCCTCTCTTTTGTCGCCGCCGTCCGTGTGTAAGAACGGGGTTCCTAGGGCAGTAGGGACCCAGCCTTCCCTCTGCCCGTTCGCCTACGTGGCGTTGTAGTAGATTGCTTGTACTCAACGACCCTAAAGGTCGCTGACCTAAGTACAGCATTTAGGTAGAAGTTGTATCTCGCCTACTACATATTTCAAGCTATATTAATACGAGCCTACTTCATATTTTAAATCTATATTAATATTCTAAAGTTATTGTGTTGGTACAGATCGATAGGGTAACGTTGAAGTTGATTATAATATCCCGTGGAGACTCCGATAGTTGGATCCTCATAATAATTTAAGATACACTTTAACCGAGCTTGTACAAGCTCTTGTTTTGCATGTAAGATCCGATCTTACCTAATGTTTGTATGATAGTATCTGTATACTGTAACTGTTTACAAACAGACAGACACATTAATTGTTGTTGGTTTGTGTGTGTCATTTGGGTTTTCTACGCAACTTATCAAAAGACAGTAATTAAATCAAACAGATAAGGTCAAGTATTGGTGAATACCTATTTTTGGAACTTAGTTAGCATGATCTGAGGTTTCTACCCACATTAGTTATTGTAAAGAATCCTACATCGCGATAATGAAATTTGCACGCGTTTACTTATAAGCAAACACGTTCCAACCACGAATTTCGCTGTTCTCTCTGAGACAGTCTTGATAATGCCTCGTTTAGAGGCGAAACAATTGTAGACGTTTTGTTGTCTTTTTAATTCTGCGAAAAATTAATGCTATTATATAATTTTAAAAAGTTTTTTCTTAAAACATTTTACTTACCATTGTTTTGTCATGGATTTTCGCCAAGTAACGCCTGTTTCTATCCAATATTTGATAGTATCTCTCTACACACCATCTAACTTGGAACCCCTGTCTCATGCGTTTAGCTAGTGTTCGATCCTGGTTTATATTTATAGGATAATAAATGATGTATACTCCAGTATACATCATTTATTATCCTATAAGGTAAGGTAAGGTGTGTGTACTTATTTATTTCCTCTAATCTGTATATGGTACCCTTTATATATATATAGACCTTGTAACACGCGTCCCACAGAGAAACCAACCGGGCTGTGATCCATGTGGGGCGCAAGCGTCCTCGTGGTTCGCCGCATGGAAGAGTCTTTGAGGACCCCTAGGACGCTATGTGCAACGGCTGGGTTCATGTGACCACTCTCAACCTCTAGTCCCCTGTAGAAAGTCCTCAGGTGAGGCCAGTCGGAGCACACAACGTTAAAATACTACTAGTTAAAGGTAGGTTTGTGATACACTTCAGCCTACCCTCACCAGAGCTTCGTCCGTCTGTCAGCATGTGAACTTCTCTTCGACGAGGACAGTGATTGGCGAAATGTGGATGAAATGAACGCCTCTGTCTGCCCCAACCAGGGTTGTATATGTAAATATACTTGCAATTTAATTCTAATGCACAAATACCGTGAGCATAATGTAATTCATAACAATAAACCTCGTTGTCCACTCGCAGCGTTATTTTTCCGTCGTTAATTATTTCCAGTTAACAAGGTGTTGTCTCTTCGCTTATTTATTGCTTTGTGAGCGGTGAGCGTTGAGTTGTGTTCGGGTTACACTTCAAGATATACTACGTTTTCAGATACGCTATAAATTATAGTTAGTTTAGGCTTTACACTTAACGGCCACCGTTGAAGACTGTGGCTGTCCGGATATAAAGACGTTACCGCACGATCTCTCTAGAGGTTGCATGTCTCTTAGCTGGGAAACCTCCACAGGACCTTGAAGTGAAAGTCGCCAGAGCAAAAGTTTAAAAGTTGGTATTAACGCACTAAAGGGTGTTTTATTTTTGTACTTTAACACGGTGGATACAAAAACTTGCATTAGATAAGAGCTAAATCATAAGAGCAGATGACTGTGTGAAACTCCTGATCTTATAGCATTCTAGTGGCGAGACACTGGTAACCTGTAGACATATAAAATCGACTCTATTTGTGTGTGTGGTGTAAAATATTTATAGCTGTTTTTAATTTATTTGTAGAGTAAGAAATAAAATTTAATGCTATAAATATGTTTAATCATATTAAAGCTTTTAACAGTATGGAGGGGAGTCGTTAGGCAATGTTTTACGCCGGGCAGTTAGTCAAGCACTTCGCGAAAAATTAACGGTTGTATTCTGACACTTATTACTGACGGTACACAACTAACTACATACTAGTCTTACTTTATTCACTTTTCTAGATTTATTCTAAGAGATTCATACACGTTTAGAGCTACTATAAACTTACAATTTTATAACTAGATAATTTTTCAGTTAATGTCCCGTTTATGCAGGGTTTCACACAAATATTATTGGATTCGACCCGGGAGTCGAACCCGAGAGACCACGCCACCAAAGCAGTTATGTACTTCCTACCTATATGTATGTGTGAATGTATGTCTTACGCCGAGACGCCCAGGACTCTAATTGGCTGTGCCACAGCGGCTGGCACGTAAGATTTTGTTGCCTTTCATCAACATTTCATCGCAAGGCAATGGGTTTCAAATTTAGTTTTCAAAATTACAATATAGCTGCTACTTTTTATTAAATTCATTCGGCAATTTTGGACATTACCCATTATAAATGTGCCCGGTGACGGCAATAGGCTTGCCCCCTATTACGTGGGACTAAAAATACTGACAAATTGTGGGTGTGTAATGCACCTCTGCCTACCCCTGCGGGGATATAGGCGTGATATGTATGTGTGTATGTCTATTATGTACATCAGCAAACTTACTGCCGAAAAGGTGACTAAATAAATGCATCTTTGAAATAAATAAATAATGAAATAATGTTTTTTAAGAAACTTTTATTAGCTTCACTTGTATGTTTGCTTGTTTGTAACCGACTCTTTTGGGTTCGATTTTGCCCTACTTTGAACGATCAGATTTAATTCAAACTTTGCACAGCTCTCAAAGACCGATGACAATGCAATAATTCGAATGAAAATTAAAAAAAAAATGAAAAATAAATAATAGATAAAAAAACACGTTTTTATAGAGAATCCAACTAAAAAGTAGAACATAAATTTTAATAAGTTTGAATTAAGAATAGTGTAAATAAAAAATAAATGTATATTATTGTAAAAATAGCGTGAGCGGGAGGGGCTCGTGGTCTAGTGGTAACCGACAATGTTAACACATTGCAAAGCAACATCGACTCAGGCCGGTCTTAGGATGGGTGACCATTTCTTAAGACATTGAGACCCCTCCGTGCCTCGGAGAGCACGTTAAGCCGTCAGTCCCGGTTGTCATACTAATATCTATGGTAGTCGTTAGGGGTAGTTGGAGCCCTAAATCAAAAATCCAACCGGTCTAACTACAGAACTTCGATATCGCCCATGGGTTGTGAAGGTCAGATGGCAGTCGCTTCACGGAAAATATCGAAGTTCAGCCGAATCGCAGTTAGACTGGAAAGCCGACCCCAACTGAGTTGGGAAAAGGCTCGGTGAATAATGATATTGTAAAAAAAGCATGAGGTGCATTTTAAGATATTATCAAAATCATAATTCTTCTACTCATATCTGTCAATAAAATATTTATAACTATTGACACTATGCACCTCACGCTTTTATCCATTAGCCATTTAATGACCCATACAAATAAATATAATAAAAACAGTTTTATTTATTTGTATAGGTCTTTAAATGGCTCTTACAAAAGTCAGTAAGTACTTAAAATAAGAATATTATTGCTTCTATATTTACATGTACTGCCAGATTCGCAAAGTAATAGGTAGAACCGAGAGAAAGGACCTGGCAATAAAAGTCACGGTCACTCTTTTTCTATAACTGATAGGTAAATTACACATTTTCTTAAGACTAAATGTGGAGGAATGTACATTGGTCTTTGACTACCCCTTAAGAGAAACAAGCGTGATTGTATATTACAGAAGGATATTATTATTACAGCGAAAACTTAACTAAAAAGATAAATAATAAATCACATTGGTACCATACTCGTAATAATATTCATGAAAAGTAACTAAAGTTCACACATCATCCACAGACAATAGAACTATGGTGTTTTTTTATCATAAATTCATAAGTTTTATCGCCGTGGGCTGACCCTCTATCATTTGTGACTTAGGGCCGTTATGGTGTGTTTATGGTATACAGGGGGAGGTATAGGGGACAGGTGGGAGGGATATTTATCGAAGTTCCCTTTCTAGTGGAGGTTATAAAAATATGAGTAGCAGTAGACAATATGGAGGATGCGAGCTCTTGTTAGACGGTAATAACTTTTAAAGTTTGGTAAATTGAATGAAAAAATAACAAAATATCGATGGTGCGGGGAAGAACACGGGGAAGCCATTTTCGTAATCTACACCATTGTCATTTCAAACATGTGTGGATCACACAAATATTTGATGCAACCTAGAATCGTACCTGGGGTCTCATGGACGGCAGTCGCGTACTAATACCACTGTGCCACCGAAATAAATAAAATGCTTATAATGTACTTTGATTAATCATATAAATTCCGTTTCATATGTTGTATAATCAAAATAGTAATTCACTATTATATGGGATTGTATACGTACATGTCCGTAGCTTGGTGTGGACTGGACGTGGGTGCCACACTAATGACTCAAACCCACACCTAACACAAACACTTTTAGTTTTGGTGGAAGGGTTTACGGGAATACTGTTCAAGGGTTAGTTTACGGAAATACATTCATAAATTGCAATTAAAAAAAAATAAAGAAAAGGAAAAAGTATGTATTCAAAATAAAGAAATAAATGAATCCTGTAGTGTATGTTTTCTGTTAAAAAGAGATAAAAAATGTTCAATTTAAAACTTTGTCCCGTCTGGTGTTGTATCCATTTTTTGTTTCGGTGTAAAGTTGTGAACTCGTAAACGTCTGCACGTGGGTGTAGGCAAAAACTGGTCCCACACCCGGCTCCTAGCCGGTATAACTTTACCTACACGTATTTCAGTCGGTACAGCAAGTTTGATAGCTAAGTAGAAGATGACCGATGAAGGAATCAACGATTGTCAGTGACAGAGTAGAAAGTTTAGCATAATTTAATTTTATTCAACATCACTTCAGTCCATAAACAAGCATTTATGGACCATATCTACGAGTAACTACAACAAGGAAATCAATTAACCATTTTAAAATTCGAACGTTAATTCTAATGCGGCTCCTATACAATCGGCCATGATAGGCTTCGTAACCCGGGGCGCTCGGCAATTGACGATAGGGTGGACGCGGCGAAAAAAAATTTAATGGCAGCCATGACTGCCGCCATCATCGGATCATGTGCCATTGCAGACATTCGTAATCGCCTATGATGGCCCGTTATGGCCGATTGGGTAGAGGCCACAGAGCAATCAGTACAGTAGAATGTACATACAGTATAGAATATTGAATGCGTAATGTCACTCTCACAATGTGGAAACCATCTTCGCCAGAACCGAGCATTTTAAACTGCCGAACGATGTTGGCCTGGAACACCCTGCCTGCGTACGTGTTTCCTCCCACATATAACCCTGGGTTATATCTTAGTATTTCTGCGTACTATGAGAGTCGCCCACAATTGCCAGACGTCGCCACAGCTTACCATCAGGCGGGCGGCGTCAATTTGTCGACATCAATTCACCTAGTAATAACATATAAACTGTACGTGTACACATGGTGTTTCAAGTTTGTTACGTAGGTAGAACAAGACAACCAAACGGTGCAGTGAAAGAAGACATGTTTGATGAGGCACGCGCCGCGCGTGACTGTATCAAAGTGGGCTCACCCTTTGAACACAGTGAGTGGTGTTTGATTTGATACCTACTGTTATTTGTGATAAAAGGGTTCGTTAGTGCGATATTGTACGAGTATAATGTTTTTAAGGACACCTTTTGCACAGTGCTATCTATCCCAAAGTAAATAATATAGGTAAACTAAAGAAAGTAATATACCGAGGACAGACGGACGGACAGACATGACGAAACAATAGGTAAGGGTTCCGAAGTTTGAACAACGGAACCCTAAAAGTTTAAAGAAGGAAAAATACCTTTTATATGGTCCACACTATTTTTTTTTGTTAATTTTAGCAAATTCTTACACATTCTTTATAATATTTTATTTTGATTATAAATATACCCAATGTACTCATCCCGACCAAACCCCCGCAGAGACCACAGAGGTGGTCAAAGTCCGCCGGGCGCTACTGGAAATACTTTCTGCTTTTAACCAGAGACGCCCGGCAACGGACGTCAGAGCGGCAGCGGCATTGTGCCGCGGAATAAAAAAAAAATATATGTAAATATATAGACAGCCCTATCAATCTATGTAAGCCTGTACATCATAATTCAAAGGGCACCTCCGATTTATAGTCGAATTATATGACT
This sequence comes from Nudaria mundana, assembly GCA_963556515.1. NCBI lineage: Eukaryota > Metazoa > Arthropoda > Insecta > Lepidoptera > Erebidae > Nudaria > Nudaria mundana. The sequence goes on from OY748295.1 coordinate 22,221,883, forward strand.
GCGGCTACATCAATATAGCATAATACAGCTTTAAACGCAAACACATAGTTGCCTTGACCAATTGGATTAGTTTCGTATCTGCAAGGTAGCTTTGTCATTAGCATTTTTGTAGTTTAAATGACTAAAGACCTGCGCAGACCAGGGACTTTTGTCCGTCGAAATAGATCTCTGTATAAATTACAGGGTACTTTTATCCCATTCATATCCCATCCTATTTCTAAGGCCTCTGTACACTAATCACCAAATTTTATGTCCGTTCTTTATTAGATCTGTTCTAAGGTTTACATTCAATGAAAGATTGATTGTCTTGTTTCTCAATAGATGTATTGTAGAGCTGTCTTTCGACACAGCGTTTATATTGGGGTAGATATTACCTGATAGAAATGAAATGATTTATTTGTATAGGTCATTAAATGGCTCTTACAAACGTCAGTAAGTACTTAAAATAAAAGTTATTATAGCTTCTATATTTACATGTAATGCCAGGTTCGCAATAGGTAGAACCGAGAGAAAGAACCTGGCAATAAAACTCACGGCCACACTTTTTCTATAACTGATAGGTAATTACACATTTTCTTAAGATTAAATGTGGACGAACGTACATTCATCTCGGGTCCGAAATCAATAGTACTATTCCCTCCTATTCTGTGCTAATAGGATGTAAATATTTGGCATTCACGATAAGTTGCTGTTCTACTTTTAATGTTCCCAATGGATTTTAAGTTTTCTAAGGCTAGATTTTGTGCATCATTTACGTAGTTCTATCTACTTTACTTTTATTTCTCTAAGTTATTCGAAGAAGCGACATTCGCCTCGTGTCAAGGTGAGCTCGTGTGGCGTATGGCGGCGCACGCGCGTGTAATCGTGGCATTCTATATCATAAGGCTTAGGATACACTGGTTACATTTTACAATGTACTTAAACTGAAAGTATCTATTCAAAATATATTATTAGGAATCAAAAGCAGAATAAATTAAAAGAAAGGTTTATTCACAAGAAATAAGTACGTCAGGATTTTATACAAACGTACCCATTATATTTATTAGCTTTAACAGCAATAATTACACAACTTGTATTTCCAATATCTGAACTACACTAAACAGGGTCATATGACCTTTATAAGAACCGACAGCAATTACTTAAGACATGTTATCGCTACGAGAGTTGGAAAACGACTGTCCGACCTATTCTTGACACTACGTTTTTATAGAAACGTTAACGGGGATTGAGACGTTAAAGAGTATGCATGTGAATATTGGTTGATAAAAAAGAAGTTTCGTACTTCTCGAAGGGCAATAAGTAGTTTCCCTCTAACTTTCAGCAGCTATCTGGCCATGAAAATTATCGTCAATCTTAAACCATTTCTCCACAGACAGAAGTTACTTGCAGTTATTAAACATTTCTCTCAGTGTGCACCTTACTTTATGTTTACGTCGTGTTGTAAGAAATATTGATGGTATTTCATTGTTATAAGAAAGCTATATAATATTATTTATCACTTGATAAACTGGTTCAAGTGATAAATAATCTTGAGTACCTTAGCAAAGCTCGAGTGTGGTAATTTACATTTAATAAATAAGTATTTGTAACTTTTACTTTTTTCTTTACCTACTATTTTAACTTTCGCATTTTGTTCACATTATATTAGATATATTATTGGTATACATAGCTCTCTAAAAGACCCGTTTCTCTTACGTTTATAAAGGTGTAAATTAACTGATGCCTAAATAAACTAGGTATGCAAAGCATTCTGCTGTTGCAATAATTGAGCTGAGTTTGTCGATCCGGGTCGAACTCCTAAACGACTGGACCGATCTTTATCAATTCAGATATATGCACTCACGGTGATGGTCACTATGACCGTGCCAAATTTCAAAAAGATCGGTCCAGTCGTTTAGGAGGAGTTCGATCACGAACGAAATACACGAGTCGCCTAAGAGAGAGCTTCGTAAACTCCGCTTAATTAACTGATGCCTAAATAAATAAGTCATACTCAAGTTCCTATTTTTAAGTGACCGTTTTCAATCTTATCTTAAAAACTTGGGCCTGATTTAAACCAGCGACTGTTACCTTTCCAGGAGGAACGTTCCTCCAACTGACCAAGACCCCTAAGCCCCCAAAACTTTCACATTCGGCGAATTTCGGCGACGGTAATAGTTTGAATAAACTTAGCAAATTATATTTCACTAGCTGATCGCCGCAGCTCCGCACGCGTGATTTAGTTTACACGTTCCCGGTTCCGGGACTACCTCGGTGGCACAATGGTACTATGTACGGACTGCCACACTCGAGGTCTCGGGTTCGATTCCCGGGTCTGGTGGATAATGTATAATTCTCTTTAGAATTTTACCCAGATAATTATCCCAGAGTCTGGAACTTGTGCCTGGTAAATGGCAATAGGCTCGCCCCCTATTACATGGGACCTAACATAGCTGGCGAGATGTGGGTGTGTTTGCACACCTCTGCCTACCCCTTCGGGTAAAAAGGCGTGATGCTATGTATGTATGTATGTATGTTCCCGGTTCCCGTGGGAACACATTACCGGGATAAAAGTAGCCCATATTACTCAAGGTGAATGTAGCTTTCCAATGGAGAAAGAATTTTTGAAATCTGCATTGTAGTTTTTTAGTTTATTCATTACAAACATACACACAAAAATACAAATCTTTCCTCTTTATAATAGTAGTGTAGATTGATTTTCCCTACCCTGTAATTTAATAATTAGTAATGTACATTAACACCTATACTTTTAATTTATAATACTCGCTCATTTAAATACTGCTTATTAATTATTTTAACACATAAATTGAATATGTAATGAATAATTTGACCACTTCAAGAGTGCTCAAGGATATTATGCCATCTTTACTGTGGAATTAAAATCGACAAGCTGTTTTATGTTAATATTTTTGGTTAATTTGTGGTAATATTCATTACTTATGATACTTTAAGGTCAGTTGACTTATAAAAGTTACTAGCGGACACCCCCGACTTCGTACGCTCCCAAAGAATATAAATTGTTATACAAGGGTAGAAACGAATCTCTTTTGCATGCAAGGTAATTAGGTTTTGCAGAGTTCGAGGCTGGTGCATTTTTAGGTTACCTCTGGCACTCCGCAAAAATCGGGTTCCAGACACTCACATAACGAACAACGTTTCTTGTCCTGCACCTGGAGCTAGTTAGGAACTAGTTCTTCTGTGCGGGACTATCAACTAATCAAGCATTACCTTGCCTTGACATTGGCGAAAAAGAGCCACGTTTTAAAAAAAAGAAGAACAAGAAGATTTAGTTTTTGCAATATTTTCCATTGCTGCTTCGCTGCTATTGGTCGTAGCGGAATGTTATAAGTATATCTAACAATGTAGCTTTATATAGGTGAAAGGATTTAGAAGATTTAGTAGTTTCTTAGCGTATCTATACCTACTACTACTATAAAGAGGAAAGATTTGACGGTTTGTTTGAATTTAATAATGCTCCATAACTGCTAAACCGGTTTTGAAAATTATTTCACTGATATATAGTTACATTATACCCGAGTAACATAACACCGCTACCTTTCATCCCGGCAACGTCGTCCCAACGGGAATCGGGAACGACAAAACTATATCCCGCGCGTGGAGCCACGGTCCGCCCGCGCCGTGCTCATCTAGACAAACAAATTTTACTTCTTTATAATATTAGTATCATCTGTAAATAGATGAACATATTTGATCTAAATTAGATTTCTTTCCTGTATGCCGTAGGTACCTACGTCACTGAGTATTTAATAGTTCGAGGTCTAAACACAGTCAATGAGTAGTTTGATATCAAAATCATACGCCTGCTTGTACAGGTTTGATTCTTGGGTAGAAAAATAATTGTATGTACCTGTGAGGGAGTTTAGGTTTAGGGGCATAGGAATCCGAACAAGGTGTTAGGAGCCCAAGCCTGCCTCTCCTGCAAGTGGTGCATCTGCTGATGAACGGATGAGGTTCTAAATATAAATGAAGAAAAAATACTTACATGTTTTAACTAACATTCCACAAAATAAAAGGTTGATCCCGCCGAGTTTCTTGCTCTTCTTCTCGGATGTGTGGTAATCAAATAAGCAGATTTTTTACCTTCAAAAAGTGTGTATTATACTGCTCCTGATTTTGAATAACAATATTTTAATTGATTTGATTGATTGCAATATACCTATTTAGTACCTATTTGATCTAATCTCTGAAAACGCGGGCAGTCTTGGACGTCCGCTAGTAAACAATGTATTCTTCGATGCATTACCAGTTTATGTCGGAAATTATTGTAGGAAAAAATGGCCTTAGGGAGGAAATGTAGCCTTCTCCTAATAGCCGTGCCCAGATGGAGTTGTAGTGGACTGTATTATGATGTAGATAGGGGCAGATCCAGTGAAACAACAGCGTACAACTTTCACACGTCTATATTGAACCACGTACACGAGAGAAGAGAGAACGGATACATATTTCTGCAGTGTTGCCACCACATACGTTCTTATGTACTAACACCGATATGGCTAAAGGTCAATTTGACCATACCGTTGGTAAATTACATGTTGGTTTACCAACATACTGCCCAACTGAGAAGAATGCTATTCGAGTTATACAAAAAAACAAATGTATTGATCAAAGCCGAACAAAATTCTTAACATAAAGCAATCGCTATACATAGAGAAATAGTGGGCATAGAATATACATATGAAAACAAATTGTTTTACATAATGTGAAATTTACAATAGAAAACAAAATAAGCCTAGTACCTTGAACATTAGCTTACTATAGTTATGTTAGGTATATTCTAGAGTAACATGAAAGATATAGGTAACAACCAAACAGTTTTTGATGTTGCTTACATAAATTGGATGTTGTAAGTAGCAAAACGAACTTAAACTTAAAACAATACATAATGTGGATGCATGTAAATTAAACCTGACTATCAGGGTCTACAGGCAATACACATATTTTTACAATTGAACGCTTATGGACGGAGCCATTAGCAGTTTTTACCTCAACTACTCTAACCTTGTTATCGGAGCCAGGGTACACCCGAACGACTCTGGCCATGGGCCAGTACATAGGTGCTGTATTATCGTCCTTCAATATGACCAGCGAGCCTACTTTTACATTAGGTTGTGGATCTCTCCACTTTGGACGTGACTGTAACATATTCAAATAATTTTTACTCCAAACCTTCCAAAATGATTTTTTTATATTAGTACATAATTTCCAAAATTTTAAATTGCTTGTATGTGCATCAGGAAAATTAGGTTCTGGGTAACTATTCAAAGCAGTGCCTATAATAAAATGGCCTGGTGTCAGACAAGAAAAATCATTTGCATCTGAGGACAAGGGCATCAATGGTCGGCTATTTAAAACAGACTCTATTTGACATATTACAGTATTTAGCTCTTCATAGGTTAACAAGGCTTTCTGAACTACTCTTTTCAAATGGAATTTCATACTTTTCACTCCAGCTTCTGCTAATCCAGCAAATGTAGGTGAATAACATGGCAAAAAGTGAAAATTAATATTATTCTGAGATGTAAAAGTATGAACCTCCTCTTGGTGTTCCTTAGAACTTTGTAATTTATACAAATCATGTAATTGACTGCGTGCACACTTAAAGGTTGAGGCGTTATCACAATAAATGTCAGTGGGCAAGCCTCTGCGTGCTATAAATCTTTTTAGACAAGCTAAGAATGTGTCTGTTTTCAAGTCAGACGTTAATTCTAAATGTATTGCCTTGGTGACAAAACACACAAACACACAAACACATGCCTTCGTTTCCAAGGGCTTTCTAATTCTACTTTGCCTTATCAAAATTGGACCAGCAAAATCTATAGCAATTTTTTCATAAGGACAACATACATTTATTCTATCGTGGGGAAGAGAGCCCATTAGCTGTTTGTTTGCAGTGCCTTTCAACTTAAAACATGTTATACATTTATGCACTACCTTTTTAATCTCTCTCATGCCATGAACAATCCAAAATTTTTGATTTATCGTTGACAGAAGTAACCTAGGGCCTGCATGTAGGTTCTTTATATGCTCTCTTTCAATGATTAATCTAGTTAAATATGAATCTCGAGGCAGAATTACAGGATGTTTTTGAGAAAATGGTACAGATGAATTTTCCAACCGACCACCTACCCTAAGCAGCCCTCTGTCATCAACAAATGGGGACAATGGCTTTAAGTTACCTTTAACAATTTTATTCTTACATTTTAAATCATTAATGTCATTTTTGAAATGAACTTGTTGCTCATACTTAACAATTAATAACAGAGCATCATTTAATTCCTGAGTTGTTAAATACCCATTTTGGATACTCTTGCTATTTGCATTCTGAATAAAACGTTTTATGTATGCTAAGATTCGCTGCATTTTTGTAATATTAGAATATTTTTTAAGAAAGTCTAAACAAATAATATTTTCCATAGAAACCGTACAGAGCATTGCACTCGACAATGCAGAGTCAACCTCAGCCTCCGGTAGGTTGGAAGGGATGGGAAGTTTAGGGGCATTACCTGGATTATATTCACAGGTGCTGATGACACCTGGACCTCGCCACCACAAAGGGTGATTGTGCAATTCCTCGGGCAAAATACCTCTGCTCAAGCAATCTGCAGGGTTTTCATTGGAACTTATATGCAACCATGTAAAAGTGTGTGTTAATTGTGAAATTACCTTCACTCGGTTCGCTACATATGTGTTAAGCTTAGCTATATTAGTTTGAATCCAAGCGAGAACAATTTGTGAATCGGAATATAAATATACATTATCAATCTTTAACTGGGTTTGCAAGACGTTGTGCATTCTCGTGACTAGCTTCGCAAGTAGTAGCGCTGAATTAAGTTCCAGCCTTGGTATTGTAAGACGCTGTTTGGACGGATTTACGCGAGAACGTGAACTGAGCAAAGAGATCTTCACATTACCTGAGTGATCGACGACTCTCAAATAAACACAACATCCATATGCGGCGCAGCTAGCAGCGTCTGCATAACCTATAAGTTGAATAGTACATGCCGTGCACAAGTTTATGTAGCGTGGTATGGCTATTGGATGCATACCGATTAAGCTGTTATAAAACTCGCTCCATGCGCACAGCAAATCGTCACTCGGTCTCTCATCCCAACCAATTTGCGCTAACCAAAGCCTTTGCATAAACACCTTGGCCCTTACAATGACAGGACCTGCTAATCCTAAAGGATCATAAAATTTGCCGATGAAGCTTAATATTTCACGCTTAGAAGCAGGCATGGTAGCATTCGTGTTAGGAGATGAAAGCATGAATGAATCATTTTTAGTATTGAAGTTAATACCTAAAGTTTTTAAAGAAGTATTATTTTTCTCTAATTCTATGTTATCAAAGTGTTGAAGGCATTTGGGGATCTCTTTTAATAGCTGGGGGCAATTTGTGTACCATTTATGTAACCCACCAATCTCAAGAAGCTCACAAAGTTGTCTTTTTGTTTCTATTAACAGCTCTGAACTATTCTGTGACACAAGTGCGTCATCTACATACATAGAATTTTCTATAATAAAGGCGGCTAAAGGAAATTCCTGTTTATACCTATCTGCCAACTCTTTTAGGCAACGTGTTGCTAAATAAGATGAGCTTTTCAGACCGTATGTCACTGTATTTAACTGTAAACATTGGATGTTATCCTTGGGGGTATCCCTCCAAAGGATAATTTGTAAAGACCTATACTTTGGATCCAATGAAACTTCTCTGAACATACCTTTTATATCTGTTATAAAAATAAATTTGTTGACTCTGAACAACAATAAAATATCTACTAATTCTTTTTGAACTACACTACCATTTAATTGCAAGTCATTTAAAGAAACCTTTAAATTAGTTTTCATGGACCCATCAAAGACCACCCGACACTTTGTTGTCTTTTTATCAAGTCGAATGACAGGATGGTGGGGTAGAAAATATACCGGTTCAGCATTTAAATTATACTGGCTGATATTGATGACTGTAGCATGGCCCTGTTGAATGTAGTCATGAATGAATTCACTATAAAGTTTATAAAGTGGTGAATCTTTTTGAAATCTAACCTCTAAATTATGAAATCTATTTAGAGCTAAATTATATGAATGACCAAGTGTTTGATTAATTGACTCCAAAGGCAACTTAAGAGGTAAGGCAACTTGGCAACTGTGTTACAAAAAAAATCTTCACAAGCTTCATGTTCTGGCACCCTTTCCATAAAGAAATCAGGAATGCTTTCAGTTTTCCAAAATTGAGTGAGAGTGTTGTTTAAAGAATCGTCACATTTGTTACAAAATAAAGAGGTTACCGGATATGCATGCAAAGCCATAGGCACAGATCCCGCTACCACATAACCAAATTGAGTGCGAAGTATTGGGGCAGCTGTGGTCGAAGCAGCACGCTGCGTCGAACCCTGCTCGTGATGTTGCTCAGAAGGCAGCAGCACCTGAAAGAATATGTCGGCACCCAGTAAGATATGGATAACACTTGGTATGTTGAAGTCCTTATCTGCAAGTGGGATATCTAATGGTAAATTTAGTTTTTCCAAGTTAATTTTAATTTGCGGTAACTTAGAAGTAATTTTGTCTAACTTGTAACAAGTGACGTTAATCTGAAACTCATTTGTCAAAGAATGTAACTGAATATTGACACTTTCTCTTACATGTTTAGTTGTGTTACCAATACCTATCACCGGAGCTTGTATATGCTTGGTTTTTACTTTTAATAGGTCCACAATTTCACTAGTGATGAATGAAGTCTGTGACCCACTGTCAAGGAGAGCCTTGACGTGGTACACTGTGCCGTTGCTTGCCACAATCTTGACCCTGGCGGTGGGAAGAAGTACCTGCTCAGAGTTGGATTTCAAAAACAATGAAATTGGTGATTGGTTGTCATCCTGATGCAGCAAGGTGTTATGCCCTTGTTTGCAATGGTCACATTTGAAGAAAAATCTACATTTTTTGCTGTGACCGTTGAGGCATATCTGGCAAAGTTTATTGTCCGTGACAAATTTGATTCGCTCACTAGCTGACTTAGCTTTAAATTGTGGACAGTTAAATAATTTGTGAGATGACTTACATAGGAAGCAGCCAGCAGGCGACCGAGTTGTCCTTATGTTGGCCATATTTGAAGCCTTAGCACAAATTGAAGGCTGTTGTCGCTCCGCATTCTCAAGTGCAAGTGCTCTTTTATCTAAGAATTCCAACAGACAATTAATGGTTGGTTTTTGATCCCTAGATAACTGAAATTCCCTATTACATATCACATCAAGTTTCCTAGTAAGAATGCATACAACAAGTGGATCCCATGCACCTATATCGTGCCCTAAGTTTTTTAAAGCTGCCAGCTGCTGTTTGACAGTAGAAAGAAACTGACGAATATTGACAGCAGTTGACTTGTGTATGGGAGGCATATCCAACAAAATAGATAATGATCATTGGTGATTTTATAGGAGTTATTGTATCGTTCGTCAATGATAGTTTTTGCTTCTAAGTAGCTTTCAGACACTAAAAGTAAATTTTTAATAAGCTCTAAAGGTTCAAACTGTAAAAAACTACGCAGATAAAATAACTTTTGAACACTTTCCAAGGCAGGGTTCTTGTCGATGAGAGCATCGAAAAGACTAATAAATGATTTATATTGAGAATACTGACCTTGGAAATTTGGAACAGAAATTTGTGGTAGTTTACACTGTTTCACAGAGGTCTGGGACTTAGTTGGCGGGCATAACACTTCTTTGGAAAGCAATTTCTTTATGACAACAAGTGTGTCCATGACCTTGGCCTCGACTTCAATGTCGACGGCACTAGGATCGGACGCGCAAATTTCTAAATTAATGGCATCGAACCTTTCGAAAGTGGCCCTTAGGCGTTCTTCTTTAACTAACAAAGATTCGCGGCTAGTATCGACACTATTGCTATCAGCAAAGTAGTTAATATGTTTTGTAATTGTGCCCTTCAACGCAGACCGTTTCCTTAGCAAAGCCCTGTCGAGCTCAGTCTTGTTGACCGTATTAACCTCAGTCGTCATCTTGCCAGTTACACTTTACACAAATAATTATAGATAGTTTACAGAAATAAACAGGTATAAACACACTAAAGTCCCAAAGCGCAATTATTTTACGAATTTGTTCAAAGTTCAAACGCAAACCAAACGATTACGAAAGTAAGATGGAGTATCTTTCTTCACCGACATAGGTAATGGCGTAGTCGCAGCCATTCGCAGCAACTTGGGCGTCCAATCAGAGACGCTGGCATTGGCAGCAGCGCCACGGTTGATGCAGTAGTAGCTTGGGGAAACACTATCCGACCAATAGTGAGCAAGGGAACGCGTCTTTGACAGAAGCGTTGCTCCTAATTGGTTCTCCACTTGACACTTCTGTAGGCGCGCAAAATTTGAATTTGCGAATCAGGTTGCTTTGCTTGTCACGACGCCTTCGGCGCCGGAAACGGAAACTTAAATCGAACACGAACACGTATGACACTTTTAGGTACTTGTATTTTGCAAAAACCACGAATACTATGACCTTTATTGACGATACACTTTTATGCACACACTATTCTTGATAGATGCGAACACGATTGCTCGACTTCTGTACGTACTTCCGGACGCGTGATGTCGAAGCTGTACACGGCGCACTCACTGTCGATGGACCATGTAGGAAAAATTTTTGACTTTAGGGAGGAAACATAGCCTTCTCCTAATAGTCGTGCCCAGATGGAGCAGTGGTGGACTGCACCATGTTGTACAATATATAGGGGCAGATCCAGTGAAACAACAGCGTACAACTTTCACACGTCTATATTGAACCACGTACATGAGAGAAGAGAGAACGGATACATATTTCTGCAGTGTTGCCACCACATACGTTCTTATGTACTAACACCGATATGGCTAAAGGTCAATTTGACCATACCGTTGGTAAATTACATGTTGGTTTCCCAACAATTATATTATAATATTATTATTATCTATTATGTCTTATATAAAACAAGAAGTAATAAAGTCAGATTAACAAATGAATCGATAAGATCTCTACATTCAATCTTGTGAAGTGTTTGATATTTCCAACCAGAAATACCAACGATGATTTTAAATTGGACTTAACATTTTAGGAATTTGTTTGATCCGGAAATTGTTATGTTATGCACCATTTCCTTATAAAATAATCAAATAAATATTTAAGACATGGTACATGTTACGCATAGTGCCATCTAGCCCAAAGTAAGCTAATTAATAAGCTTATGAACTAATTATGAGATTCTAGACTAGGTTTTTTCTAAAAACATACACACACACACACACGCACACACTCATTTACAAATTCACATTCTCTTCTTCAAAGCGACAAGCTGTGACAATCTTTACGTTTCTTGTAACTGTTGTTCTTACCCTACTAAAAATATTATAATCATTCAATAGTTCAACATCTAAAACGAAATTATTTAAACTAACTTCATCATCTCGAGTATTTAAAATTTCAATAGGAATCCTCTTAATTTAAATCGGACAATAAATAGTACTTGCTAAGAAACCATCTTTTTCTAGTTCTCTTGCGCAGACAAAACAATCACCTTTCACTTCGGTATCCAAATAGACATAATGTATTGACTCACTACGTGGGGGATTCAATAACAAGTTACTAAAATCGGGTTTGTCATGAATAGTTAAAACGCAGTAGGTACTTCTCTTCTAATAGTAGCATTAATAAATAATATAATATGGCGAGTCTATTGCCGTCTCTAGGCATATCAGGATATGCATTTTGACAGAGCGTCGTCAACAAGTGAGGTGAGATGTTGATATGGCCCCTTACAATTCTAACTCAGTAAAATACAAGAAGGATCTAATGGTAAAATAAAATTTTGAGGTAGCAGCTACATTCTCATGCTTTAGTTTACCGTTTCTATTCAAGTATTTCAACAACTCAACTCAAATATATTTTATATTGATAGATCATTCAGACTGCCTTTTCTGCTCGATTTTTAACCTTATCGACTAACGTTTATAGCTAACTTCAACCTTAATGACCGTCTGAAAGATCTAAAGGTGCAATGGGCATTGGATGTTTACAGCATGCTGTACACAACAGGTGCGACAAGGCGACAGTTGGATTAGTGAATCAACTTGTTTTACAAAGTAATACTCGTTCGAGGACGATGTCTACTCATTTGAGGACGAAGTCTACTCATTGTACAACGAGTAGACTCACTACTGCCACTGTTGCCTTGTCGCACCTGTCGTGTGCCGCATGCTGCAAACATCCGACGCTCACTTTTAGACTGCAGGTGGACTGTTGCTGTGCGAGTCCCTTCATGCGAATCTGTTAATCTATAACGAATATACTCGTATTACAACTTAGCTACAACAGTTGCCCTTTTTTATGTTGGTTGAATAATTAATTAACATACGAGTAAACTTTTGCCAATTCTGTAACCTTTCTAATCACACCGTTAAATGGCATACATAAATAAAGCGATAATTAATCGCTTGTTTGGTATATTGGTAACATGCCCGCACCACATTACGTCTGTATTCCAGTGTGAGACATAAATATGCTAACACTACATAATATAAACGAAACGCGTTTATTCCAACGGTACTTATTTTATTTATTTGGCTTTTAATTTGACTAATATTTTGCCGGGCGCCTTAAGTACGCCCTCGGAAGAGTAACCCCAGGACGACAGCTTAATTTATTTATTTACAAACAAATGACCAAAAATGGAGGCAATGAGTAAACATGAAATGTAAGTGACAGATAGTAGTTTTATAATATAACTAGTTATCCCAGAGAACTTTGTATCGCTTCAAATATAAAAAAAAAACAAAAAAGAATATTTTAATATTTCATGCAAATGTATGTATTAGTAATTATAATTGAAAAAAGCGACGGACGGACAGACAGACAGATTGTCGTATTAAATATATAGATTATTTTGACTAAATTATGTTGTATATTTTTGTATTGAAGACTCGCAATCCTGGCGAACTTCGAAAGCTTGTAAAACTTTCCTAAATATTTAGTAATATTTTAAGACCAAAATTAGCGGTTCTCAACAAACGAACAGCAATTCATTTTTATTTATACAGATAGATTTCATTTCTTGAAGTAGGAGACAGCCCTAAAGGCGAATGGATTGGTTAATTTATTGTGTGAAGCAAGATTATTATGAAGTTAAAGTGTATTTGGAACTACGTACTAAGTAAAATTTGTATAATGAGGTTCTCAAGTTACCTAGTTTGTAGAATGCTAAGAGGCTGCCACGGTGGCGTAGTGGTATGTGTATGGGACTGCCGTCACTGTGGTCCCGGGTTCGATTCCCGGGTCGAATCAAATATTATTTTGTGTGATCCACAAATGTTTGTTTCGGAGTTAGGGTATTTTATATGAATATTTAGTTAGTATTTAGAAATTATTTAAGTATTATTATTATTATTTCGTTTATTCCTTTACATTCTTATTTTATACATTTTTAAATACATTTATAAAAAAAAACAAATACATTTAAAAATATAAAAAATAGTGACCCACCAGTAGCGGAGTAGGACCCAAACTACCGGCGGTGGAGGCTACAGACTAAGAAACCTCCTAACAATACGGCACGTGTCGAGGATAACAACCTTCTGAATCTGACTCTTGATCCAACAATCTAACGAGAGTCTCTTGAGATGTTGATCGAGACTCTTCGCTATTAATCCGTTTGCCGAAACAACCACCGGGACAATGATCGTCGAGTCTACGTCCCACATGGCGGTTATCTCGAAGGACAGATCAAGGTATTTACTAAGTTTGTCCTTCTCTGCCTTCACGAGATTTTCGTCATGCGGGACGGCGATATCGACGAGCACTGCCCGACGCTGGGTCCGATCAACCAACACGATATCGGGCCTATTGGCAACAATAGTCCTGTCCGTGATGATTGATCGGTCCCAGTAGAGCAATGCACGACCATTCTCGAGAACTGGCACTGGTGTGTACTTATAGTACGGTACTTCAAACTCAATAAGGCCATATTGAAGAGCAAGTTGCTGGTGGATGATCCTGGCCACTTGATTGTGCCTATGCAAGTACTCGGTATTAGCAAGATACAAACAACCGGAAATAATATGCGAAGTGATTCACCAGGACGGTGGCATGCTCGACAAATGTACCGTCCTTTATGATGTAGTTCCGATAGTTGTTCGTCTTGATAACCCCATCTGCACTTCACCTCAATTGCACAGGCAAAACCTTCAGTTTCCCCAAAGAGTTCACCAAAACGCAGCCAGTTCACCGATGCGAGCAGGTATACATCTAGTCCTGTTAAGACCAAAGGAGTATAACAATAAAGGTATCACCCAACCGTTGAAAGTCCGCATTTTGTTACCACCAGACCAAGAAATGTTAAGAACTTTTGTCAGGCGGCCAAAAAACGTTCTTTCACCTTTCACCGATTTATTAATATCCTCTACCACTATACCCAATGACTCTGACATATAGGTATTTGTATGTTTCGGTCTCGGTGAGAGATCTGAGAGTTATTATCTCAGAAAGTTGTAAATTCGGTGAATTTACATCTTTCCCCCGCTGTCCATGCATAATCGCACACTTATCAACTCCGAACTTCATCTTAATGGCATTACTAAAAACTTCCGTAGTTTTTAATAATGTCACTAAATCTTGTGCTTCAGTTTATTCTTCTTATTACTATATTATTCTTACTTGGTTCAGTATACGTCTCCTTTTTTTTTGTTTTTCAATTCCGCGGCCGCGGTCGCACTTACGTCTGTTGCCGGGCGTCTCTGGTTCACACGCAGACGGTATTTCCAGTGGCCCCCGGCGGTCAGTATCCGTCTGCTCAAAGGTGTGAGCCGTGAACGCTATTAGGCAACTTTGGACAAGGTTGGTGCCATCCCATATACTAATGCGACGACAAAATTATAAGATTAATTTCACTTGTCAATGTACAGTTAACAATCAGTAGTTTAAGTTGTATAAAATTAAATCTATAATCATTTATGGAGTGCGCGAATAGGAAGCTACAGAAAAAATTTTCTCCGTTTTTGCAATAATTTTGGTTGCTTCCCGGTTCCTATAGCTCGAAGCCTGATGTTATACAACCTATAGCCTTCCCTCATAAATGAATTTCATATTTGACTCAGTAGCTCGTTGGTGATCCGAACCGAAATTCCAACAGCCAGGATCCTAGCACCAGGATTCTTGCACCAGGATCCTTGAACCTAGAATCTTTGCAGTCCGGGTACAAGAATACAGTCACAGTAATCAGTTACCATCAGGCGGGTTTGTTTATTACTCAAGAAGTAATATAAACCATACCTGTTTGAGGTCGTTAAACTCAAACAAGAGAAATATTTAATTAGCTTCCAAATTAAGTCAAGAGCTTTGATGAGGCATCATTGAGTAATAATGAGCTTGATGCTATATGAAGCAAATAAATTACATGAATACATTATTAATATGTAATGAATATATCTATACCTGATATATTTAAGTAATTTACAATAGGATTTACAAATAAATTAATTAGAGATAAATATGTACTTAATACAAATTGCAGATTATATTGCGGAACTATTTTTAGGTATGAGGAAGAGGTGGATCTGATCTCGTCCTAGTACGTCAAAGATAGATCACAATTTGACCGCGGGACAACACACGACCCTACCTTGATAGAGGCCGTATAGGTGGCCAAAGTCCACCGGCGCCCTGGGGCCAGCACGTAAAAAATATGTCTTCATCCGAGGTCTTAGTAGTTCAGTTAATCGGAGTAGTCCAAGAACAGGAAAGGATGTCGTTTGGATACGGTCTAAGATCATGGAGCAAAAAACTTTTCTGTGGAATGCCATTAGACCTCCTCGGTGAAGCGACGATATCCATGTAATAGCGGAGGTTGGCTGGATGAGTCCAGGACAGGGTTGAGTTATGTTGTATAAGAGAGGTTTATGTGCAATAGCCAGGCCTATTAGCTGATGATGGAGAGATCTTTAAGTATTATAGCTGTCGCTTCTTTTTAGCGTTCCGTAGTTCAAGTCTCTGAACCAGTTTATGATGTGTGTGTCCAGAATGCAATATTCGTTGTCGGATTTTTTTAAAGAACTATTGACTAGCAATCGCACATTATGAGTCAATAGTAGTCCTGTTAACACTGAAGTGGTTGTTAGGAGGTATATTGAAACGCTTGTGGCAACAGTACGTGAATAAATAACTGGTTTATTATAAAAATATATTTGTATTTATATCAAACAAGCATATCCCCACATTGACACAAACAGGTTTAGGTGGGCGTGGATCTAAACAATAGAACGAGAATAAATACCTATACATACTTATGTTGTACTTATAATTTATTGCTTATACCTAATTGGCTAGTTCAATTATAAGAAGGTGTAGCGTATGCGCAACTGGAGATTGGTAGAAGATTGTCGAAGGTTCTCGAACCGCCTTTTCGAATTTTCTGGACGTTTCTTACATATGACGTCAGAGGTTCGTTAAATACACGCCACAACACCTCTATGTAAGCTAAAAATGCTTGTGGGAATTGTCGTCAGTAATACGGTGGCTGGGGATCGAAGTCACGTCGTCAAAACGCTAGACTTACATGGCAGAGACATAGATGGCTAGACCATCGAATTAGCCATAGTGAAGTGTGAATTGTAAAATCCGTATGATCGTTGGAGAAAGATTTGAGGTTTAGTTAACAAACTACTTGAGCAGAAATTCCTTACATACTTACCTTTTTTTTATTCCCCGTTCGTCGACCCAGGTGACTCCGAACTATTGTCTGTGGCACCCGGTAACGGACGTAGGGGCGGCCACAGCCTTTGGCCGCGGAATTTAAAAAAAGGTATGTCAAGAATTTCTGTTTACGGCTCAAGTTAAAAGACACTATATTATGAAATGATTAGATATTGCATTTTGTAAATAAGTAATAAAATGACGTTTCCTCCAGATTAACAAACATTAATAATGATGTTCGCGCATATTCATATTTATAGGTAGTTATTTCTTAGCTATCCGCTATTAAAAATATATAATTTTACAAAGCCAGTTTAGTAAGACCTTTGCTGTAACGTAATAAAGTACTTCAGAGAGGTCAAGCGGTAACTTTTTTCCACATTGAGAAGCGATGACTTTTGGATCGGGTCTCGAAACTTCCCATTTAAGCAACATAGGTACTAAAATAATACCTCCATTAGTCTACTTGGTGTGTGTACTCAGACCTTAGGGGTCAAAGCCATACTTGCAAGTGATGCTCCTGCTGATCAACGGATGAGACTATGACAAACATAAAAGTTCCCGGTGAACGACAAATTGGCTACCCCCTGTCTGTCAATGACCAATGATATATCCGAACGTGGCTGATACTATCTGCGATATCATTGGTTGAATAAGTCGATCGAATTTAGTCGGCACTGCCATGCTCATAGGGCTCGAGCACTTTTAACCTTCAACTGAAAATGAGAGCTGTGATAAGAAGTTATAAGCAAACAAAAGAAAACCACGTCGAACATTGACACATGAGACCAATTAATCGTCGGAATTGTCGTGTGGCATCAAAGCCACCGATTGAACATGTCAATTTTGAAATGGCTTTTTTATTATTGTAATCGAGTAGAATTTCAACCAACTTCCAAAAAAGGAGGTATTTTATATTTGTTACCTCATATTTCTGGACTAGGTGAACCGATTTTGAATTTTGCTTATAAATGACAGCTAATACTTCCCAAGTGGTCCCATTTCAATTTGGTCCCATTCCGATAATTATTTAGTCCCATTTCGGTAATTATTTGGTCCCATTTCGGTAATTATTTGGTCCCATTTCGGTAATTTGAAGCCGGTTGTTGTTTCAATTTTGGACGTGTATTTTTTTAGCAATAATAATTGTTTGAACATCAAATATGTATCTCAGTTTCTGGATTATGAACGGATCTCAGTTACAAAGACATCATTGTTGCTGTCTGTCTTTCCGAACACTATCTTTTATTAGATAATTACTAGTCCCGGCGAAATTTTTTTTTCATATGAACTGTCGTGACAAGAAAAAAATAAATAAATAGGGGTCGGTGATAGAAGGGTGAAAATTTAGGGATACAACCCTATTACCGTACCCTATAACCCGTATTAAAAAAAAATATTGTAGATCATTCTCAGATCTATTGAATATGCATATTAAATTTCATAAAAATCGATCGAGCTTTTTCGGAGTCTGGGTAAGTAACACTATGACACGAGAATTTTATAAAGATTTTTGCATATTCCCCTGCTTGATTGGAATATGTCCAAGGCTAACTTTTTATGACCGGAAGTGTACCGGAACTACCCTTAGAGACAGGAGCATGCACTGCTAAAACCGTTCTCAACTTAACTTATTTTTGAAATGAATATTGTTATACAATGGAAAGAAGATGAAGATGTTTGCTAAATGCAAATAAACCTTTAGTAATCTAAAACACAAAAGTAGGTCGCATCGGATGTCTATGGCACCATCGGCACGAAACCGGACATGTCACAAGGAACCTTTACCCAGTACGAATACCGGTGGCCGAAGACGCCACTAAGTTCAAATGTCAGAGCGTGTCCTTGTCGTGCAACGATGCGCCTGCGACTATAAATGGTGGCTCCGACGACACTTAACCATCAGTCTCTCGATTGCCTTTCAATCAATTCGACAACAACAAAATAATAAACATCAAACATGAAATCGGTACGTTTCAAAATATTTCTAATTTCAAAAAAAAATAATTTCCAAATGTTCGATCATCTATACGAAACGTAAAGAGGTTTGATCAAATTGTAAACTATTTAAGTACAACAAATATGTTTTTTTTTAATTTTGCACAGTTCATCGTTCTTGCTCTGTTCGTGGCTGCCGCCGTTGCCGCCCCTGCTGGTCCTGACGCTGACGCTCAGATCCTCCGCTACGACAGCGACAACAACATTGACGCATATAATTACGCGTTCGTAGATTTATTTTACTTTACATTTAACTAAATTCTTCTTTCTACAATTTTTGTCTTACTTTTTAATTATTTCTGTTGATAGTGTACAGACATCAAACGGTATCAACCAAGAAGAACAAGGTGCATTGCAGAATCCTGGTACTGAGAACGAAGCGTTGGAGGTCCGTGGACAATTCTCTTACACCGGTCCGGACGGTGTTGTCTACACAGTTACATACACCGCTGGTGCAAATGGTTTCATTGCAGAAGGAGCCCACATTCCTCGAGCTCCATAAGTTAATAACAACCAATTGCAATGTCTAGTCCAAAAATACTCACTCTCTTCTATTGTTACTTCATTCCAAGCGATCTGTGATACGATCCGGAAATATATTGTTAAATAAACAATTATGTTATTAAATTATTTGGTTTCATTATTAATCTACACACCTTATTATGTAACTGTTCAAATACTTATATTAAATGATTATATTACGACATTCATTTTATTATTGTGTGGGACTAATACAATTAATGGGTAAATTTGGAAACGATTATATTGTTATCACTCGGGCACCGAAATAAAAAAGGCCTAAAATTTCTTCAAGCGGGCATGTTATTTGTACTTGTATCGTACACATTTATTTATTTCTTCTTAATATACCTTTATTTAGGGCAACACCGAACGGAAAGGAAACAACCAGGATCACACCAAAGCCTATGAAACCATACCAGAAAAAACAGGATATTTGAGATTCGAATGCGTATGGATTATACATTTTCAATATTGTTATTTTTTTAATTCTTATTCCTTTAATACCGCGTAAACTATGACAATTGGTCGATGGTCGAGGAAGGATTTGAGATACTAATTGCCTAACAAAATATTTTATTATGAATAAATCAATCAAAAATATATCAATAACATTTCAATGACTAAGATTTCAATACGATTAGTGAAGATTCCACAATAGTTAGGCGATAAATGTTAATTTAAGATAATCGTGACCTTCAAGATGGCGTCTTTGCATGGTCATCGTTTCATTTAAATATACATTTTATAAATATTGCATCCTTATTATATGCATTATTTTAGATGGAACTTAATGTATTTCTTATAAGGTTTTATTGTAACCTTGTAACTACCTTATATGGTTTATGATTTTGGAATGTTTTTGAAATGTAGGTACGCTTTGGCGAATGTTGAAACTGTACACGCAGTGAAAGTAATTCAGAGACTGGTTTCTGATAGTCAAATGGACACTCCATTTAACTATCAGAAAATCTATCACAAGAGTATTAAATTATACGACTCTTCCTCAATTTCTTTGGGTTTTACATATCAATATAACAAATAACTACTTCTGGTAACATCCTCGTACACAATATTAAAAACATAGTACTGTTTGTCTGTCCCTATGTAGGTATGCTTAGATCTTTAAAACTACGCAACGGATTGTGATGCATTTTTTTTAATGGAAAGAGTTTCTCAAGGAAGGGTTAGTTTCTAATTTGTCAAGTGTCTAAAGCCGTGGGCGTCAGCTAATATATTATAAACGTTAATCTACACTACTATTATAAAGAGGAAAGATTTGTATTTCTGTGTGTATATTTGTAATGAATAAACTCAAAAACTACTGTGCCGATTTCAAAAATTCTTTCACCATTGGAAAGCTACATTCACCTTGAGTAACATAGGCTACTTTTTATTCCGGTAATGTGTTCCCACGGGAACCGGGAACGAGTAAACTAAATCACGCGGGCGAAGCTGCGGCGATCAGCTAGTGAATTATAAACCAATAACTTTCCCATGAATTATTCTATCTACTGGTATAACTGTGTTATCTTAGATCCGGGAACAGCTTGACCAACAACATTTCAGGGACCTTCAAATGAATCAAACGATTGTTATATCATGGCAGAAGTATCTACATACAAACCCCTCTTCAACGTCTTACGATCACACCGTGAACAAAAAAAGTTAAGTTTACCTATGACCAACGTCCAGTATCAGAAGAATAGTTCGTCATTATAATATTGTATTTTTATAAAAGAATAATAATATATATAACTTAACTTGCAAGATTTGTTCCCGGACGTTCGACGACGGGTTAAGAACGATTAATTTTTATCCAAATAAAATTAAAAACTCAAAAGCAAGTACCTAAGTAAAATCTTTATTGTAGACCAACATGATACCATCAAGCAAATACATAACATATTACATTAATTACTTACATGTAGGTACAATGGGCGGCTTAATCGCCAACAGCGATCTCTTTGAGGCAACCTTCGAAGGTTACGCATAAGTGGGTTTTGATGGTGCTATTACAGACGCAAATTGTTAAAGAACAAATAAAACAAAAATGCTCAACCATGATAAACAATTATACCTAAGGAAGATCCAAATTATGTAATTTAACCGTAAAAAAGTTAGTTAGTTTAATATTTAGTTTAGTTAAAACGTAGTAAAAAGTAGTAGTATTTTCTGTACATAAAGTTTGCTAATTTCTCAAATATTTTACAATCTGAACTGCAAAATAGTCTAGCGCCAGACTCGAACCAGCGGATTATTCCCGTTTGCCCCACCAGGCTTTGTCCCACCAGTGGGATCGATCGATTGTTAGCTGTCCCAGAACAACGTTCTACCAACTGTGTGTCTGGTACCAGTTCCTTACGTTAATTTGCTCGAAATACATTTTCGTATTATTCCATATATTTCACATAGTTCCCTGACGTTAACGCTAGTGGCGCTGGTGTGAATTGTATGGGGAATACGAAAACATATTTCGAGCAAATTAACGTAAGGAACTGTTACTATTACTAGACACACTGACCACGAATATGGTTTCTGCGACTCATATTGTAAAACACCTAAGTAGCAACTTCTCAAACGATCGTATAACTCCAAAGTTACATACAATCATGTTCCCACAAGCGAGCCCACTCACTGCAATATTAACTCCTATATACGGATTACAAAGATACCATACTATACTGACTGTCTCAATACATTTTAAAGTACCTACCTATCTTTCGTCACAATATTTCGTAAGTTAACAATCTGTATTTTGTAATACAACATTATTGAGGATAAGTTCCGATAGGTGAATGAACTGTCACAAATGACAGCTGAGATGAACGCATTCATTCATCGCAGCTGACATTTTTGACAGGTACATAATAGGTTAATAATTCATGTGAATGATTTACCTACTATATTTATATTTATTATACCTATTAGATTTATATATCATGACTAAGAGTGATGCCCCCTCTGCCTACCTCTTTAGGGATACAGACTTGATGTATGTCTGTCTGTCTGTCATGAATGATAATTATTTCAGATTATAATTACTTATTTACCAAAGTGGCAAAAAGATAAAAATATATTATTAGTCATAGACTTTCACATTATGGGAATGCTGGCTAATTTAGCGGTCAAAATGTTTAGTTATGATAATATAATAATGATTTACAATAAATGTTAAATCCAATATGTTATGTCGTTCATGATCAAAGTTGTAATTCAATCAATAAACTTAACCAAACGTGGACTTTTCGCAAATGATTTAACCTTTTTTACAAATCGTGCGAACTAAACTAATGAACTTCACCTTGTTACACAATACCTGCGCTCGCGACGCGACGGTCAATCGTCAATGTATAGTAATGGGTAGATTTAACTGCGATTCAAAAATCCTTTATTTTGTACTAAAAAAAAACCCTTTTCCTAAGCACAAATACTGATTGCTCAGCGAATAATGGCCAATGACCAATATTGGTATAAATTATGTTTGTCCTTTCGCCAGGAATGAAACCTGGATGATATGATAGAGGACAATATGAGAAATTAATAGCAAAAAGAATCAGATCTAACCGAACGAACGAACGAACGAACCGAACGAAGTTACACGCGGAAAGCTAGTAGTAGTTTTGCTAGTATTTTTTTGTCAGGCGTTACCTATTTTTGTAAATTGAATGAAACGGAAATACAATTTAAATTGTCATTTTGAAGTTTGGTCAACACAGCCGATGTTGGCTGTGTTGACTATTGGTACAAAGAGTCCCTCTCTGTGAAATTGCGTCCTCCGAGTGATAATTAAAAATGGAAATAATTATATGTCCAACATAAAATACCTTCTTTTAACAAAAATATCGCCTGATTAAACAACAATAGCAATTTATTAAACATTCTCTAACTTTATAAACTTAAGACTAACGGGTCTTTTACGCGATTATTGAGATATATACATACCTCTTTATTACCCGACGTTTCGGCCCTGTTACAAGAGCCGTGGTCACGGGTGGACTGGCTTCAGTTCATCGTCGTCTTCGTGAAGTGCGGGTTTGTTCAACTACCCTCACTTCGTCGTCACTAACTATTGTGTTCGGAGAGCCACTACGGCATACCACACTGATAGTATCAGCAAGCGGGCGTTCGGTGAGGTGGCGAGTACATTTGCTGATCACCGGATTCCACGACGTAGATATTTGATATCCATCTTCCCGGTTAAAGTTGGGATACTTTTTTATTTCGACGGCTTCCCGCACTATCCTGGAGTAATAGTGTCCGTCAGTGGATAGGACTTGTGGCTTGTGGAGTTCAATCCAGTGGTTGGGACCCGATTCCAACAACTGCTCGGCAATCGCAGACTTGTTTATTTGGCGGTGACCACACTCGTGACCACGGCTCTTGTAACAGGGCCGAAACGTCGGGTAATAAAGAGGCAAAGACCCGTTAGTCTTAAGTTTATAATGTGTACAAAACGCGAAAGTTTAAAGAAGTATTCTCTAACTTGGTTAGGTTACGGTTGGTAGACTTAGTTCTTTTGACAATTGATATTTCCTACAGGCCTCTAACATAATAATATGCTTTACGTTTCACCTTTGGCGAAAAAAAAAAAAATTATACCAGCTATGTATGGGAAATGGTCATTCCCCTTTATTAATTTTAGCAGCAATTAAGTTACGCGTAGCTATTTATTTACAAATACTAAGCTAACTTTACCTATTGGGCGTGAATACCCAAACTCCCGAAGAGGCCACACAGGGGGTCAAAGTCCGCCGGGCGCTACTGGACATAGCTTCCGCGTGCGAGCCAGAGATACCCGGCAACGGACTTGGGAGCAGCGACGGCCTTAGGCCACGGAATTTAAAAAAAACACAAGTCTGATTGATCAAAGCCCATTTCTAGGTATAAAATAGTCGTAAAAGTATAGTCTCATTGCCCTAAGACTTGTAGGTTTTGATGTGCAATCAGTATGTTTTGATATGCAAATCGTATTTTTGTGTGTCAAAAATCTTTTTTTGATGCATTTGACGAAGAAAAAATACGAAACACTATTTATGTATATTTTTGAATTATTTCTAGTACTAGTATTGTTAAACTATTGGTTTATTTACAGGGAAAAAAAAATACTGTAAAAAAACGTTTATCTGATGCATATAAATAACCGATATAAGGAACTGCAGAACTGTGTCTGGCTTCAAGAAGAGAGTCAAGGAACACTATCTCGCTTCCTTACCTTAATTATTGTACGTCTATGTATGTTTATATTTCTTTTTATGTATATATTTGTGTATTTATGTAGATATAGTTTATGTAAGTTTATTAACCTGCACACACATCAGGACCTGTTTGCATCACGATCTCCTCTCTTAGGCCCACTGGAAGAGATCTCTTTAGAGATAAGTGGCGCCATTGTATACATGTTTAGTTTGTATCCATTTACTGTTTTATTTACTGTGTGTGTACAAAAATAAATAAATAAATAAATAAATAAAATAAAATAAATTGAGGGGCGATAAGTTTTTTGCTGAACAAGACAAACAGTCAGCAGAGTCACATATCTCAAAAACTAGTGATTTGAATTAAAATAGTTTTCGTATTAAATAGGTATAAATCCATAATTCATTTATCGAAAAAGGTTATAGCCTTTTTCGCTACTACAATCCGTTAGTCAACCTCCCGACGTGTTCTTCATTCAAGTACCTTAATATTTTCTTGTTCTTTAATTTACTTTGACGTATGTTCCTAGTGGAGGTACCTAGTATTCCTGGTGGAGGTAGTGGTACCTCTCACCTCTATTACACACCCACAATTTGCCAGTATTTTTTGTCTCACGTAATTGTACCACCTCAGAATATGTTATGGACCAAAGTAAGGAATTAGATGCAACAATCTCTATTATTCAGACTACGACGAGAGTGCTTGATTATATATACCATCAGCAAAAGGTTTTAATTGTGATCAAGTTATTTTCATCTATAATAGTTTAGAATTCATATTACTAGGAGTGCCAACCCGATCTCGGCTATGTATTTGTATGGATTTCTGTCACAATCATTCCGAACACAGCAGCGGCAGCCGTACCTACCTAGTTACGTACCATCAAAATATTTCATGGTCCCATTTCCGCAACAGATTACTAATAGTTCAAAAGAAGCTATAGGTCAACCAATAGAGGTGTAGTTAAGTAATATTGTTCAAGGTCACTGCACAAATAATTCTAGTAGGTAGGTAGGCCGCCGGGTGCCACTGGACATTCCCTGTGTGCTTACCGGAGGCGCTCGGCAATGGACGTAGGAGCGGCCCTAAACAAAAAAAAGATAAATAGTACCTATGTATACCTAGTGTATGTAAAAAAATATGTATGATTGATGGCTGGTGATTTCTGGGCTCAGAAAATTAGTATCGCCATGCTATGCAATGTCGCAATACAGCATATTGGGAACCTTCCTAGTCGGCAATGACGCGAAGGTTTTATACACGACTGTACTTACTTAATTTTATGATTGTTGTGTAAATAAATTACATTTTACATACGTATCTACATAGAATTACGCTTTTTATGTAGGAATTCCGCCTCTAAAGGCAGATTACCCTGGGGGACGAGCAGCTGGTTTCAGCAAACACCATATGATGGCTACTCGAGTAAGATTTTATTTTCATAGGTAACGGTACGCTACGGTAGGTACATAAGGCATGCCTCCTGAAGGCCTGCCCCACGAAGGAACAACAAAATATTGGCAAAATATGAATGTGAAATTCTGCCTACCCCCTCAAGAATATTAGCGTGACTATTATCTAATGTTTCTACACTGTCTTTCCGTGATGGTGAACAAACGAAAAAGCCTTATAATTTTATAATTTATGTGAAATTTCAATCTGCAGATAACGGAACAAATTGTAAAATATTGTCATTTAGATGAAAAACCTTGACATTTAAATCTCTTGACGTGAATGTGTTATAAAAGTTCGATAGGTCATTGACGCGTTAAAAGTTAAAATATTAATTAATAAAGCAAAATATTCTTTATTTAATTTCCTTGACCAGTAAACAATAGTTTATTAAATTGTTGCGTAAATAATGATATTAGAACACTCACAGGATAGGTAGGTTCTATAAAGAAACTCGCCTAGGCTCGTTTCTTTAAAACCTACTCGTATTCTAATAATGCAACAGTTTTATAAACTACTGTTTTTCTGTTCCTTTTTCTCTTTTGTTGTACATAAATAATAAATAAATAAATAAATTAAATAAAGAAATTATTTGAGAATAAGTTAGAAGTTATACTTCATTGCTAAGTTAAAGTAATTATACTTAATTGCTTATAAAATAAATACTATTACATATTTAGGACTGGAATATTTTCCTAATTTCCAATTCCGGAACGACGGGAACACGTTCCCGGCAGAAAAAGTAGCCTAACTTACTCACCATAATATCAATTAGCTACAAGTAAAATTTCCGTTAATTAAATTAACTAAATATTTTTTTGGACATTCT
Source organism: Nudaria mundana (assembly GCA_963556515.1). Taxonomy (NCBI): domain Eukaryota; kingdom Metazoa; phylum Arthropoda; class Insecta; order Lepidoptera; family Erebidae; genus Nudaria; species Nudaria mundana. The sequence continues at coordinate 22,248,616 of OY748295.1, forward strand.
CACACAATGTCATCTATCCCAAATTAAGCTAATATAAGCTTGTGCTATGGGATCTAGACGACTGATAAACATACTTATATATTTCTAAATACATATATATTATACATAGAAAACACCCATACTCCGAAACAAACATTTGTGGATCACACAAATACACAAAAACTATTTGATTCGACCCGGAATCGAACCGGGGACCTCAGGGACGGCAGTCGCATACTCATACCACTGCGCCACCGAGGCAGTAAGTAAAACCAGTCAGTCAGCTTAGTTAGCTTAGCAACAAACATACTTACTACTAACTTTCGTATATATTTAATGAAAAGCTGTAATTACAAATAGACACTTAACGTTTATATAATTTTATTCTTAGATCGAAAATACTATAGGTATTGGATTCAGTACAAATACAACGCGGAATGTTGGGACTTGAATACTATATGAATAGGACTGCCTCGGTGGCGCAGTGGTATGAGTATGCGACTGCCGTCCCTGAGGTCCCAGGTTCGATTCCGGGTTGAATCAAATTATTTGTGCGATCCACAAGTGTTTGTTTCGGAGTTTGGGTATTTTCTATGTATAATATGTATGTATTTAGAAATATATAAGTATGTTTATCAGTCGTCTAGATCCCATAGCACAAGCTTATATTAGCTTAATTTGGGGTAGATGATATCGTGTGAGAATGTTCAAAAATATTTATTTATTATTTATTTATATAGGTAATTATCACAAATACCATCTATAAAATAAACAAGATTGTACATTGATGGTTGACATAGAAATAATTCGTAATAATTAATACAAAAGCATTAACGTACAGCGCCGTTGTCGCATGCCTCGAGAGTCAGCAAGCGGAATAGGAACTTAGTGCGGAAGCGGTTGAAGCGAATAACGTGGATATGACTAGTGCGGTATTTAACTTGTACTTAAATTTTATTTTTCTGTATAGATAAGAGTTTTACGAGCTCAGAATATATACAAAAAAAAATAGTTTTCAAGAAAGTTATAGTCAGATGCTTTAAAAGTGCACGTTAATCTAATTAAGAAGCTTCAGTCGTTTTATAAAAAGCAAACCGATTCAGACAATGGATGACATAGTACCTACAATAGTTTCAGGTAAAGAGAATAGCTTTCCGTATGGTGTGGTACAATCCATTAGCAGATCTCAGAGCACCTTCAGTGCACTCACCTAGATCAAAGTTAATCAAAGCAACGCTCACAAAGGACCGAAAAAGGAGTTCCATTGTGGCAGATAGTGCTTTATAAAGATAAATACTGGTAAGGTACTCTACCTTGGCTTTACATTATTTATATGCTGCCTCCGTGGCGCAGAGGTTTGAGTACGACTGCCGTCCCTGAGATCTCAGGTTCAATTCCGGGAGGAATCAAATATTTGTGTGATCCATAAATATTTGTTTCGGAGTTTGGGTGTTTTCTATGTACAATATGTATGTATTTAGTATTATAAAAGTATGTTTATCAGTCGTCTAACACAAGCTTCTACTAGGGCGGTTCGCTGGAACGCGGGCGGTTACATCGAAATAATAAAGACGGAGCGGACGAGGCGGAATCTTAACCTAACCCTACCTAACCAAAGCTGGCTCGCTGCGCTCGCCTAATCTAGCATAAACTGTCTCGCTGCGCTCGGATAAATTAATGTCGTTTACATTTGTTATTAAAAGTTTTATTTAGTGTATCTTCCCATGTATATATCTTTCAAAAGCTGCATTTAAAAATTTAAATTTCGTACGCGAGGCATCAATCAAATATTTTTAGCACTGTCAAATGCATGTTTCTTTAATTCTTAATAACTCAAAAACCATAAGACTCATATTCACCAAAAATATATATGTTATATATATATATTTTTATATATATATATATAAATATATATGTTAACCTATCAACTTGGAATTTATAAAAATAAATTCCAAGTTGATAGGTTAAGAGATACGCCCGCTATCGTGTCGCATACATTCTTGATTGAGTGAGCCCATCGTTGTGAAGAATCCGCAAGCTCCGTCTTAATTAGCTTTATTTGGGCTATATTACGCTGTGTGAAAATGTCCAAAAATATTTTTAGTTTTATTTGCTTTTAGACTAAACCATTAATCAAGTCTTAATACCCGAAGATTAGACCAGAGGTGTTCAATACGCCAAACTCGTATTTTGTTGGTCCCAAGAAATAAAGAGCGAGCCTATTGCCACGTCAGATATACATATTTAAGATATTTTATTTAAAGAGCATTGATAGTGAGGATGAATTGATGGATCATGGCATTGTCGATAGCATCTTGGCACTTGGCACCCTTTTCAATTTGAAAAATACTTGAATTACCTATTCGATAGTAAATTTATCAAGGAAACTTTAATCACGTTGTATCTAATAAAAGCGAAGCTGAAATAAATAATGTTTAGTTAATCTTAGGCGACAAGTGTAAATCGTTTGTGTGCCTACTCCTCCGAAACGGCTCGACCGATTTTGTCCAAATTTGGCATGCTGGTCGACATCATACCCGGGAATGCATTCCTGAAATCATGAAAATAGAGCTGACCCCGGAGGAATAATCACCGAAAATGTCCTGGACATCACCCAAAAACCAGATAATTAAATGGTTGCCATGGAAACACGTGCGTCAACAAAGAAAATATTTTTTTTTCATTCGATTAATTAATTTAAGTGTTCGATTCTGATTCTAATATGTAATAAAAACATTTGCTCCGCTCAACATTTGCAATTAACAGCATGCATTGCATACCTAGTTTCTATTTAGACTTTCCGTTGCATGTACTGCAAAGATATAAGGTAGAGCAACTTACCGATGTATTTATCTGATTGTGTGGGCGAGATTACATGGCTCGGCTTCAAAGACGCTTTGATACTGAGGTGTTAATGCGCAGTATTATTACACTCGTTACCCACGAATATGTTAACAACAAGAATATTGCTAGAAAAAATCCTAAGAGAAGTTTTACACATAACAATTTTGAACTCTGTATTTTAATGAACCTTTTCTCGTTGACCATAGAAACACAGAACTAAAATAGAAGTCAAAATTGGTTCAGTTCATTTTAATTGATGATGAATTGGGTAGGCAGTGGTGTATCGTGCGGATCGTCGTACAAGGTCACGGTTACGATTGTTTTTTTTGACGCCCGTGAGCTGGATTGGGCACCAAATGCGAGGGGTGGAGGTAGAGAATGCTACATGCACCCCCCACGGCCGGCCTCGGGTTGTCAGACTCCTACTGACTGAGGCCTCCAAGTCTAAACATGAGGCGCTCACCACTCAGGGGAGTGGTGATGAAGATATTGAGTTTTAGATGTAAGTCAATAAATATAATCTGACATATTAACTTCAATAGCGTGATCAAGATTAATAGTTCAATTGATGTGGTTCAAGTTTGTTTTCGTTAGATGGCATACTCGTATATACATATAGATGATTACGAGTTTGAACTAATTATTCAAATTATTGGTGATGATGACGCTCAGTTCATTTACTTTGACCTTCTTCTACACTAACTGTCAAATCAATAACGGTAATAAATAATAATGATTGCACTACCTTGACTTATTAACTACCGGTAACTTAAATGATTAGAGGTTAAGTTTAACGTCGGTTAGTTACATTAATTGCATAAGCGTTATAGATTATTGGCTTTTTATTTTTTATACTATATTTTTATTTATATATAACTTAGTTAGAATTACAATATACAACATAAACATAGACTAAAGCATAGACAGCATAGACAAGAAAGCATAGACTAAAAATATTTACATTACAAAATATCGTTTAAAAAATCCTCCGCGTCATTGCCGACTGGGAAGGTTCCATGAAGGTTCCCTAGAATGCTGGCTGTGTTGCCACGTTGGATGGCGATACTTATTCTTTGGGCCAGAAAATAGCCAGCCTTCTGGTCCTGAGAAGCATCGATTAGGCGTTTAGCAATGTCTCTAAAAAGGCGGCGAGCACTCGGACCCCATGACCCCAGTGTCTCAACCCCAAACGGCTCAAATATGTAATCACCTGCTAGGTTAGCATATTATGCTAATTATTTAATTTGAACTGACCTACACGTTTGGTAATTAATGTGATTAGGATAAATCAGTTTCTATAGCAACTTTAAACCGACAGCAAAAAAAGGAGGAAGTTTTTAATTTGACAATGTTTTAATGTTTTTTTTAGCTCATATTAACTTTGGATTGGTTGAACTGATTTTGAAAAGTTTTATTTTAATTAAAACTGGTACTTTCAGTGTGGTCCAATTTCAATTTGGTCCTATTCATTTCTTATGCCATTCTGTCGATTTGAATCCGTTATTTTGCCAAAATTAAAGGATAGGTAACGAGAGTATTCGGTTTATTTATATTTTGTTTAAAGAGGTTCGAAACGGTAATAGACTCGCCCCCTATTAAGTGGGACCAAAATACTTGACCGGCGAAATGTAGACGTATCAACACAAAGGCGTATAAACACAGCTCTATAGGCCTTTGTGTTGACAAAGACGTATAGAGCTGAGTTTTTGAGTGTGTGTGCTTTTGATAGAAAAGATTTAAAACAATAGTTAAATAAGCAATGCTAAAGGTTGTACAGTCCCTACTCAAAGACACATCAGTGTTTGACAAATACTTTTTGTTAGTCGGGTGGCGGGCGACGCCATGTGCGGATGATAGTGAAGCGTTAATATTACAGGTGGTCTTGATCTATGGCCGCTACGTGAGGGCCCATGGTATAAGCGACAAGTGGGAATAAATAAACAAAAAGTTTGTATTATCTTGCTGTTTTGCGACTGATACCTGTGACAAAGGATTAGTTTTTTCTTTACCAATCGGCTTATCATGCGGGATAGGTGATTTGTGGGCTAAGAGTCCCAAGCGTAGCCGTCCCACTGTCCCAGCAGCGGACAAGTGATGTGCGTAAAGATTGTATTCCACCACGTCCAAAAAAGATTCATCTGCTATTGATCCATGTTAACGGACGTTAACGGGCAAGGCTCTTGCGCACATAAAAGCGATAACTGCGAAAAAAATTTACCCCTGCGGGTAAACTCACAAGTCTCTATTTATTAATACATCACTTTTACAATACCTTTACAGTTTACAATCAAGACAATATTGTAAGTTACCTTTTTGAAAAAAATGTTTATTAGGTATTAAAATTTCGAGTACTCGTAAGTAGATAGACATTATCATTATCGTGCACATGGCACGTCCATGCGACTTATTATAGTTTCTTAAAAATGTTAAACTCCCAATATAGGTACTCTGAAATCTTATCACTTACACCACACAGATCCGCCCGCGTTGTTACAAGTCAACGTGTGCGCGAAGAACACGCGATATATTTGTTAAACAACCTTCCCGCCCTGTAGCACCCTGTATATTGGAGCACGATCTATGATTTATGAATTTCAATAACTTAACACGTTTACCTATTGGACCTGAAGTATTTTGTAATATAAAAACGATGCGAGCCTTGAGGAGGTGGTAGGTATAATGTTATATTATGAGATTAATGTAAACAGTTTATTTGTTCCCGATTCCCACCATAAAAAAATTAAAGAAATTTCTCTGAGGGTTCGGTATAAACTTTTTTTGGGACGATTTTGTCCCAGGACAGCTGAGTGGCTGATATCAATACGACACGTCCTAAGCAAAACTAGCTATTGTACTCGTAGATTGTATACAATATAATAACGAGTATTTGTCGTATCGTACCTTCTCTAATCTAACACCGTCTAAAACCTAACACCGTAAATAATGAATGTATATCTCTTATGGCTGACTAAAGCACAGAATTTAAAAACTTAAGACAAACGGGTCTTTTTTCTTTTACTTATACATACCTCTTTATTACCCAACGTTTCGACCCTGTTACAAGAGCCGTGGTCACGGGTGAACTGGCTTCAGCTCATCGTCGTCTTCGTTAAGTGCGGGTTTGTTCAACTACCCTTACTTCATCGTCGCTAAATATTGTGTTCGGAGAGCCACTACGGCACACCACACTGATAGTATCAGCACGCGAGCGTTCGTTGAGGTGGCGAGTACCTTTGCTGACCACCGGATTCCACGACGTAGATAGTCGATATCCATCTTCCCGGTTAAAGTTAGGATACTTTTTTATTCAAACGGCGAAAAAAAAAAAAGTAAAAAGCACAGAATATGAAATAGTAGGTACATTAACTAAAGTAACTTCAAGGGCCTGAAGGGGCTTACTTAACTTAGCGTAAGCCCCAATAGAAACTGAGTGCTATTTCTGGGCACTTGTATATTTGGTGGAGGATTCGTCCGTGCGTGTACCTACAGGTGCACCGCATGTTATTGAGAGGGTTGGCATGGGTCCAAGAAATATTGAGAAACTCCTTTGTACTATTTTTGATTCGATTCTTATTCATTAACTCAGATCGTTTATTCTACCTTTAGGAGTATCATATCCTCATTATGCTCCGCGCACGTTTTTTTACGACTGTTCCCGAAACTTTCACCGAAGTTTCGATTTCCCTGTCATTAAGGCGCTCTTACCGGTGGTTGTGAGAAAAAAATGTGTGAAAAGATGCTGAAGCAATCAAAAATAGGTTTTGATTCGGAAGGGGCGGCTGTGATACATTTTTTGTGAGCGCCATGTGCTTGACAATATTGTGATTGGACTACTAAGCAGATAAGAGACATACTACAAACAGTTGTACAATTTTCAGCAGTTTATATTATGATTTTATTTAGTGGTACCTACGTACCAGTAAATAGACATCTGTCCAGTTTGTTAGAATTTAGTTTTGAATTACAAGCTGATTATGGATATTTAATAGTGCCAGGTAGGAGGCAAGTCTATTGCTGTAGTCGTTACGTGGGACCAACAAAATTTCTGGCAAAGTGTGGGTGTGACATGCACCTTAACCTATTCGAGGACCCTCTCGCTGGAGACCATGCTACGAGCCATGGTCTCTAGCGGGACCCAGTGGAACGCAGCCGTTTCCTTCTGCGAGCAGGTCATGCTCGTGAAGGAGGCGGCCGGTAGGGTGAGGGAGCTACCCTCCCGCTGAGTTCCGAAGTGTGCGGCGAGGGCGCCGCAGACGTGCCTGAGGACGACGGATTAGCAACCCACCGTCCTTACAGAAGCAGGCTAGAAGGGTTGCAAGGCCCCGCAGCCCGCAATCAGATTCACTCACCGACGCGGGATAAAACCCAACCCCAAAAACGCGGGATAATACCCGACCCCAAAGATGCGGGGTAACACCCGACCACCAGTCAGTGGCCACGCAGGTGGCCAAAGTCCGCCGAGCGCCACTGAAAATTCTTTCAGTGCTAACCGGAGGCGCTCGCCAATGGACGTAGGTGCGGCCGCGGCCATGGGCAGCGGGCAAAAATTAAAAAAAGGCTATTCGAGGAAATAGGTCTGATGAATGTTATTTACTTGAATACATGGTCTTACTGTAATCTTAGAGACCCAATAAGGTAACCATACCTACAAAAATATTATGTGTCAATTGTCTCATACAATCAGGCACGACATATTTGATATCCTAAAAAAACTTTGTCGTGAGTCCTGAAGACTGATCACAAAATATAATGTAAAGCTCACAACAGATGCTAACAAAATAAAGGCACCGTTCTAAGCAAAGGTAAAAAAAACAGATAAAATCGAAACGACATCCAGTCAACAAATTGAATAAGAATTTTTTTACCTTTTTGAACAAATAAATGAAAAAATAGAGAGAGAGAAGCCCCTTTTATTACACCTCTATTAGGATCGGAATGGGCTTCGAATTGGCTAATAACCGTTCTATCAGGTGAAAGGAATTTACTTTCGCTTTTGATATTAGTGATGTGAAATATATCGATATCGGTATTTAGAACGATATAATATACTTGGCTCTTGAGATAAGATTTACAGAAACAAAAAAGTACTTACAATATTATTTCCGTTGCTATGGATAATACAAGCTGTTATCACTGCATTAAGAGATGGTACCATGGGATACTTGCAACTTGCCTGGTATATCATGAAGAGTTCCTTATATACCTACGTGGTATTAAAATAAAAATGACAATTTATAAATCAAACTTAATTTTTTTTTTTTTTTTTTAGTTCCGCGTCCCTAGGCCGCGGCCGCTCTAACGTCCGTTGCCGGGCGTCTCTAGTTACAAGCAGAACGTATTTACAGTGGCGCTCGGCGGACTTTGACCACCTCTGTGGTCTCTGCGGGGGTTTGGTCGGGATGAGAATCCCGCGTCGTTGGGGTAGGGTTTATCCCGCATCAGTGAGTGAATCTGGTTGCGTGCTATGGGGCAAAGGCTCCGCAGCACGCAACCATTCTAGCCTGCTTCTGTAAGGACGACGGGTGGCTATCCCGCCGTCCTCAGGCCCCGATCATGGAGGTCGATGGTCTTGGGCTTAGTAGTGTCTGCGGCGCCCTCGCCGCTGACTACAGAACTCGGCGGGGAGGGTACGCTCCCTCTCCCTCTCAGCCGCCTCTTTCGCGAGCACGATTTGCTCGCAGAAGGACACGGCCGCGTTCCACCTACTCTCGCTGGAGACCATGCTTCAAGCCATGGTCTCCAGCGAGAGGTTATCCACGCCCAGACCCACTACGAGGTCCCGGCGCTGACTCGCCCACGCTGAGCACTCCACCAACGTGTGGAGTGCGGTGTCGTCGTCGAAAACCTCGCAGTGTTGACACCGGGGAAACTTTAATATTAACTTAAGTTATCCACGGTTGGTATCTTTCTTTAGAGGACTAATATATTTGTATTTTATAATACTAGTGGACGCCCGCAGCTTCTCCCGCTGGACAAATTATATGTATACACGAAATTTCATCAAAAGCTACTCTATTCATTGGTATAAACCGCATCAAAGTCCGTTGCGTAGTTTTAAAGATCTAAGCATACATATGGTACGGAAGCGAATTCGTTTTATACTATGTTATGATACCGAAGTAACTCGGTAACTATAGTAACTCCCTAAATATCACTTAATCGAGTGCACAACAGAGTATAATATGAGCACTACTTAGTTATTTTACTCACTGATAGGTATTTTAGGGGCTCGTGGTCTAGTGGTAACCGACAATGTTAACAGATTGCAAAGGTTATACAACATCTAGTCAGGCCAGTCTTAGGATAGGTGACCATTTCTTAAGACACTGAGACCCCTCCGTGCCTCGGGGAGCACTTTAAGCCGTCGGTTAGGGGTAGTTGGAGCCCTTAATCAAAAATCCGACCGGTCTAACTACAGAACTTCGATATCGCCCATGGCTTGTGGAGGTCAGATGGCAGTCACTTCACGGAAAATATCGAAGTTCAGCCACATCGCAGTTCGACTGGAAAGCCGACCCCAACTGAGTTGGCAAAAGGCTCGGTGAATGATGAGGTATTTTGAAATCCTCTAGTAACTTAAGCCATTTTTATGTCGAGTTGTATGTGCATATTGGATATTGTCACAGTTCAGTTTTTTTAAGTTTAATACTCGTATTAAAAAAAGATAGTAGATTTCCTTCTTTATCGACATTTCACCAGCCCATCTCTATTCCGTGCTGGAGTTTACTAAACGTCTACCTTGATGGCAGTTCAATAGTTACTTCGCACGTTTTAACGTCAGTACTAAAGGTTCTTAGTTGTAGGAATTCACTTTTATTTTGTACAAATTGTTTTAAGAAAGTTTTTCTGGGGTACATTTTTAAACGTGCACTCACAACGTTACCTGAAGTTAATTTCATCCGGCGTTAATGCTTACGGGTAGCATGACTGTCTGTGTTGCGTGTGTGTTAATACAGACAGACAGACAAGGAGTAGGCAGAGGTGCATTACATACCCACACTTTGCCCGTAAAATTTTGTCAGTCTCACGTAATTGCCTATTGCCCTTACAGTTACCATAAATTATTCAAAACCACTCTGTAATTCAAATCAAAATTCCCAGAGCCAAGACAGATGTTACATACCGCAAAATAGAATCTCTGCAGTCCGAGTAATAAGTACAAACAGAAGTTACGTTTCTTCTCAGGACCAGAATACTGGTTATTTCTAGGGTCAAATGAAAGGTATCGCCATCCAATGTGGCAACGCAGCCAGCATGCTGGCTGGGAATGCTGGCTGCGTTCTTCCTAGTAAGCAATGACGCGGAGTATTTTTTACACATTTTTTTGTAAATATTTTAAGCTTTTTCTACATCTATGGTAATTGTTACAGAAGTTCAATATCCCCATTGGTTTGTGGAGGTCTTCGGGAGGAAGATGGAAGTATCTTCACAAAAATTATAGAAGTTCAGCCGCACCGGAAAGTCTGTGAGTAAATATACATAAGATAGATACGATTCGTATTGAACCTCTTGCTAATGTTCTCTTTATACACAATCGTGTAACAAAACAGTCGACTTGCCCCAATAGCCGTGTTACCCCCATTGCCCCACCTGCGGTGTCGTCGACAATTTGCATACGAATTCGCATTTACACGGCACTTTGGTTCGTTTGAATCGCACGTGGATTTTGTTATTCGTACAAAGACCGATCTGTTTAGAACGTAGTTAGATTTTATTGTGTTATGTTTATTCATTGATAGTTGACCGAGCGAGCGAAGCGTCTCAGTTTTAACACGAGGACTGGGCGATTTGGCGCTGTTGGTATGTGTGTCAGTTCCGGTCTACAGGCCACATTTTTCAGCCGATTTTCATGAAATTTGGCAGAAGTGTTCTTTGTTGCAAAGCGCAACTTTTGTCGAAGGGATTTTTCGATTGGGGGGAAAATGGGGGAGAAATGGGGAGAGAACGCGAAAATAACGCGAGGTCTACTATTCACAGAACCACTAGTTTAATTCAGGTGTAGGCTGTATTTTTTTATAGATGCTTGTCATTGATAGCTTCAGGACGGTGTGGGCTGTAACTTTTTATAGCCTAAGTCATCCTCACCTATCTGTGTTGTACGTCCCAGAAACTGCAATAGGCTCACACCCTATTAAGTAGGACCATATATAACTCTTCGGAGATAAAGACGTAATTTTGTTTGTGTAAGAAAAAAGCCGAGACGTCCAGGACTTTAATTGTCTGTGCCACAGCGGCTGGCATGTAAGATTTTGTTTGGTTTCAAATTTATTTTTCAAAAGTATAAAATAGCTGCTTATTTTATTAAATTAATTCGGCCATTTTGGACATAACCCACTTTCTATAGTGCCCGGTGACGGCAATAGGCTCGTGCCCTATTACGTGGGACTAAAAATACTGGCAAATTGTGGGTGTGTAATGCACCTCTGCCTACCCAAACGGGGATATAGGCGTGTTATGTGTATGTAAGAAAAAGATACAAACCGACGGGCTCCAGGTTGGACCGTTAGGTTTTTTTGTTTGCATAGAATAAGCTCCGAAATAACTAAACATATTTTGAAAATTCCCTTAAGAGTATATAGCTACATTATCCCGGAGTGCTCTAGGCTACTTTTAATCACGATAATGTGATCCTGTGGTAATTGGGAACGTTAAACAAAACTGTTATACATAAATCCTTCAGACCTATTCACATTAGGTCTCAAATCAAGTTGGTTAGACTAGGCTCGACGTGGCTCGCGTTTGTTCAGTCGTAACCATATTTCAGGCGCTCATTGCGTCCACTGCGTCCACTGAATAACTCACCTGCAGAACACGGTGGGCCGTGGTGCCGTGGTCGCGCCACCATCGGTGATGTATCGCCAATGTTATTACGAATGTTTTACTGCGAATGCTGCGTGCTATTGTGATATTTTAGTAAAATTTTGGTGGATAAACTGGAGATAATAAAAATTTTAAACACACATACATAACATCACACTTATATCCCCGAAGAGGTAGGCAGATGTACATAACACCTACACTTACCTAGTAACTTTGTTGTTACCACGTAATAGGGGGCTATCCTATTACCGTCAAAGGGCACTCGAGAAAATCTATAGCCACTCTGTAATTCAAACAAAAACTTCAGCAGCCAGGACAGATGTTACATACCATAAAATAGAATATCTGTGAAATTATAAGTATTAAAATTTTGTGAGGAATAATTAGTACTGAATTTACGTGGTAATACTGTCAGCCTTCTTAAAACATTGCCAGTCGGCGACGAGGCGGAGTTGCCAGTCGGCGACGAGGCGGAGTTACCAGTCGGCGACGAGGCGGAGTTGCCAGTCGGTGACGAGGCGGAGGAGTTCTTTGACGCATGTTAGGATTTAGATGTAATTTAGTAGGTATAATTAGCTAAGGTTATGTACTTATTTAGTTAGTTCCATTAATAAAATTAATTAGTACTTAATTAAAAACTATAAATTAACATTATTAAAAAAAAAGAACCGTCAAATATTTTATTTCAAACGGTACTGTAATAATTACTTGGAAGATAAGTTCAGTGGAACCTGTAAAGTTAATCCAACTAGTTAACATAGCCACTATCAGCGTCTACGATCTACTGCGGCCGCAGGGACTTCGTAATTTATTCGTGTAACATCTCGTCTGAGATTAAAAATGCTAATCGTGGAATTATTCGGAGCAATTTGTTTGACTACCCCGGGACTACCTTGTGAGGTGAGTGTATACAGGATGGATAAGTTCTAACACGTTCAGTGACAAGCTAAAATAAAATGTTTTGAATTTTTGGACTTTTGCTATTTTTGCTCAACTCTTATTAAATAACATAGGGACAAAAATATTATTGATTTTCCAAGAATTTCTTCTGATTTTTCGAGGCACCTCCAAGATACATACGGCCTCTAAAAAAGATTTAGTGCAAAGCTTTTTGAAATTTGGGAATATTTATGAAATTTTATTGTATACCCACAAGAACAAAAGTAAATTTGTGAAAAATAGTGATAATCATAATCTAAACTTAAGAAATAAGGATAAACTGGCTGTTTCTAAATTTAGGCTTCATAAAGTGAGTAATTCTTTTGCGGGGAACTTTATTCGAATGTACAATACATTGCCAACCGAAATAGCAAATTTATCTGTCAATAAATTTAAAAAACTAATAAAAAGTAAATTGTGCCATAAAGCTTATTATAGTATTAATGATTTCTTAGATGACAAGGCGGCCTGGTTGTAACACGAATGGCTCCTTTTTAAATAACTCTGTATTAGATTTAAGATGAAATATTTTGAAAAAAGCCGAGCTGAGTTTCTTGAGGGCTCTTCTCAGTCTCGTTGCATTTTGGAACCCTCGGTAGAGTCACACCAACTTCTGACGAATCTAAATAATTTTCTGAAAATTTCAAAGATAATAAACGTTATTTTATTTTATTTTATTTTAGGATAGGATTTTGAAGGAGCTTTTAGTAAATATCGACCAAAATTTATTTGTGTTCATGTTTTATAAAAATTGTTGTAAGTACTAAGGTACAAAGAAAAATCGACATTATAACGTTGAAAATTTAGAAACTGAAAGCCTAATTTCGAGTTCTGGGAATTTTATTTTCAATAATTAATTATTTTAAGTTATTTAAAAAGCCAACCTATTATGTTGCAGAAGATCTAATAAAGTTAAACAATAAAAACACGCTGTATATCATTTCCAAACGTAACAGTACGAAACATCTTAATTAATCTAACGGGGCGTAATTTTAATTCATGCAAAATAATGCATTCGTTCAGTAATGACTTAGGAGATGGATAACCCTTCACTGCGATTCGCAATACAGTCATTTCTTGAACTCAACTGAGAACGTATTTTTTTAATTTTTCTCTAAAAACAAGTTGCATTTTTATTAAAAGAGCTGCCCTTTTATTTGCTGGCTCTTAATTTGGATGGTCACATTGAAAAAAAAATAATTCTCTAATATTTGACCGGTTGATAAGATGCTGTTTTTTTAAATTAAAACAGGTTTTCTGGATAACGAAATAAATTCACAAATGTCACAATATAAAAGTACCTACCTCACACACAATTTATCACAGATAAAAATCAAAATAAACAGACAACTATTTCACAAACATCAGGTGTTCAACCCTAACCTCGGGGAATATTTTAATACAGTACCTTCGGACCCTTTGCAATCATTTTATTTTCATACTCGGTCTCGGAGGCCCCAAAGGTCTACCTCGTGATTTGCCATTCAAAGCGAGCGACGTGACGGCGCATCAGGTATGGGGATGATTTTGACCCAAACAGTGAACATAGGGTTAAGATAATGCTGTTGACAGATAGTGGAATACGATTGGCGGAATCAATCTTTTTTTTCGTTCTTTTGTTTTATCTGAAATTCTTTGGACTGGGGGAAGTTTTAAGAATGTGTTTATGTTGTGAATGGAACAATAAAGTATTTCGGGTTTGGGTACACTCTCGCATTTCTTCTAGACGTTTCTTTCATCTTTCTTTCGCTTGACCTGTTCCAGACTAAGTTAAAAGTGATTAAGCTAAGAACGCTTTAAATCTATGATAAGTTATGGGTTAAACTTAGCCTTAAAGACACTTGTATCTACACTAATTCTACTGAATTACTAACGAAACACGTAACAGGTTTTAGGTTACGGCATTATTAAAGATATTCTACTACACTCTTCACTGTTTGTTCATAATGTATTACTATTAAAAGTATAAACTACACAAGTATTGTCGCATAATATAGTCTGAGACGCCCAGGACTTTAATTGGCCGTGCCATAGCGGCTGGCACGTACGATTTTGTTGCCTTTACATTTCATCGCAAGACAACGGGTTTAATTTTTTTTTTTTCAGCATTACAATATACGAGTAGGGGCTCGTGGTCTAGTGGTAACCGACAATATTAATACATTGCAAAGGTTAAGCAACATCTAGTCAGGCCGGTCTTAGGATGGGTGACCATTTCTTAAGACACTGAGACCCCTCCGTGCCTCGGAGAGCACGTTAAGCCGCGTCGGTCCCGGTTGTCATACGAACATCTGTGGCAGTCGTTAGGGGTAGTTGGAGCCCTAAATCAAAAATCCTCGCGGTCTAACTACAGAACTCGATATCGCCCATGGGTTGTGAAGGTCAGATGGCAGTCGCTTCACGGAAAATATCGAAGTTCAGCCGAATCACAGTTAGACTGGAAAGCCGACCCCAACTAAGTTGGGAAAAGGCTCGGTGAATGATGATTACAATATACGAGTAGCTGCTTGTTTTTATTAAATTCATTCGGCTATTTTGGACAAAACCCATTATATGTGTGCCCGGTGATGGCAAAAAGCTTGCCCCTATTACGTGGGACTAAAAATACTGGCTGCGTGTGGGTGTGTGACGCACCTCTGCCTACCCCTTCGAGGATACAGGCGTGATATGTGTGTGTATATAACAAAATAATAATGTTCTTTACCTATCTTATATCCACGGACAATCCGAACAACCAAAAATCAAATCTACGAGTATATACGATTTCAATATAACATAGGGTAGAAAGAGAAAAACTTTATATCAAAGACAGACAGTAGGTACATACCTTCAGTGAAATCTGGCCCTGTGATACGTGACTTGGCTACGTAGTGAGGAACCCTTTAATAAATAGTGCCACTATTTTTTTTATAATGCACACCTTGTGGGCGCCATGATGTTTATGAGAATTGCGCGGACAGAATTTGTAAGGTTTTGTTATAATTTGAGTTTTGCGTTGAATTTTCAACCATAACATGTAACCAACATGTTATGGTGTACTTGGGTTGATCTGTAAAATTGAAATACCTATCCGATTTACAGAATAAGGATTTATTTTTTTTGTAGGATTCAAACGATGTTGGTAGTTGTATTTTGATTTTTTAAATTTATTTTCTCTTTTACACATCCCTACACATTTATACACACTAACGCAAACCCACACACGCACACACCGTCCGTGTAACTATCATTGTTTTGTGGTTTTGTGTAATGTACGATGTTGTTGCTACATGGGCTGATTGTGGTCAGTTTTCTACATCTGTCAGTGGGGCGCTGGTGACCTGTAATCAGGTCTCGTTACCTACCACAGGCACCAGCTGTCCACACTCTAAATTACTGCATATTGTCCATACCATCTTTAACTGTCAAATGTTTTAGTCTTTAGTTTGTGGATTGCAAATAAACAATTATTATAGTTGTTCACTTGACACTGCTTGGTTTTATTCTATATCGTATATCCATGCTAAACACCACGGGTACGTCCTTGGAAGAATAACCCCGGGGAAGAATAACCTTAAGCTGATGAAACACCTTACTCAAAATATTTAGCTGAATAGTAATTTTAATTTCTTTATTTTGCTACTAAGAAGACCTTGACTATTCATATAAGTATTCTAGATATCCTTTCAAGTAAATCCACACAGTGCCACCACAACCTATATTTGAATTGATGAGTGAAAATCGTCTAAACAAATGTTTACTGAAATGAAAACGTCAACCGAACATAAAACCAGATTGAACACGATACTATTCCAATAAATATATTATGAAAATCTTGAGTTTTGAACCAAACCAATCTTGGACATGCGTATAAATCGAACGAATCCAATACAATAAAGTGCTTATATTTTGTGGTTCTCAAAAACTTACCTATAGCAAGTTTTAACAATATTTTAGTATTATTATTGATTATTATAAAGCAAGTTTAATTAAAAAACAATGGCAAACTATTATTAAGTACATATAAAATGGAACTTGGAAAATTATAAACGCGGAAAGAGGTCAACAAAAATTAAATGATAATAATTTTAAACTTAATATAAATGGTAAAATAACTACATCAGACTTCGAGGTCGCTAACGAATTTGAAATTTTTTTCTCCCGAATTCCTGTAGATTTGACAAAAACCCTAGGCTCTTCAACCCCCATTGCAGAATCTTTGTTAAAAGCAAACGTTCCTTGTTGTAACGTTATATTTAAATTCAGTAAAGTTAACATAAACACTATCTTAAAAACTTTTAAATCTTTAAATATCAAGAAAACAACTGACCTCTGGGGCATCTCTGTGTATTTAGTAAATGCTTTTATTGAAATGGTTGCTCCTGAACTAGTAATAATATTTAATAATTGTGTTGATAGTGGTGTGTTCCCTGATTTAATGAAATCTAGTAAATTAATTCCCCTGTTTAAATTGGGTAGTACTTCAGATCCGTCCAATTTCCGTCCCATTTCTGTACTACCTACATTTAGTAAAATTTTTGAAAAAATTATGCTTAATCAAATGCAAAATAACTTTAACGTTAATAAACTATTACATACAAAACAATTCGGTTTCACTCGTGGTCGGTCCACCACTGATGCCAGAATTAAATTATTAGAGTGTATATACAGGGCCTGGGATGAGTCATATGATGCTTATGGTGTATTCTGTGACTTATCTAAGGCCTTCGATTGCGTTCAGCACCAGACTTTAATTAAGAAACTTGATCATTACGGAATCCGGGGGACGGCCTTGAATTTCGTCAATTCTTGCTTAAGTGATAGGGTCCAGAAAGTAGTGATCAATGGTAAACAGTCACCTGGCACTCCTGTAGCAATGGGGGTACCGCAGGGTTCAATTTCGGGACCTTTTCTTTTTCTAGTATATATTAATGATCTCCCTCACCTCATAAGAGACGACCACGAGATAGTTTTGTTTGCTGATGACACTTATTTAATATTTAAAGTTAAACGTGGACAGCGCGAACTTGACGATGTAAACATTGCCCTCTCTAGGATAGTCCACTGGTTTTGTGCTAATAATTTATTATTAAATGAAAATAAAACTAAATGTGTAAGATTCATCTTACCTAATGTAAGACTTGTTAAAACCAGTGTTAAGGTTAGGGATGATATAATAGAATTGGTCGATGACACTGTCTTTCTGGGCATAACGTTAACGTTAACTCCAAATTGCAATAGGGGCCTCATATCGGGAAAATTTCGGCCAGGCTTAGTTCAGCAGCCTATGCTGTCAAACAGATCCGACAACTTACAGACATTAAAACGGCGCGTCTTGTCTACTTCAGCTACTTCCACAGTATCATGACATATGGCATACTACTGTGGGGTAACGCTGCCGATATTGAATGCATCTTTGTGTTGCAGAAGAGGGCTGTCCGGACTATCTATGGGACGGGAGTCATTAAGAAATAAGTTTAAGCATATTAACATCCTTACTGTGTATTCACAGTATATTTATGAAATTTTATTGTATACCCACAAGAACAAAAGTAAATTGACTGCTTCGGTGGCGTGGTCGGTAGTGCATCGGCTTTCGACGCCGGAGTCTCGGGTTCGATTCCCGGTCGGGACAAACTTTGTGTGATGACATATGCGTTTGTACCGAAGTCTGGATGTTTCCTATGTATAATATGTATGTATTTACAAAAAATATATATATATAAGTATTTATATCAGTTTATCTAGTACTCATATCACAAGCTCTGCTTAGTTTGAGACTAGATGGCGTTGTGTGAATTGTCCTAATATATAAAAAAAAAAAAAAAAAAAATTGTGAAAAATAGTGATAATCATAATCTAAACTTAAGAAATAAGGATAAACTGGCTGTTCCTAAATTTAGGCTTCATAAAGTGAGTAATTCTTTTGCGGGGAACTTTATTCGAATGTACAATACATTGTCAACCGAAATAGCAAATTTATCTGTCAATAAATTTAAAAAACTAATAAAAAGTAAATTGTGCCATAAAGCTTATTATAGTATTAATGATTTCTTAGATGATAAGGCTGCCTGGTTGTAACACGAATTGCTCCTTTCTAAATAACTCTGTATTAGATTTAAGATGAAATATTTAGAAAAAAGCCGAACCGAGTTTCTTGAGGGCTCTTCTCAGTCTCGTTGCATTTTGGAACCCTCGGTAGAGTCACCCAACTTTTGACGAATCTAAATAATTTGCTAAAAATTTCAAAGATAATAAACGATATTTTATTTTATTTTATTTATTTTATAGGTAGGTATATACAATTTAAGCAAATCCATATCTTAAAGAAACTTGAGAATCGTTGCACATAAATGTCCGTGAGTAATTTGGTAAACTGTAGTTAATATTTTAGAAAGGAACATAGTTTTATTATTTAGGTACTAGAGAACGCCTGCAGCTTCGCCAGCTTGAAAAAAAATTTTCCTCGAGAACCACTCTATCCATTGGTAAAAACCGAATCATAATGCGTTGCGTAGTTTCAAATATTTTCGGATAATATAAATAAATATATCGGACATTTTCACACCACGTCATCTAGCCCAAACTAAGCTATTAGCTTGTTCTACGGGTTCTAGACAACTTATAAACATACTTATATATTTCTAAATACATACATACATAATATACATAGAAATCATCCAAACTCCGAAACAAACATTCGTGGTTTACACAAATATTCCTCGATCGGTCGACAGTATAACGATCGACCCGGGAATCGAACCCGAGACTCCGGAGTAGAAAGCCGATGCACTAGGTACCACGCCACCGACGCAGCGACTTTGTTTTATATTTGTTATGATTTGTCTCAGAGAAGGGATAACAGAACAACTATTTGATGCGGTAATTACAGGAAATCTCGAGTTTATTGCAATTGTTAATTAATTAATATAATAACAAATTCCCTCCTTGAATTCACTTGGAGATATAAACAAGTTGAGAAACACTGGATTGTATTAAAGTGCGTATATCAGCCATAAAACTCGTCTAGACAAGTAATTTATGTTCACCTGTGAAAAAATATTGTACGGGAGCGCAACAGGGGAAGGGAATCTATGACGTAACTTTGTTAAAGTTTTCATGATGTTAACTTATTGGGGTTAAAAGTTAAAATGCTGGCTGATGAAAATTAAAAAGTAACTTGATTAATAAGATTTTTTCGTTGTCCTACTCGGTTAACAGACGAAAATGTCAAGGTATTGGATATACAACTTGATTACTCTACATTCTTACCCATAGACCAAAAGAACCTTGTGCTTGTAATTTTAGCAAAATAAAATCTATTTCAAGTTTATGAAATGGGACTATATTCGTCAGAATTCATCACAAGGGAAGTACCAGCTTTTAATTAAAAAAAAAAACAATATCGGTTTTTTATTTTTTATAAGTTTCAGTAAAAGAGTTGCCAAAAAATCTTTCAAGGTTTGTCCTGACAACAGACAGACATTCAACACCGGGCACAATCATTATTAGACGTATTCACAGAAAGAAAGAAAAAAAAACATAAACTCATATCATAAATAGGTACTTATACAGGGTGTTACGAAAGGGTTATATCAACCCGAAGCCAGCATCATCAGCTGGTCGACCATAACCCGTTCCGATATATGGCGACCGCCAAAGAAGAAATAAAAAGTTCATCAAAAAATTTAAAAAGATATTTCAAATCAAAACAAACGTGTCCCAACGCTACGGCTTGACGTAGCTACAACTAGACAATGAGCGCGTGGTACGTATGTACAAAGCAGCTGATTTTAGCTAGTGTTGTTTAAACAAGTGTGTATTTTATTCGGTAATAATGTTTTTTTATGAACTTTTTTTTTCTTGTATGGCGGTCACGACATATCGAAACGGGTTCTGGTCGACCAGCTGATGGCGCTGGCTTCGGGTTGATATAACCATTACGTAACACCCGGTATAAAACAATATCCTCAATATATTTGTGTTCATCTAGTTCAAAGTTATGACGACAAAAAAATACAGCCGAATTGATTGATCACTTCCGGAGGATCTCCTTCAGAAGTGCTCAATTGTCAATTTGACTGTGGGTTTTTTATGAAGGTTCTGTAGGTTTTGCTTTTTTTATAACCCTGTTCTGTTCTAATGCTGGGCAAATGCTTCCCCGAACTCCTTCCAAAGACAGCCTTTATGCCATCTCAAACCAGTCTTCCAGATCAGGTCGTTGAGCCATCTGTGTTTTGGTTGCGGTGTCAACCACGGTATCACAAGCTATGTTCCACAACACCTCATGGTATTTTTATTTTATTTTTAGAATTAATAATATAAGCTCAGATTTATTAAGTTAGGTGGCCAAATATGAGAAAACCAAAAAGTATTATTATCCGACAGTTATCATACATTTCTTAATACCTAGTTCGAAGAAAACAAACCACAAGAGTATATTTGTAAATCAGTGGTACCCATCAAGGTGGGCACTTTGCGCAATACTTTGAGCCACAAATCTTGCGCACAATACGTACGTGGTCCCGCACAGGAAATCTCTTAAGACGATAGTGTTGCAAATGGGTTCCATATGGTCATTAAATCAGCGAGTGGCACGTCAATTATATAAATTATATTAAAGTGATTAATATTAAATACGTTAATGCGCGTGGGATTGAATTCGATCCCGGAATTGTTGATTGATTCTTAGTACTCTTATTAAAAACAAGATAGTTCAAAAACATGTTAACAATTGATACAAAAACCGAATTCAAATTACCGGGATTAGACCAAGTAATTGTGTGTCTGAGATATTCAACTTTATAGCTCATTTTTCGGTAATACAGAGCGTCCCTCCCCCATCTAAATTCTAAACCGCTGGCTTGAAAAATCTGAAAATATTAGTGATTGTAGTCCATGTAATGAACTTTCAAGGAAAACTATAACGGATCCAATAACTCTGTTAGTTCATTAGTAATACAGGTTATTATGTGTGACTACGGAACCATATTCTATGCGTGGCCCGACACGTACTTGGCCGGTTTTTTGTTATATTTTTGGAGTTTTAAGATTAGTTTCATGGGTGGCTTTTTGTTATCGAATTCTCGTGTTTCGTGGCCCACCAATAAGGTGTAACGACTAGGATTAGCTCAGAGGTAGACACTAATGCAGTGTTGTTATCCACCTGTGTCGACACATAAGAGATTCATTACACAGTTTAACGAACATTACCCAATCGAATGAACTTAGTTTGACCCGACATTCTATTAATGAAGATAGTAATAAGTCATAAGCGCTTTGTAACAGTTTGTCTGTTTTCTGAGCATAATTTTGTAATATTTAATTAGTGTGTCTTGTAATTAATTATAGTCGTAGCGTTTGTTTGCCATGGTCAATAGGTGCTTTTTGTCTATATAATCTGTCAAGCAGGCGAAGCCCCGGGTGAGTTATATATAAAACATGAAATAATTTTTAGTTTTTTAAAAACTTTTAGAAACATTTTTGTTTTCACTTAGGTGAATATTAGGTGTGTCGAGACAAATGGAAAACTCATCCAATGAATCTTATGGAGGATCGTTCGGACAACGCTATTAGGGGTTGAAGAGATACCACCCTCGACTCCACCGGTCTCATTGACTTTACCTCACATTAATAGTAATTTAAACTGAGACTGAGAGGTTCGAGATAGAATGTTGCCTTTTGTATTGAATGTTCGATAATTGTCTGTAGAAGTGACTTTTATTGATTTTGTTAAATATTCGTCACTTACACACACAGAGCTATTTATACTGCCTCGGTGGCGCAGTGTAAAGTGAATGCGACTGCCGTCTCTGAGGTCTCAGGTTCGATTCCCGGAACGGATCAAATATTGGTGTGATATATAAATATTTATTTCGGAGTTTGGGTGTTTTCTGTCTAAATCCCATATCAAAACCTTATAATTTGGGGTAGTTGACGTTGTACCACGTTGGATGGCGATACTTATTCTTTGGGCCAGAAAATAGCCAGCCTTCTGGTCCTGAGAAGCATCGATTAAGCATTTAGCAATGTCTCTATAAAGGCGGCGAGCGTTTGGACCCCATGACCCCAGTGTCACAACCCCAAAAAAGGCTCAAATATGTAATCGACTGCTAGGTTAGCATATTTACGCCGTTTGAGGCTTTGAGCCGATGCAGCAGCAGCGCTGGCACATCCGGATGTGCTTGGAAGGTGTGAAGGTGCTAAGGTGTCAACGCATGTAGCGTCCCACACCAAAGGCCTTCCCATCTTCCATGGTAGCAAAGACATTCCGCCCGGTCTCTTTCCATCGCTGCGTGCTAACCCATTTGGCTCACGTACGGCCGGAAGACCTGCGATGGAAAGAGTCCTACGAATTGTGTCATTTAGAATAGCGTGCTGAGGTATACGACCGGCGCTTCTGCTACAAGAAAGGCCATGGTGTCAATACATTTATAATATATTTTTTTTTCTACTGGAAGCCAGCAGTATTTTATTTACCCACATGTCCCAGTTCCCTTGGTTAGTCCCACGCCTTTTGGTTATGCCAATGGGTGTTTAGTGCCTACATTTTCAAGCATAAAGGCGTGGTTAGGTATATGTTATGTATGTTTATTTAAGAAAATCAGAGAAATTAAAATGTAACACAGAAAATATAAGTACCTTAGGATTCTGTGGTAGCAGTCTGCTGTCTCATAGAACCTAGATGATGGATTGTGTGTGAAAACAGAATAATTTTATCTTACCTCAGCACGAAACTCGAAAGTAAAATTCTTCCGAAAAACCGGTAAAAATAAAGAGTACACGTAGAATTTACTTAAGTGTATAGGAAAACAAGTTGGGTGACCGAACGTATTTAGTCTGAACTTGTGATTGGCCAAATTTTTTGCGATTTTCCTGCTATGGATAACATCGAAGATACCTCCGGTCCCGACACTGCCCTTTCACGGGCAGTGTCAACCGACGACATTGCGCACTCAAACTTGATACTGATGCCTATGGATTTGGGGGCTCGCACCGCGCCGCCTAGTTGCAGCGCGATGTCGACGCCCCAAGGAACTGATGCTGCTGGGACTGACGATGGGTCAGCTCCCAGCAGTGTGAAGAAGAAGGGCCGCTCTTCTGGGACGAAGAAGAGGACCCTCGAGGAGAAGGGGGGGCCGCCGCGCGACCGTAGCACCAGCTGCTCCGGGTGGGGGTCCCTCCTCTCCAGTGATTCGGAGGAGGAGGTGCCGGTGAAGACGGTGCGTACGCGTCTAGACGCGTACAGAAGGCGGCCGCCAACTCCTCCTCCGTCCTCGGTCCAACTGTCCCAGCGAAGTCGCCGGGAAATCGGTGGGCCGCCCGCGCGGGAGCTTATGAGCGTTTTTGCCCGCATGAACGCGGCCATGCGGGGCAACAGGAACGTGGCGGGGAGGAAGAAGATTGTGGCTTCACTGGTGGATGAAGCCCAATCTTCCCTCAACAAGCTCCTCGCGCGGAGCGTCACCAAGGAGGAGGCGAGGCTCCGGAAGCAGGTGACGAGCCTGGAGGCGGAGCTCGCTGCTTCCAGGAAGCGCTGACTTGACCAAGGTGGTCAAGGCGCCTCCCGGTCCCATGCTGCCGCCTCCTCCTCCGACGGCTGGACCAGCGCCGAAGACGGCGCCACCCACGGCGCCCACCACGGCGCCCACCAAGGCGCCCGCCACGGCGCCAACCACGGCGTCCACCAAGGCGCCCACCAAGGCGCCCACTAAGGCGCCCACCATGGCGCCCACCACGGCGCCCAACACGGCGCCCGGATCGCCGCCACAGCCTGTGCCGACTATGGTACAGGTCCTGACGGCGATCGAGAGGCGCCTCGCCGTCCTGGAGGACCGGGCGTACCGCCCTCCGCTAGCACGTCCCGCGTTCTCATACGCGGCGGCTGTTGGCGGTTCTCCCGCTCCAGGACCAAGCGGCACACCCGCTGTCCACCGCCCCGCTCCGCCCCAGTCCGCTCCAGCGTACCGGTTGCCGGCCGAGACCGCGGCCCAGGCGCGGAAGGCGAAGGGGCGCGGCAAGAAGAGCGGCACCCCTGCCGCCTCCTCTTCCTCTAACGCTCCCGCTGCTCCATTACATCCCTCCGGACGGGAGGGATGGGAGGTAGTGGGGGCCAAGAAGAGGAAGACGAAGGCCGCCAAGAAAGCGGCCAAGAAAGTGGCCAAAGCCGCCGCGGCGAAGGCGCCGAAGAGGCCCCGCGCTCCTCGCTCCACAGCCGTCGTCCTTACGGTGACGACGGAGGGTGTGGAGAGGGGTGTGGGGTACGCTGATGTCCTGAGGACCGTGAAGTCCTCAGTCAACCTCTCAGCCCTCGATATCCAGGGGGGTCTCCGGTGCAAGACGACACGCACCGGGGCTCGCCTCCTCGAGGTCTCCGGCGCCTCCAGCGGCCCTAAAGCTGACGCCCTAGCAGCGCAGCTTAGGGACGCGCTGGACGCAGAAGCCGTCCGCGTCACCAGGCCCACCAAATGCGCTGCATTGCGCATCACGGGTCTGGATGACGCGGCCACGACGGAGGAAGTAATCTCCGCCGTCGTGGAGGCGGGCGGCTGCCCCCGTGACCAGGTGAAGGCTGGAGACATCTCCTTCGGCACCACTGGTCATGGGATGACAGTCGTCCAGTGCCCCGTCGCGGCGGCACTGAAAGTGACGGACGGACGAAGCCTCCTCGTAGGGGGCTTCCTAAAGGCGCAGGTGCACCTCCTTCGTGCCCGGGAAACTAGATGTTTCCGGTGCATGGTGGTGGGGCACGTCGGAGTGCAGTGCACAGCGGAAGTCACCGTGGGCGATCGATGCTTCCGCTGCAGCCGGCCCGGTCACAAGGCAAGTGCCTGTGATGCCCCGCCTCGCTGCTTTAGATGCGAGGCGGAGGGCAAAACTGCGGACCACCGGGTCGGCAGCACAACCTGCGCCGCCTCGAGGCCAAAGCCTCGTCCGTCCGCTGAGAGCGGTGGGGGTGCCGCTACTGCACGGCCAGATGTTTCTCGGCGGGATGCTGATATGGACGTCTATTAATGTCTGACGCCCATATCCGCATCCTGCAAGTGAATTTGAACCGCTGCCGCGCTGCTCAGGATCTTCTGTACCAGAGCATCCGGCAGTGGTCCATAAACTTGGCCGTGGTCGCCGAGCCGTACTACGTCCACCCGGGAAGCCCGGTGGACGAGGACGGCTCGGCCTGTTTTATCTTCGGGGGGTCCGCCGCAGACAACTCGCGCCTTGCTATCATTGCAAGGGGCCGCGGGTGTGTTGCGGCGGAATATGATGGGTTGGCAGTCGTGGCCACCTACATCTCGCCGACACTGGACGAGACTCAGTTTGAGCTATGGCTCACTGAGCTCGAAGTCGTCTTCGCTGCGTGCCGTCCTCGCCCTGTCCTGCTCCTGGGAGACTTCAACGCCTGGAGTGAGGCGTGGGGCTCCCGGGAAACCAGGGACAAGGGGAGGCTTCTTGAGGACTGGACCAGAACACGTGGTCTGGAGGTCCTCAACCGGGGGAATGTCGCCACCTTCTGGCGGCGGGGGACCAGTTCGGTCGTGGACGTATCGTTCGCGACCTCTGCCCTCGCCGCCCGTATTACTGGCTGGCACGTGGAGGAGGGTGAGGAGACGCACTCGGACCATCGGTACATCCGATTCGATGTCGTCCCCCCACCTGACCTCCCACAGCCGGTAGAAAATCCCCCGGATCCGCGTTGGGCACTTCACCATCTGGATCGGGAGGCTCTCCTGGAGGCATCCATCGTGCAGGCCTGGATTCCGGCACCGGACCGGCCTGCCGATGTGGATGCCGAGGCGGAGTGGTTCAGGAGAGCCATGTCGCAAATCTGTGATGCGGCGATGCCTAGGGTTACACCCAGACCGGCAAGGAAGCAGGTGTACTGGTGGTCGCCAGAGATTGCACAGCTGCGCGCAGCATGCATCTCCGCCCGCCGCCAGTACACCAGGTTTCGCCGGAGGCATCGCCGCCCAGACGACGCGGCAACCCGAGAGGCGGAGCTTTATCAGGCTTACAGGGAGGCTAAAGGTAATCTCCAGGAGACAATAAAGCGGGCCAAGACGGCGGCCCGCGAGGAGCTCCTGGAGACCCTGCAGCAGAACCCATGGGGGCGCCCGTACCTACAGGTCAGGGAGAAACTCCGACCTAGGGCGCCCCCACTGACCCAGAGTCTCCAGCCGCAGCAGCTGGAGCGGGTCATGGGCTCCCTGTTTCCGACGAGCGCGGAGGAGCACGTCCCTCCGCGCATGGCTCCGTCTCTGCCCGACGCGGATAGCATCAGTGAAGACGACGTACCCGAAGTCAGGGTGGGGGAGCTAGGTGCGGCAGTGCTCCGGCTTAAACGCCGGAAAATCACTGCCCCCGGACCCGACGGCATTCCTGGCCGTGCATGGGTCCTGGCCCTCGAAGAACTCGGGCCTCGACTGATGGGGCTCTTTAGCGCATGCCTCGAAAGGGGCCAGTTTCCCAAGGTGTGGAGGACGGGGAAACTGGTCCTGATTCGTAAGGCGGGGCGGCCGGTGGACTCACCGTCCGGATACCGGCCGATCGTGTTGCTCGACGAGGTGTGTAAGCTCTTTGAGCGAATTATCGCGGAACGCCTCGTCGAGCATCTCTCGACGGTGGGGCCAGACCTGGCGGACAACCAGTACGGTTTCCGTCGGGGACGCTCCACCGTGAGCGCGGTCATGCGCGTCAAGAGCCTGACGGAGGAAGCAGTCTCACAGGGCAAGGTGGTGGTGGCGGTGTCTCTAGACATCGCCAACGCGTTCAACACCTTGCCATGGAGCTGCGTTAGGGAGGCGCTCGTGTATCACGAAACGCCTCTCTACCTCCGTCGTATTGTCGGGGCCTATCTCTCGGAGAGGGCCATAGCTTTCCCCGGCTGGCTCGGGCCAGCTCGGCGAGATGTGTCGTGCGGTGTTCCGCAGGGGTCGGTCCTGGGGCCGCTTCTGTGGAACATCGGCTACGACTGGGTGCTGCGGGGTGCGTTGCCTGAGGGCGTCGGCGTAACGTGCTACGCCGACGATACCCTCGTCACGGCGCGGGGTGCAACGTACCAGGAGGCAGCACTCAAGGTCACGACGGGTGTTGCTCAAGTCGTGGGTCGGATACGGCGGCTGGGACTGGAGGTGGCCTTGCACAAGTCCGAGGTTCTGTGTTTTCACAGACCTCGGAACGGTCCACCTGAAGGTTCCAGCATAAATGTGGGAGGCGTTAGCATCGGCATCAAGCCCTCGATGAAGTATCTAGGGATCGTACTTGATAGCCGATGGAACTTCGGACCACATTTCCGAAGTTTGGTCCCCAAGGTGACACAGGCATCGGTCGCGCTTTCGCGACTGATGCCCAACCTAAAGGGACCCAACGCTTCCTGCAGGAGACTGTACCTGGGGATCGTGCGGAGTATGGCCCTATACGGGGCTCCCGTATGGGCGGCGCGGTTGACGGCCAACAACTCAACGCTCCTTAACAGACCGTTGAGGACCTTGGCCGTCAAAACAATAAGGGGCTACCGCACGATCTCCGGAGAGGCTGCATGTCTCCTAGCCGGGACCCCTCCATGGGACCTGGAAGCGAGAGCCCTTGCGTCATTGTTCCAATGGCGCAAGGAGGCGCTGGAGCGGGACCACAGGCCTGCGTCTCGAGAAATCGATGACCGGCGGTCCCAACTCCGCCAGGATCTCATGGAGTCATGGAGGGTGCGACTTGAGCAACCCAAGTGGGGTGCCACCATCATCGCGGCGGTGAGACCGATCATGGACGATTGGCTGCAGAGGCAGCATGGTGACCTCACGTATCGTGCGACGCAGATCGTTACCGGGCATGGATGCTTCGGTAGCTATCTGTTTCGCATCCATCGTGAGGTCACACCCCGGTGTCAACACTGCGAGGTTTCCGACGACGACACCGCACTCCACACGTTGGTGGAGTGCTCAGCGTGGGCGAGTCAGCGCCGGGACCTCGTAGTGGGTCTGGGCGTGGATACCCTCTCGCTGGAGACCATGCTTCAAGCCATGGTCTCCAGCGGGAGTAGGTGGAACGCGGCCGTGTCCTTCTGCGAGCAAGTCGTGCTCGCGAAGGAGGCGGCCGAGAGGGAGAGGGAGCGTGCCCTCCCCGCCGAGTTCCGTAGTCAGCGGCGAGGCCGCCGCAGACTCATCTACGCCCAAGACCATCGACCTCCATGATCGGGGCCTGAGGACGGTGGGATCGCCACCCGTCGTCCTTACAGAAGCAGGCTAGAAGGGTTGCGTGCTGCGGGGCCTTTGCCCCATAGCACGCAACCAGATTCACTCATTGACGCGGGATAAAACCCTACCCCAACGACGCGGGATTGTCATCCCGACCCAACCCCCCGCAGAGACCACAGAGGTGGTCAAAGTCCGCCGGGCGCCACTGGAAATACGTTCTGCTTGTAACCAGAGACGCCCGGCAACGGACGTTAAAGCGGCCGCGGCCTTGGTCGCGGAACTAAAAAAAAAAAAAAAAAAAAAAAGTGTATAGGAAAACGATCAGCTCCGTGTCCGAGGTGCGATCGCCCATTACCGTCTATCGTAAAACGCCGTACAGTGGAGCTCGCTCGAATGGACCAAGAGATACCACGCATTGGATTACACAAGACTTTCGGGTACACTGGGGTACACCGGGAGCGAACAATTTTTACCAAAAAGAACACAAATATTATAAATTCCGGCAATTTAACTATCATAGTGTAATGTTTTCTTTCTAAGACAGACACAAAATATCATGACTTTATTCTTGGAGGTGTAGACAGAGGTGCTTTCGCCAGTCACTTCGTTAACACCCACGGGACAGTATATTTGCCAGAACCTCGTTTGTTTTTCAGCAAGTGCCCCGCGGGAAGGGTAGGAGGATTTGGGCCCTGGGGATGTTGATAGGGCCTCTTATTTTTAATTCAGCTAAAATATTCTAAGGGCCCGAGTCTTTCTCACCTGCACACGGTTCACCTGCTGACGGACGGACGAAGCTCTGGATATTTCAGTATTCTATCTTGCCTTTAAGCCTTTTATTACGTGTAACCAATAGTGACTGTCGAAATGTGGGAGACATGAACGCCTCTTTAGGAATAGAGACGTGGTTTTGCGTGGATGTGAAATAATTTTGATTTTTCTTGTTCTTTTTAAACTTCAGTCTCACTTGATCTTTTTTTTTCTAACTAATACCCAAACAGAGTGCGTAAATAAAATATTTTTTCAAAAATTAAACACAACGTGTCAACTGTAGGGAAAGATCCCGATTCAATCCATTGTATGAGTTTTGCGGTTATATAAGTAATAACTAAGAATTTTTTAAAACAAATATTACTACAACTAGCTCCCGGTGTGCTCCATTTTTGTCTACCTTATTTTATGAGGATTATACGATCAGCGTCCACCTTGTCAACGTTCTTACATATACACAGGTTGGACATTGTTACTGATAACCACATGGATCTACTCTATAACAATTCTCTAATACAAAAGGTTGAAAGTTGAAATTCGTTTAACCCAAGAACGGGGTAACTTGGTCCATTTAAAGCGGTAAGGGGAAAATTGACTTACCCTAGATAAAGATGGTAATAGTGTTTTTTTCTCGGACAAAATTACGTTCGGCCGGTAACTGTTTTCTTGTTTACCTTTATTTTGTTTTGTCTATTTTTATGACGGCGCTTGAAGGCGGACAGGAAAAGTGGCTGTTGAGGCAATCGTTGATGGAATAAAGACACCATAACTATTCAGGAGGGGTATATTTTATATGTAGTTTATTTGTAGTACCTTGTTATGTAAAAAAGATACGAAAAATATTGAATTTACATTCACAAATACATAATTTATGTTGGTTTGTAGTAATTACTTTTAAAATTGTTTTTTTCTTTTTATTCTTAATTCTTTTTATTCTTACTTTCCACATTTTCGAGAAGTCTTTTACAGCAATTTGATGAATTTTCATTCATCTGAAAGATGGGCGTTTTGTCATGATAGGTTTACATATATTTTTCTTTTTGACGGGCACTTGGTCCGAATATCAGGCAGTAATCGGAACCTATGTCTTATACATTAAATCTTCGCCATGTTCGTGTTAGTTCTCGGTAAACGGCCGGACCGATTTGGTTAATTTTGGTATGGAAATATTTTGTAAAAGTTCAGAGATTCTAATTTGAGGCATTCACTGGGACAACAAGTGATAAAATAACTGTTTTCCTCAAGGCTAACAACTAAACACGGTGTAAAATTTCTAAATACTACCTATTTTTTTTCTTAAAACATTCCTTTGGCAAACATTTTCATTTGGGCCGCACCTACAGTCGGAGCTGTGCCAAAGTAACCTGTCACATTGCAGTGTCCGTACTTACGTACTGTTGCAGATTTATTCTCACTTACGAAACTCTTGTACGGCGATATTATTTAGATATACTGATAGTTTTAGCATGAAACATCACTGGATGAGCTTGAATGAATGTTGATTTTTATAGTATTACACACACAACATTACAAAATTACGTCATTACCTCCGAAGGTTATTATGTATGCATTTAATGAGTAATGGCGGTTTCCAAGCGCCTTGAAAATATTTGCCAGAATGTTTTCGTCTATAAGTAAGATAGCACTGAATGCAGGCCACAGAAATTATTACCTCAAAACATACTAACCCTATTGCTGCTACCCGGCTCTACATACCTACAATATAAAATCTATACCCATTCTATAATACATTATGAACAAACTTGTGTGCTATTCTTCTATGTTATTTATATAATTTTACAATATGAATCACAAAAACTATAGTCTTAGAAAAAGTTAGCATACTTCACTGCTTATAAAATATGAAAAACCCTGATCGGTGTCGTAGAACACCTTCAAAAATGCTGTGAATCGAAACCGATCAGGATTTATTACCGACAATCGAAAGCACAAACCATTACCATTTTATAATCGCATCAGCCAGGACCTGTGTTGCGTACCAAATCTCTGCGTAGTCCAATCTCATACATAGATTAGGTACATACGAGATTATTTTCAAAAGTTATTTGTAATCTGGATTTGTCCACTATACAATTGAATCTTCGTTGAAATCCATCCAAAGCTCGTTGAAAGGACAATATTAGGTTTTATTTCCTCCTGCTAGGTACCTGTTGTATGGGACATTGAATGTAATATCGTGAGGGTCATGCCTCTGCCAAATGGCCTCGGCCGATGCCAAATTAGATCGTAAAGGTTAAAATGTGATACTGTCTAGGTACTTCATATTTATTTTTCTAGGTATTGTTGTTTAATGACCAGTTATGGCCGATGTTCTTTTGGTAAATTTTATTTATTTGGTTTGTTGAAAGAGAAATGGGTTAGCATTGTTCGTGGATGTTACTGTAATGTTGCTTTTAGTGGGATGTTTTGCTAGTTTCTTTTATTACCTATCATTTTAGGGTTAACTAATTCATAATGAAAATGTTTTTAAATATTGTATGGATAATATTTACCCGGAGATACTGGATAGGATATATATGTGGATTGAAAATGTACATAGATACCGATTACTGTAGTATACAGAGTGTAACATTTAAATGGGTCAGTTTGGGAAAGTTTGAAACTATAGGCACACGAAGATCTGATCCTTCTCTTTTGATAGTTTTCGATTTTTTGGCATTGTACCACTGCATTCTTATGTTAACCATAATAGTTTACCAATTGACCACTGTTTGTGCAATCTAATTCAAATGTCGGGAAACTACAAGGTATCGTGAGACAAATATTTCATATGGCCGTGGGCAGACCCGGTGATATCAACTAGTATTTCCGTAGTAAGTCCACAGTATTTTCTGTAGTGTTACAGTGTTGTTAGATCGTGGAGACGATACCGGTTCAAATAAATTTCCAAGTGAAATTTCTTTATTTTGCACTGAACTCTGAGACGCCCGCGCTGAAACCAACTAACTGCGACGCTTAGATAAAAAACATTGGATGAGACATTGAATAAGTAGTTTATTCTTATAACCATCACGCCTAAGAAAAGATGGAAGGAATGCGTGTAAGAGGATATGACAAGGAAGAGTGGCCTTTGAATAATTGGGATAAGGGAGGGAGATAATTACCATTACCACAGAATAGGGAATAGTACTTACATACAGAACTTGAACTCCGACGTTAATTAAAGAAAACGTTAGGGTTGTCCAGTAAACCAGCATAATTTGACCAATAATTATGACGTTAAAGCCTCAATATCAATTCTATGGTCAATGCCGTGTCCCAAACAAGAGACAACCATTACAACTTCAAGTTGTAGCTGACGTCACCTATTTTTTGCGATTGTTAGGCGAGTGACATATAGCCCTGCCATTACGCCCATATTCCGGAAGGGATACTGAAACTATGCCTGCAATTTTGTTAGTCACACGTTATAAGGGCACACCGGGTAACGGCAAGCCCATTGCCGTTACCGGGCACTACTTATAGAAAGTCGAAATCATCTCTGTAATTCAAACCAAAGTTCCGTTTAGTTCTTTCCTGGCTCAAATAGTTAATATCGCCATTCAACGTGACATCGCAGCCACCATTCTGAGAACCTTCTAGTTAGTATTTTTTTCAACCCACTTCCAAAAAGGAGGAGGTTCCCAATTCGAATGTATATTTTATTTTTATTATTTTTTTGTCAGTATTTTTTATTGATTGATTGAGTTATGACGCGGAGAGATTTGGGCATTAACCTTTAAATAAAATACACGTCAAATTTTAACACAACAACCGACTTCAAATTACCGAAATGGTATCAAATAACTGTCAGAATGAGACCAAACACTTGGAAAGAAGTAGCTTTCATTAAAAAAAAATCAAAATAGGTTCACCCAGTGCAAAGATATGAGGTAACAAACATAAAAAAAAACGTACAGTCGAATTTAGAACCTCCTTTTTTGGAAGTCGGTTGAAAATACAACTTTTTTAATTACGCGACCCAAGGCCGTGGCCGCTCTCACGTCCGTTGCCGTTGTTGAAGGTGTTTCCAGTGTACTAAGACTAGTAATGTCTGTATAATGTTGCTAACAACATTTTGCTACATCTATGCGGTTGCGAGTGTGTGTCACTTTTTTCTAAAGCTTATTTGATTATGTGAATTAACGGTAATGACAGTAATGCCATTACAAAATTCTCGTTCCTATCCAGTTTTGTAAATGCCTGGTACTTCACCTATCTTACTCACGGGAACTTTGCCATAGTAACCTGCCACTGTACACGTATACTGACATTCTACTAAATTATATAGATACATACCTAATACTCGTACATTATACATATTTTATTTGTGTTTTATTTAAGTAGACACATACAATAAAAAAGGAACTAGATTATACAAAATAAAAAGTACATTATGTAGGTTTATTTACTTGCAAACATTTTATATTATCTGACGTTTCGACCAAGTTGCGTTGCGCAACCTGCAACCCGATTAAAACATCAGGCAAAAAAAAATATCTACCTATCTACATCAAATCGACACGTATTCATTTTCGATAGGAATCGCGAATGTTTAAAATTAAACTATTTACTTACTGTTCATATTTTATCACACTGATATGCTCAAATGAATGTTTGTTATGCTTAAACGACTGGACTAACATTGAAAAAAAATCGAATAGATGTAGTAGACACAATATTTTGAGTTAGGGACTTTTTCGTAAGAGTTCGGAACGAGAAATCTATAAGCATAAGCATAAGCAAGTTCATTACATAAAAAGGTAGACTATTTTTCCAATCATCAATAGCTAAGCCTAACAAAATAGCTGACGAGAGATAAAACAAGAAAGTGAAGATGAAGATTTATCGGCAATCACATAAAAAGCTTAAACATTACCTTCGAGCCTTGAGAACTGAATACTGCTGGTTCTACGGTAAACTTGGGACAAACAAACAACACAATGCTTGTTATTTATGTGAAACAAAACTAATGAATATATGAGTACGTATTGATTGCAAAGGTATTACGTATATATACTACCTTTGCGTTCTAGAAGATTGTTATGTTTTAGTTAGCTACGAGAGTTAATTAGAAATAAGTTACTTCAACTAGAGGCTCTATGAAAGTAAATTAATAATGTTAAGAAATTAAATTTTATGCATACAGTACAGCCCACTTTTTTCTATGTAAATACTTATATTTTATACTAAAGTCTGAAAAAAATGTTTACTACACATGTCTTATGATTTAGTAAACGAATCCAAGACCCAAATATGGCAGCAGCTCTAGTAAATACGCAATTATCCGAAGTCTAAAAGTTTAGGACCCATTGCAAACCTTTTAATGAATCTAATTCAAAAACAGTACTCCATACTAACAGCAAAATTATACTCAATGTGCTTTGAGAACTAATACAGTGTAAGTAAGCAATAAGCATTTCCATGTAATTGGCTAAATTAAGGAGGCGCTGCGGTGACACAGGGTGTGACGTCGACAGGCGCATTCTGTTCGGAATTTAATTTAAATGTTGGCACGTTAAAAATTGGCGGCAAACGTTGTTACCTGTCGCGTGTCACACGTGACGCATGTCTCTCTGGGCTGACGTGACTGACAGCTTGTAACGAAAAAATAACTGCAGAGCTAGAAAAAATTAAAATAGCTTTTGAGTTTTGTTTTATGAATTTTGGAATAGAAGTTGCTGTTTAGTATTTAGTAATTTGCATTGTGTTTTATATACAGAACCTCATATAATGCAGCTGTTGTTTTAAATGTGATTACCAACTAGGTACATACTAGCAAAAGTTCTAGTTCATACGCTTTATACAGCGTTTTTGAGGTTTGACTGAAAAAAAAATCAGTAAGTATTTTGTGTTAATTATATTATGTATCTAGTTAACTTGAATTTGAACAGACATACTTTTAAACTGAGATAGGTATTAAACTGACTTTTTGTAAACTGACATTATAATCTTTTAGGCTAATTATCAACATTGACATTATGTTTCATTTCATTTTTGTCGCGACTTCTATTTAATATGACCATTGCTATTTATTTCTATTGCAGAGGTGCATTTTTAGTCCCATGTAATAGGGGGCAAGCCTATTGCCGTCACCGGGCAAATTTATCACGGGTAATGTCCCAATGACCGAGTGAATTTAATAAAAAGTAGCAGCTATATTGTAATTTTGAATAAAATTTAAACCCTTGCCTTGCGATGAAATGTTGAAGAAAGGCAACCAAATCTTACGTGCCAGCCGCTGTGGCACAGCCAATTAAAGTCCTGGGCGTCTCGGACTAGATATTAAGCATAAAAATTATTAACTTATAGTATTTTGATTAATGTATCAATTACTATAAGTTAATAATGATTATGCTCAACATATAATAATGTATTATTTCTTGGTAATTAAAATAAAATATACTTCAAAATATTGATCTGAATAAATTCTTTGTTACTACTCGTAATAATATACTAGTAATATACGAGTATCTCAAGTTTAATTATTTAAAACTTGAGATACTCGCATATTACGTTAAAAAAAAATATATAAAAAAGTTTTCACACTTTCGGATTACAAATAAAACGTGATAAGACAATCCACTTTCTCCTCAAATAAATTCACGAAACTCAAATAAGATGAACAGAATATTTTTTAAATTCCTCTTTGAGAGTCGAGTCGATTAAAATTAAACGTGTTTCAACCCCCTTCCTTTTATCCAGTTACGTTGTAATTTTTATTTTCAACAATTCATCACGTCGCTGTTTCTTAGGGCCCGTCACGCTGCCTGACAGGTGACGCCCGTCGCGACCGTTTTTTTTTTGCAAATTAATAAATTGTATTTTTACGCTTAGACCACTTTGTTGAGAGGGCTTGCGTCGTTTAACGTGAATAATGTTTTACGTCTTTTTGAGTAAATGTTTAACTTGTTTTATGAGGTTTTTGATTACGTTTACTATGTTATGTTGGTGTATATCTAGAAAACGTAATTAGTTATTTAAAAACGTGTTGAAAATCAAATCACAGTAAACAGATGGACAGACCATAGACTATAGTATTAATAACATTCTTTAAAAATTGCTTTTCGCTAGTGAAAATAGTTTTGAAATGCCAAGGTATTTTCATTTTTAACCGAGTTCAGATAAATAGGTTTCTATGTTCGTCGGTAACATTTTTTATGGCTTTTCGTTTGACTGATTTGATATTTATTATTTACGAGCGTATAATTAAGTTATTTAAAATTACTTTCTGTAGTATTTTTATTATAGACTAGACCCAACTCAAGGCACAATTATATTATTTGTATGTATACACATTAGTACATTGTAGAAACCAAGTTTCTGCTACTTTGTTTTTACCAACTAGTCGGATGTTTTTTACCAACTGTTTTGGACCAAATACTCTGTTTCTATTAGAGTATTGGTTATAAGGCTTTTTGGCGATAACCACGGGCATTTTTTAGTATTAATCTCATTTGGGCATAGAAAGACTACGATACAAACCAACATGTCAGTTTCTACACTTAATATTAACACGTCTTTAACAAAACCATTACACAGAGTAGGGTAAAGTACCCCTACAACAGCCAAGTGGGTGTATAATACAGGTGTTAGCAGGAGCCTCACGTCTGCACAGATAATTAGATGAAGCTCATTAAAGACCCTCGGTGAGGCGGTTATCGGCACGTGCCCTTTTCGCTCACTGTTGTCGCGACTGTTTTTCTTAATATTGATTAGGTAGCTATGTCAAGATTGTCTGGGACGTATGAATTCTTTATTTACATTCTTTGAGATGTTTGGGTTTATTGACATCACTTTTATCTATACTAATACTATAAAGCTGAATAGTTTAAAAACCACGAGGTTTTTATTTCTTAAATACGAATGCATAGATACATGGGACATTTGAGTTGGTCTCATAACGTATTACTATAAGTTCCACCGGGTGCTGACAGTCAAAAGTATAAACTAAAAAGTATATTTTTTTAATGTGCTAATCTTAGGAACTAACTGGCTTAATTTTTTTTGGGTTGAATGTTTATATGTATAGGCTACATGACATTACACTACGATGTATAAGAAAGGATTAAGTATTCATAAAAATCACGAATAAAACCATGGGAATAGCTAGTACATAGTCATG
This sequence comes from Nudaria mundana, assembly GCA_963556515.1. Classification (NCBI taxonomy): domain Eukaryota; kingdom Metazoa; phylum Arthropoda; class Insecta; order Lepidoptera; family Erebidae; genus Nudaria; species Nudaria mundana. The sequence goes on from OY748295.1 coordinate 22,286,260, forward strand.
TATACTCATCATTAACCGAGCCTTTTCCCAACTCAGTTGGGGTCGGCTTTCCAGTCTAACTGCGATTCGGCTGAACTTTGATATTTTCCGTGAAGCGACTGCCATCTGACCTTCACAACCCATGGGCGATATCGAAGTTACAGAACTTCGAAAAATCAAAGAATAAAATCAAAAGTCCGACCGGTCTAACTACAGAGTTAGACCGGCCGGGCTCCAACTACCCCTAACGACTGCCATAGATGTTAGTAGGACAACCGGGACCGACGGCTTAACGTGCTCTCCGAGGCACGGAGGGGTCTCAATGTCTTAAGAAATGGTTACCCGGCCTGAGTCGATGTTGCTTAAACTTTGCAATGTGTTAACATTGTCGGTTACCACTAGACCACGAGCCCCCTAGACCACGAGCCCCGTACTTGTACCTATACTATAAAATACACAAACAAATTGTGTCTATCACCTAGGAGGAGACAGGCGTTTAATACGTCCAGATTTCGCCAATATTTTTTTTCAACTTTGGATGATATTAGGCTCCATTTTATCCCATTAAGTTAAAAGAGATAAGTACCTAGTAGTACTAGTATATAGTGCCCGATAACGGCGATTGCCTATTGGTTTACCCAACAAACTACTGGCAGGACGTGGATGTTAATAAACCTCTGCCTACCTCCTTGAGAATAAATTCTTAGTTACGTATTTAGCCTATGGGGATAGGTCGCTAAAAAATTCTCTTGGATGATACCGCGAATATCCACTAGTATCTAAACAAACTACATAGAAAGATAGTAGACGCAAACCCAGCACTATCATTAACAACCGGTGGGGCAGGAGTCAATAGTTCAATATTTATGACCCGGGGGTCGAACCGGGAGATTTATGGTAAAGGACAAGTGGTCTCGGTCACCTGGACTGATTTACTGCTCAACTGATTGTGAAAGAGTAAATACGGTGCCATTTTGCCTTGACGTTTAGTTTGTGGTTGTTTGTTGATGACTGTGTACATAGGTATCGTAACATACCTATGTTGTGTGTTATGAAAAGATTATTGTTTAGCCATTAAAAATATGCATGAGATATACAGCCCGTTGACAGGCAAGTGGACAGTATATTAATAGAGACCCGTTATAACCCAAATTTAAATTTGTTTTTAGTTGTCTATTTTTATAAAAGATAATTAAACCTGACATATTTTACAATCTAATAAGGTAATTAAATTTTATAAAAATTGAGGGAAATGGAACAGGAGACTATGAATGATCTTCAATATGTTGGTCGTAAATATTAAAACAAGTATTGCAAGAATTTTAAAAATATTTGTAAGCCAGCTCATAATATTATAAAAATAAAATAACCAAAACAATAACAAAACCTGTGAATACAAAGCATAAATTAAACGTAGTATGGAAATGAAACGATCCTGTTTAGTAGTCCAGACTAGCCGTGTCGTACTCTCGTAATGCATGCCGTTGTGACTGGCGATGGCGCGGCGTATAATGTAACTACTATTTACCTGAAGTACCGAAAATAATATAATTTTATACTATTTAAGCCACTGAAGTACGACTCATAAAACAATTACGTTAGCTTGACCTGAGGCTTGACTCAGTTCTGGAATTCGTTAGCAATGAACTGAATAATAGTCTCTATTCGGATGATTTTTAAGCATTCCAATAATAGAGAGCGACAAATTGAATGGGCATTTTATAGGTTTCTGAACACTACATAACGTTAAATGTACTTTATGAACGTATTCAGTTAATGCCCTGCATCGCGACTTCATTCGAGATCCTGTGTAATATATTGCATTGCTGCTCCGCTCTTATTATTCGTAGCGTGATGAGTGATGACTGATGATATCCTTCCGTCCTTCCTCACTATAGATATTTAATACATCAAGATTTTTTCAATTCAAACCTGTAGTTTCTGAGATAAGCGCGTTAAACCAAACCAACTCTTTAGCTTGATAATATACTAGCTGTGCCCACGGTTTCACCCGTATTTTTCATTACTGATTCGCTCCTAGCAGTTGTTAAGTTAAATAGCCTTTAGCCTTCCCTGATAAATTAACTGTTTAATACAGAACGATATTTTCAAGCATATATGTACCTATGTGATTTGCAAGTAGATATACAAATTGTGAATGAAACTGAGGAAGCGCTCTATTGACAGATTACCAAAACCGACATTTTCAATCCCAACTATAACCACTAAACCGTACCGAAGGGTAAAATAATTACCGAACAGTTACCCAAGACGTAATAAGGGTAAATAGTTCAACGGCAGGGTGAACCGTCCATTACTGGCAGGTATTAATCGAAAAAGTTCAGGCACAGGTTATTGACTCGGCGTAAAGTTTTCCAATAGCCGCTATCTGGTGTATTTACCCTGCGAGGTGAGCCCGTTCATTGTTTTCTGAGTGCGTAATTAAGCGTGAAAGTCGGAACTGTGTGTCTGTTACTACTTTGTTCTGTTAACTTCATTCTTATGGTTTGATAATAGGAAGAAACGTTTTAGAAGTTTCGATTTATTTAACTGGTTTGTAGTTATTCGTATTGCAAATTTATTGTTAAACTTTATCTAACCTTACTTGTAATATAAAAGGCTCCTGAAAAAAGGAAAGCTGGTCTTAGATTTTTTGTACAGCTCCGGTAGTAAAGTTGGTTAAGCCTCGTTGATGTGACTTCGACTCCCAGCCACACACCACTGATGTGAATCTGTTCCTATCAATGTCAAGTTTAAATAGACTGGATGATCATATCACGTGGATCTAGTAACTCGTATTTTCGATTGCTGGAACAATAATCAAGGCACAAACAATCGGCATCTGATGGGCGCTAAAAGGTTAGCGTGAGTGAGTCACAGGTAGCGGTAGGTTCTGACTTTCTTTGCTCAAAGACGTAAAATATGGACCTTTATCTGACTTTTCCTTTATCAGAGTTTTTCCTCGGAAATGATGACTTTGGTAGAAATCCTGCCCTAAAATCAAAAGAAAAGAAAAAAATAGGTGTTCAGCATAGTTTTAGAAATGACGAAGAGTATGTCGTAAGGGAATGCATTATATTATAATTTATTTCCTCGTAAATATAGACAAACAATATTTCATCAAGACGTTACAGAACCAGACAAAACCAATTTCCCTCAGCCAATTCGTTTTATCCTAGATTTTAATTTAGTATCCAAGTCTAGGTCGCCTAAATCATACCTGTATGACAGGTAACGGTCTCCGGGCCAACTCGGCTGTGCAAAGATAGTAATAAATTGTCCCCTAAGTGAAGGTGGCCGTCGTAAACCCTATGAGGGAGCAATGGGCTGTAGAAGCATTTTGATAGCACCTGCCATAAAATCTATGCAGTTCAATACTTCGAAGATTTCTCGATTTGATCGGTGGATTTTAAAAAACATTTCTATTTTTAAATTATAAATAAATAAATATTTTTGGACAAAATAAAATAAAATAAAATAACGTTTATTATCTTTGAAATTTTCAGAAAATTATTTAGATTCGTCAGAAGTTGGTGTGACTCTACCGAGGGTTCCAAAATGCAACGAGACTGAGAAGAGCCCTCAAGAAACTCAGCTCGGCTTTTTTCAAAATATTTCATCTTAAATCTAATACAGAGTTATTTAGAAAGGAGCAATTCGTTACGTTGTTACAACCAGGCCGCCTTGTCATCTAAGAAATCATTAATACTATAATAAGCTTTATGGCACAATTTACTTTTTATTAGTTTTTTAAATTTATTGACAGATAAATTTGCTATTTCGGTTGGCAATGTATTGTACATTCGAATAAAGTTCCCCGCAAAAGAATTACTCACTTTATGAAGCCTAAATTTAGGAACAGCCAGTTTATCCTTATTTCTTAAGTTTAGATTATGATTATCACTATTTTTCACAAATTTACTTTTGTTCTTGTGGGTATACAATAAAATTTCATAAATATACTGTGAATACACTGTAAGGATGTTAATATGCTTAAACTTATCTCTTAATGACTCCCGAGACCCCATTCCATAGATAGTCCGGATAGCCCTCTTCTGCAACACAAAGATGCATTCAATATCGGCAGCGTTACCCCACAGTAGTATGCCATATGTCATGATACTGTGGAAGTAGTTGAAGTAGACAAGACGCGCCGTTTTAATGTCTGTAAGTTGTCGGATCTTTTTGACAGCATAGGCTGCTGAACTAAGCCTGGCGGAAATTTTCCCGATATGAGGCCCCCATTGCAATTTGGAGTCTAACGTTATGCCCAGAAAGACAGTGTCATCGACCAATTCTATTATATCATCCCTAACCTTAACACTGGTTTTAACAAGTCTTACATTAGGTAAGGTGAATCTTACACATTTAGTTTTATTTTCATTTAATAATAAATTATTAGCACAAAACCAGTGGACTATCCTAGAGAGGGCAATGTTTACATCGTCAAGTTCGCGCTGTCCACGTTTAACTTTAAATATTAAAGAAGTGTCATCAGCAAACAAAACTACCTCGTGGTCGTCTCTTATGAGGTGAGGGAGATCATTAATATATACTAGAAAAAGAAAAGGTCCCAAAATTGAACCCTGCGGTACCCCCATTGCTACAGGAGAACCAGGTGACTGTTTACCATTGATCACTACTTTCTGGACCCTATCACTTAAGTAAGAATTGACGAAATTCAAGGCCGTCCCCCGGATTCCGTAATGATCAAGTTTCTTAATTAAAGTCTGGAGCTGAACGCAATCGAAGGCCTTAGATAAGTCGCAGAATACACCATAAGCATCATATGACTCATCCCAGGCCCTGTATATACACTCTAATAATTTAATACCGGCATCAGTGGTGGACCGACCACGAGTGAAACCGAATTGTTTTGTATGTAATAGTTTATTAACGTTAAAGTGATTTTGCATTTGATTAAGCATAATTTTTTCAAAAATTTTACTAAATGTAGGTAGTACAGAAATGGGACGGAAATTGGACGGATCTGAAGTACTACCCGATTTAAACAGGGGAATTAATTTACTAGATTTCATTAAATCAGGGAACACACCACTATCAACACAATTATTAAATATTATTACTAGTTCAGGAGCAACCATTTCAATAAAAGAATTTACTAAATACACAGAGATGCCCCAGAGGTCAGCTGTTTTCTTGATATTTAAAGATTTAAAAGTTTTTAAGATAGTGTTTATGCTAACTTTACTGAATTTAAATATAACGTTACAACAAGGAACGTTTGCTTTTAACAAAGATTCTGCAATGGGGGTTGAAGAGCCTAGGGTTTTTGTCAAATCTACAGGAATTCGGGAGAAAAAAATTTTCAAATTCGTTAGCGACCTCGAAGTCTGATGTAGTTATTTTACCATTTATATTAAGTTTAAAATGATTATCATTTAATTTTTGTTGACCTCTTTCCGCGTTTATAATTTTCCAAGTAGATTTAACTTTGTCTGCACTATTGAGAATTTTATCACTTATATATTTTGATTTAGCTGCTAAACAATCTGCTTTAAACTTTTTTGAATAAGTTTTAACATAATCTAGAAATTCAACTGATCTATTAAACTGTCTTTCTGAGTATAGTTCATAAAGTTTTTGTCTACTTTTGTGTATACCCTCAGTGGCCCATTCACTGAAAGTAGGACTATCACTAATCATGACCTCCTTAGACTTGAATATGGAGTTGAACTCGTTGTAAAAAGAATCAAAAAATAATTTATACATTACATTTGGATCTAAGCCCAACCCTCATACGTTCCAAGCGGTCACCAGTTATTGGTCTACATAATATTTTACGTTTTATAACTTTTTCTTTAGTGATTTTAAAAGATGCTATTTGCCCACAATGGTCTGAATCTAGCTTTTTTATAATACTTTTACTTTCTGGCAACATATCGCTGTATATATTATCCAGGCAAGTGGCTATTGTATTACAATATCTAGTAGGCTCCAAAAATAAGTTTGTAAGATTGTGTGATTTAAATAAATTTAAAATATTATAACTCATAGGCGTATTAACAAGTAAATCGACATTAAAATCACCACATACTATTAGGTACTTATTAGTTTTTCCAAGTTTACATAGAACTTTGTCAATAAGTTCCTCAAATTCGCAAAAGGGTGAGGTTCCAGGTTTATACACGCATACTACTATGAATTGCTCCATTTCCACGCACGACAGTTCGACTTTACACTCTAGAGAAAGAGACACAATATCTTTCCGTTCTTTAAATTTAAGTTGTTTATTTAATAAAATCAAAGATCCCCCTGTACTGTGGTCACCCTGCAGAATGCACTACCAACCCGGTGATTACTGAAATTGAACAAGAGCTCATACGGCTTACGCATATGTTCTGTAATACAAAAAATATCAATATTATCTGAATTCATTAACAGTTCCAACTCTAACTCTTTGCCATGTGTTAAACAACCAATATTTTGATGCCCTATGTTGATATAATTTACATTTTTTGATTTGGTTTGATTTGGAGGGCATTTTTTAACATAATTAATATTTGTAACTAAATTTAATTCAATTAAGGGACTATGTCTGCTAAAGGGTAATATTGCCTCTGTTGTCGTAGAACTTAATTTAAATTACTTGGAACAGATTCCAAAGTCTTAACACTAAATCTACATTGCTCAATAAAAGCAGTTTTGTCAGCCAAGTTCTTGGCTGAAGTGTAAAAATAATTGAATAGCAAACTTGCTATTTGTCTCTTATAATGCTTTGGTAGAAAATACCTACCTTTGTTTACATAAACAATATGTTTGTTATTGTTAAAGTTACTGTCAGAAGTTGACAAATTGTATTTATATACAGTTCTCTTAAAAACAGAATTAAAGTCAATTACATGGAATTTATTATTATATTGGCTAGTTAAATTGAGTTGTAAATTTATCTTATATCTAAGAGAATTTTCCACGTCTGGCACACCTTTTATGTATGGTAATGTAAACATTACTACATGTTCAACATTTAAGTTTTGCATTTTGTCAAAGTATAGGGATAGTTCATTTTTGTTAATTTTACCCCTGTTTGAGCAGAAAATAATTATTTTACTGTTTGAGTCATTTTCACACAACGTCATCTAGCCCAAATTAAGCTAATATAAGCTTGTGTTATGGGGTCTAGACGACTGATAAACATACTTATATATTTCTAAATACATACATATTATACATAGAAAATACCCAAACTCCGAAACAAACATTTGTGGATCACACAAATAATTCGATTCGACCCGGAATCGAACCTGGGACCTCAGGGGCGGCAGTCGCATACTCATACCACTGAGCCACCGACAATTTCCTACAGGCAATTTCCTAATTATTTTTTCACCAAAATCATGTGATCTCCTAGGGTGTAGACAGAGGCACTCATTACGCGCACAATTAACCAACTATAAGATCCGCATAATAGAGGGCCTATTGACGTTTCTTTTTTGTTTTTTTTTTAGTTCCGCGGCTCAAGGCCGCGGCCGCTCTAACGTCCGTTGCCGGGTGTCTCTGGTTACAAGCAGAACGTATTTCCAGTGGCGCCCGGCGTATTGACGTTTCTAGCTTAGATTCTTGTCTACATAGAACCTGTTTTTAAAACCAATATTTGTCCCGATCAGGAATCGAATCTATAGTTTTATAATCAGAGTCACCATAAATCTAAGACACTACGTGTTTTATTATAAACCAGCTAATTACTGGTGCTCTTCCTAAAAAGTAGGCTATAGCACTCGGAGATAATGCAGCAATGTATATATAACTGAAAATACTCGTAATAAACAAAATCGGTTGATTAGTTTTGAAGCATATTTAATTCAAACAAAAAATCCTCTTATAATATTCAGTAGTATAGACTAGCCAGGAGTTGTGAGTCCCGTGGACCGTAGTCCTACCCCCGTTCCGACAAGTATCGGCTGAGCTGTTTCCGAGATAAAAAGTATCGTATCAGCACAATTGAGCAGCTAACTAATATACAAACTCTCACATTTATCATATTGGAAGGGAACAGATAATCATGGTCAATACGACATTATAGATTGCTACCTACACACATAAGAACCACACGTAATTTGTATTAGAAGATGACCCAACGTTTTTTAAAAAAAGTAAAAAACTTACGACACATATACCGAAGCTCATACAAGTGACAGCCCTATAACTCACACGCCGACGCTTAAGGGTCATCACTTTATTGTGGAATCCCACGTGAGGCTAGACTCTTACACCAATAACCTTTACACAACTCTAATAAACGATAACCAACCTTAAATCTATGTTGTAACGTAAATAAAGAACGCATTTATAAAAATGTCTTCTCTTATAAATACAAATTTTTATCTACATTTTATTTTTTTATATTCATTCTTATTCATTTGCAATAAAGTCGTAACTGAGTGTAAACTAGTTTGGTGACGTCAAGATATACCAGATGGTCTCATTTGCATTGGACAGGAGAGAAAATTGTCTGTTTGTCACCTTTGGTTGGGTAACCGTGGACGTTTGATATATATAATATTTGTTTAGTATTTACAGTGAAATGTGTTTGCTATTCCGTCATATTTAATGCTGTTTAACCAATGTTACGAAATATGTGTTCTCCATTTAATTACGTCTATGACTTTTTGAATACGTAAATGCGCAAGTGGTTGTAATTTTTGAAATATTTGTTCTTATATGGTAAAAGTTTTAGAGTTTGTTTGTTTTGTCAAGTAATGTAATGAACTATTGAAGTGAATTTCTTTCCAAACTCTTTAACAGCCCCTTTATTAAAAAAAGGTTCTAAAATATCTCCAACTAAGCCACATTTTTTGTCGAGTAAAAAATTGTATCAGCATGTTTGCTGCAAGTGACTTGAAAATATGTAAACCCAACTAAACACGTGCCAACCCTAACGATACAAAATAACCTAAAAAAAATGAACTAAAGAATAATGTCCAAATCAACTGGACGTCAAAGAGGTAGGTATTATTCTTTCTCGTGGACTTTTTAACACATGCTTCTTATAAATATCAACCACATTTCGTCAGCGAAAGTATATTTCCTCCCCTTCCATAATTTATCAAGACATGGTTTCACATAGCTCTCTTTGAACCCGTCTGGACCGCACTAAGGTGTGTGAAAACAACATATTTCATATCTGAATCTTGCGGAGAGCTTTCAGCTTGATCAGTCCGTATGTTTTAATGAAAAGTGCAGTCCTGAGTATGTTTACTGTAGTGAGAATGACTAACTTATATTTACTTTAGACTGCTTCGTTTGCTGCCAAGGGTCTTAAGTCATTGACATCTGCACGCGGTGTCATCTGACCAGGTCGAACGGACAGACGTATAGCCGTTTTGGGACACTTCCCGGCAATAGGTACGCTCACCCCATACTTATTAGGTACCGTAGAACGTGAATAGCGAAATGATGGGCTTACTGAACTCTCTAGGATCCTCCTTTCTAGGATAAATACTTACTTGTTTTACTGTGTGCTTTGTTGACGTAGTGAATACGTCGGAAACTTGAGAATCTTAGGTTTTAAGTCGAAGGAACGATGTTTGGGTCATTCGCGTTATTTGTATCAGTTTTGTTGTCTATATAAAAATAAAAAAACGTATATAAAAATGTATCTCTTATCCTCGCATCACAAGCACTGTTCAGTTTGAGGCAGAGTTAATGTTAATGTAAAATTACAAAACAGCTCCATAACCTCTACCTCCATATAAAATTTCATCCAATTCAGCCATTTTCACACACACATACAAGCTTTAATAAATTACTGCTGACTCCTCACAAATTGCATAGGCCATTCCTATTCTAGAACCTGCAAACTATGCTCCTTATACCCTCGAGGTCGCTTTGCAATGCAGATGCCAAGGTATACGGGAGTGATGAGTGACATTATGTCACGTGTTAGTTACGATCTACCAAGGACTACACTAAGCTGGATAGGACAATATGCTGTGAGAGATAATTTTTTAAATTGGCCACAGTGACATCGTTTACTGAAAGCCGCGGGTATTCACTCAGGAGGATAACCCCAGATGCTTGAACTAGCTAACATATCGGTATTATACTAAGGCTAGAAGCGGTTCTAGTATGAAATGCCTAACTAATAGTTTATTTGATAATATAATCGAGGTTCTAAAGAATAGATTTTTGATTTTCAGTCAGAATTTTATTTAATTTTCAAAGGTAACATTTCAATTTCGGTTCTAGCTTAAAAAAAACCGTGTTACCTAAAATGTCTATGGTTAAATCTTATTTAAATACTTGCATTGTTTCCCAGCCAGGAGATAACTCCGTTTGGAAGTCGGTTGTAATTGCACGTGTCTAAATCTTGGCACCAGAACGACTTCTAAATTATCGCGGAGTACAAGTTTAGTGAGAACTCCTTATTTGTTCACTTACTCAAACGGTCAAATATCAAACTTAAAACACCTTAAAATACAAATAAAACACCTTAAAATAATAAATAAACGTATCTCTCAAATAACTTCTAACCTCTATGGAAGTTATTTTGAGAGATTCGTTTATTTGTATTTTAACGTGTTTTTAGTAGAACTTGTTTTAAGTAAAACTTTTAATTTTGATCGTTTCAAAAAAGGAGGAGTTACGACTGTATTTTTATGTTTGTACCTCATTCTAATATTTCGAATGGTGACCTATCGTGTCAGATTTCAATTGTGTAATTTTGATTTATTTTGTGTAATTTTTTACGTGTTTTTGTAATTTAAAGATGAATTTTGGAAATTCGGTTAAAGGACTGAAAAAGTTTGATTTTACTTCTAGATGTTATAATATTGACTTAGTGACAAATTACGTCAACATTTAAGCAGTTTCTTTGTAAGTTCCATCACCAGTGCTTTAGCTATTTCTTGGGCTCTTCAATTCCTAAGATCTAGATAGAGCTGGTAGATTTGAATGTGGTCTTATTGGTAACTCAATTAATAAGATCATTTTCCCTGAAAAGGGAACGGACGTTAAGTCAGATTCATGCTAAGACTTTCCAAATTTCCGATTTATATTGTACAATATTTAAAGATTGCATTGCTTTGCAAAACAAAATCCAAGGAATAAGTTTTCCTCAATAGCACGCAACATAATAGGGTGAGTGTGACTTTTACAGTCCATGCGAGTTACCGACCACAACGTAGTTCAAACTGCACTTTTTAAACTCGTTGTCGTGTAAACATTTGTTCACAATACTTGTATTTACTTTCACCTTTTACGTGAGTGGTCTTTGTGGACCCGACAGATATTGTTACACCTATTCACTTTATTTGTTTGTGGTTCCCTTTGTTAGATTAAATTGTTAAGAACTGGAGAAATGAAATAAAATGTGAGTCGGAAGAGAGTTCGGACTATTTGTTTACTTATATTTTCTTATTATGTTGGCGTTTGGGATGATAAAAGTGTAACTATTTTACAGCAGCTAGTTTTCAACCGACTTTCAAAAAAGGAGGAGAAATACTCAATGCGGCTGTATATCTTTTTATGTTTGTTACCTCATATCTGACTCATATCCGACTCATATCCGACTGGGTGAACCGATTTTGAAATTTTTTTTTAAATTGGAAGCTACTTTTTCCCAAATGGTCCCATTTCAATTTGGTCCCATTTAGACAACTATTTAGTCCCATTTCGGTAGTTTGAGGTCGGTTTCTGTGTCAATTTTTGACTTAGTATGAGAATAGAAGGAGGTTCTCGATTCGACTGTATGTTTCTTTTTATGTTTTTTATGTCCATTTTATTCAGCGTCAGTTTCTTTTGACGCAACGCTTCAAATAAAGCCTAGGACTAGTTATTGCGATTTCTATAGTCATATATATTATTAGTAATATTAAAAATCACAACTTTACACCCAAGGGTGTAAACAAAGGAGTATAGTATGTTCACATTTAGCCAGTGATGTGAGTACCACGTAATTATAAGGGGCAAATCTATTGGCGTTTCTAGGTACTTTAGATATTCATTTTTGAAAAATAAACTCACTTGTATACTATTCCACAGATTTGAACTACGTGCGAGTAAAGTAGACTTGATCGAAGATGTTGAGCTCCTTAGTAAAACTAATAGCAGGTATTAAAAAAAATATTTGCTCAATAGTTTCCTCAAGGAGTTTATAAGAATGTTTTAATTATTACATTATTATCAAGGGAAATATTCTGAGTACCTTTATAATAACAAACGGTTTAAATTAGCTCACACCTATCAGGTTAACTAGTGCAAAGTTATAGCAGCAACTAACAATAAAAGTGGTCGTACTTCGTCAGCGCCCGGGTCGCGGTTCTACTGTAGCTAGTACACTCAAGGGACGAATATCCGAGTAGTGGTGCAGTTATCCTACACAGTTTATTTATATTTTGTTGAATTTAAGAAACACCTTATTTAATTAAGTATTGTAGGCTCATATTTTCACTTCCTAATTAAATTTTTGTCGCATCTCTGTAGGTGAAGATTAAGTATGAAACTTGACTTATCTACCTAGTTTTAATCAGAGAATATCTCGTGTAAGGTAAACTGCGAGTATAATGTAAGATGAGGCAATAGTCGTAACTAAGTAAACTCCTATCGTTACAGAAGTTTACTAATGTCAGTAGTTTAGTGAACCCTCTGGGATTTGATAATAGTAGGTTTAGGGGACTGTGTTGACATTTGATATTAGTTAATGGATTGTTGAGGCGTCTTTTACTGTTTATTTTAATTTATTTTAAAACTTCACTAATAATACCCATACTTTACCGGAAGCATGGGTGGTCAATTTGTTATTCGAAAGTATGAGGTATATTTTATACAGTTTCATTCAAATTAATTCAATAGTTTTGGAGGTTTCATAGTTCTTCCAGGGATTTCCACTAGCTTCGATCTTCGCAAACTGCTTTAGCATTCTCAATTTTCATGCAATCATCGCCGGTTACGGCTACCTTTACCCTGTCTCCGATTTGGTCGTAATATGTATTTGGTCAACCCGTCATAGCTTGTCAATTATTCTCCCGAGTACCCGGAGCGTCCGGCAATGAATTATGGATGGATAAAAAATCACACTCGCTTCATCTCTTTCGTTAATATCCTTTTATCAATTCTCTCTACCAATATGGCTGTATAAAACTTCTCTGTCTATCCTTCGGGGAGAATGGTATAACTTTATATGTGTGGCTACATCTCTTTCAGGGGGTAAAGAAAAGTGGAATTGTGTGTTCATACGTGAGCGCGGTTCATATAATCGGTTTAGCCTCACCTCTGTTCCGCTTGCCGGTTGTAAATCATTGTAAGCCGCACCTGACATGCGTTATCAGACCGGCACCGAACGGCCCGTACCGAGCCGTGGTTATTGGACACTATTGGAGCTTTTCTTTCGATATTAGAAGTGATGGCGGTAAATAATAGATCTTGAATGCAGGTTTCTACTTGAGAAGTAGAAAATAGTTATTTAGAAATTGACGAATAAAGATATGTAACTAATTTAATCCAGAACAATATGACAGCCCTCTTCAAAACTTTTACTTTAATATTATAAAAAGGAACCTTTGAAACTACTGAACCGATTCAGATTAATTTAAACTAATATAAGTATATAACTGAGTGCTAATAGTCTCCTATTTATTATATTGAGTACTTAAGTACTATGTATCAAAAGAGTCTGTTTATAACAGAGCGTTTGCAACTTTACACTAGGTATGCAATGCATTCTGCTGTTGCAATAATTGAGCTGAGATTGTCGATCCGGGTCGAACTCCTAAACGACTGGACCGATCTTTATGAATTCAGATATATGCACTCACAGTGATGGTCAGCATGACCGTGCCAAATTTCAAAAAGATCGGTCCAGGCGTTTAGGAGGAGTTCGATCACGAACGAAATACACGAGTCGTCTAAGAAAGAGCTTCGTAAACTCCGCTCAATAATATAGGTAGATACTCAATAATTATCGCCATTATTATCTCAATCAAAATCCACAGCTCACCACACACGAGCCTACAAATCGATACATCACGGTGACCCATTCTCCTCAATACAGTGCCGACGTTGTGTGTCAATGCTAACAGCTTGTAATTTTTCATACCGTTGCCCAAACATTAAGGGATGAAGCTATTGAAAGATTTGGATGCGGTTAATATGGCAAAGTAACTAAACAACTTATTTTTTTTCCGCCGAAAATTTCCTTATTTTTTCTTCTACACGACTGTAAAATAAAAAACAGAAGACGCCACCCTGGTAAGCCCAATAAAGATGGCTAAATCACAGGGACTGTAAGGAGCAGGACAGAACCACATGCAAAGGAGTTGGAGTTAAAGATTTGCAGGTTGCAGAAATTTAGAGGTTGGTGCCATCGGTCATGGCATGGAAATCGTTCTATTGTATATGGTGTCTCCTTGTCCCCGATTACCAGGGAGCAAAACAAGGTACTTGCAAAAAGTCAGTAATGTTCCTCGGCTTATCTCCTGAATTATAGAGGCGCGATTATTTGTAATTTCAGTATGTACCACATCCAAATTTCTAATCGTTACACATGAACAGCTCCGTCACGCCATGTGACGTCACATGACAGGTGACGTGTTTACACGCTTTTTATAGCCTGTCGGTTTTTAAACGCTCCCCATAATGTGCTCTTTGAAAAATGGTTCGACTAATATCTTTGAACTGTTTACTTCTTAAAAAAATTTAGACAGTAAGTTGGTTTCTGAATTACAAGTAGATAGGGATTTTTTAAACGAAAATTGATTTAATATCTTGTGCTCGGACTGCTGAGACTATAGGTAGGTATGTAACATCGGTCCTGGCTGTTAAATTTAGGTTGGGATACAGAATAGTCATCACTTTTACACTCAATTGATTATATTCATCGAAATAAATTTTTGGTACGCTAACAAGAAGTCAGAAGAGAATTTTTAAATAAGGAATCCGAAAAATTAACTAATGACGGCATAGTCGCGGATGTTCACCATTTAAAACCATTTCCACCAATAGCAAATCAATTAAACCGTCAACTTAACCATCAAACAACAACCCGACGCGATTAATCAACAAACAAAAGCGCAACGTCCAAACGAAATACGTCAGCGAATGACAAATACGTTGAATTCAAAATCAAAAGGGGGTGAATGAGTTTACAGTCGGTTGGTGAATAGAGGCCGAGGTGAAAACAAGTGGAAAATGGGTCGAAAGCCTTCGCTGAATTTATAGCGAGCGTTTATGTTGGCGATGATTGATTCCTATGAGCGTATCCGGGAGGCTCGGGGATGTTCTGTTTAATGTTTTCAAAACTATGAATTTGCATAGTTTTGAAAACATTAAACATTAAATTCTAATCTCTTTAAACTATTAGGTATACCTAGAAATCGTATACTTATGGAAAAATTTGTGAAGATGAATGAAAAGTGGTACATAAATAGACCGTTTTCTGGATAGGTACTATTTTTTTCAGGTAGGTAATGTGTTCCAATGGGAATTAAGAACAAATAAACTATTCGATGCGAGTCGCAGATATCAGTTGCATAAATAATGAATAAAAGAATGAATTATGTAACCATCTCTGATTAAGACGGAGCTTGCGGAGTCTTCACTACGATGTATCAAGAATGTACGAGTATGCGTCACGATAGCGGGCGCATCTCTTAACTTATCAACTTGAAATTTGGCATAAAGATATAACATAAGCCTGTGGTTTGCTCTATAGTTTTTGGTGTATGTGGCTCTTATAGTTTTTGAGTTATTAAGCATTAAAGAAACATGCCTTTGACAGTGCTAAAAGAATTTGATTGTTGCCTCGCGCACGAAATTAAAATTTTTAAATGCAGCATTTGAAAGTTAATAGTTGGCTCGCACCATTGTTGAAAAGTGATTATTTTGAATTTTGAATTTTTGAATTTTTTTATTACTGCTTAGGTTAGGTAGGGTTAGGTTAAGATTCCGCCAGCTCCGTCTTTATTATTTCGATGTAACCGCCCGCGTTCCAGCGAACCGCCCTAGTAATCCAAACAATATGGAATAGAAAATGCATCAACATGAGTTTGAAATATGCATAATTTCTGCCTACGTCTTATATTTTAACGAACTTCACAAATATTTTAGGCATTGGCTTCTTAATTATTCTATCCGTCACCGTCGGAACTGAGTACGCGTAAGCCAGATTGATATTTTTCGTCTCCTTTCCACTTAAAAGCGTTCACGAAAAATCCTAACAAATAGTGTTATAAAGGGAAGGGTTGACGTGCAGTCCATATTGATGATAACCGTGGACGCCCCCTCCCTGCCGTCGAGAGGGGGGGGGGGGGGAGTAATTAGAATAGCAGAGACTACTGATAAATTGGTTTGTGACTTCAAAGTGAGAACAGAATGGTGTTAGTGTTTGTGTTTAAATGAAAATGTACGTTAGAATTAACTTATATCTACTGTGATACGTTCTACCTCAGACTAAAAGAATAACATAGACGGAACGAATAGAACTAGCGAGTGAAGCCGCCAAAAGGGATACTATATAGCAATGGGATACCATTCCGCTCGCACTCCTTTGTGAGCAGCGAGTGTGTACGCACGTGCGATCACGGTTGAACAAAATATTATAAATATGCCGTATTGTGTGGTGAAAAGGTGTAAAAACACTTCAACTATTCATAGGAAGAATGCTGGATTATCGTTTCATAAGTAATTAACTATTTCTTATTAGATTTCATAACATTTTTCTAAATATTTTAGTTGCACAAACTAGGAACACAAAACCTCCGTCATACTATACAGAGTTACCATAATTTTTTCATCATTTCCACAAAATATTTTACAGTATTTATGGGAATTATAAAGTACTGAGTAAAAAAAATCAGTGTCATCAATGTTGACAAGCTCGATGTTTCTAATTATCATCATCATCATTCGTGCGTTAGTCCCGAACTCCCGATCACATCTGTGTCCGGGATCTACTTACTATGCGTGGCTTGGGTATTTCGGCAATCTTGGAATTGACTGCTGTCTGACCTCCCTGCCTGTGTTCTGATCCAATTTATTTATGTTACTGTGTCAGTATTTTAATTTCAGTCTAACACTACAAAGGCCTTAGTCTTAACCTAACGACTATTGATATCTACTTCATGTATAGTCAACGACAAAAGTAGCTTAACCAATAATTCTTATCTGTTGATCACTATAGCTGTTAAACCGATCACAAAATCATAAACAAAACACGAAATATATTAACTTTGTCCTTGGGGATTCTAACATTACTAGTACATTGCTGTGGCACATGCATTGGGATGTAAAAAAGAATAATAAATATTTTTGTGCTAATCAACTTTTGTTGTTGATGTAACTTGTACTTACACTGGAATGGAGCTTTGTTCATTCATCTTAAAAAGGATTATTTTAATTATGGGATTTTTTTTGAAAGCTAGTAATTAAAGTGTGTTTACTCAGTGTTTATCACGTTTTCATTTATTTTAACACTTCCCCATTTTAGGCACATATCATAATAATCATTTGTGTAAATGATATAAAATAATTGCAGATAACATTTACTATAACAAATATGAATTATCCATCATATATGTCCACTAAGATTTTTTGGAGATTTTTCATTTGCTGGCAACATTACGCACACGCCGTTAGTGGTATCGGTACACGGAAATCGGAGTCACACGCACACATTGAAAGTGTCATTTGGCTTCACGTGTTCATTCTACATGTTCCGTCTATATTCTTCTTCTAGTCTGAGCGTTCTACGAAGTTTGTTATAATTACAACAGCCAGTGGGCTCTTTATGAGAGAGTGTGAAGTGCCGAACAGTATTTGGACTTTGAATCACAGATAATAATATAATATAAACCACACGGAAAATAATTTCATAATGATCTGAAAAGAGCTGCGCTAATGCGGAGCTGGGACTGCGATCCACGATGCAATGGCATTGGATGCAACTGGGAGAGCCGTGGTGACATCTAGGGATTCTCATAATACACAATCATTATTATTGAGACTGTCCCTTTATTTGACGACCGAGTGATGTGCCTCTTAACTAAAGTCAGAGATAAGAGATTAGTAGAAGCCATTTTATTTTATTAAAGAAGCTAAAGTAATTTGAAGCCTTAATGATTAACTGGAATTTCCATCTCTATTCGCTTATATTTCAGTTCTCAATTGAGGAATGTTTTGTGAAGGATTGCAGCGAAGGGGCCAAGACATCTATTTACCTGTCCGGTTGGCTCAACACTTCGAACGATTGTGACTAACTTTATAGAGATGCTAAAACCAAAATTAAGGTTAGTAATAATTTCAAATAATAATAATATACATTTACTTTGAAATTTAGAATGTGTTTTAAGAACGAGAGTTCTAACCTCTATAATATTATACAGGACACAGGTATACTGGAGTTTCATTGCAGAGGTATTATTTTTCTGGGTGGTGATGTATTTATACACACATATCATATCTATCATGCACACAATTTATTATTACAACGATTTACCTTTGATATTGAAGCCATAGTGTAAAATAATTAAAATAAAATATATGCAATTAAATGGTTTATTTATTTTATTTACTGGATATTAGTTTCCCTAGTTAGTAATAATAAATCTTAAATACTAGGTTATTAAAATTGAAAATATTGCATTTCACATCGTTATTATTTAGGCATGTACCAGAAAAATATTACAGATCCCAGCAGTTGTAACTACGATTATTTTGAAACTTGTAGGTTTTAACCACTCTATATAGATCTCGCACAGTAACCCAAACAAAAGCATTTATCGCGATAACTCCGGCGAGGCGGGAGCGATTGAAAAACGAAAAGGAAGTGTCTGAAGGTTTTTAAAAAAGAAAAATGGTTGTGAATAGCTTTTAAAGGTGGTCCGAGACAAATGGTGTGCTGACGTGGCTCTGAGCGATTGTTCCGTTAAACCTACATTTAAAAGTTTAATATGTTTTGCATGCCTTCCTTTTGTTTATTATGAAACTTGCAATCCTATATTGGTTCAGTTGTTTTCGAACATATATTTTTACAATTTGATCGAGGTTAGTCGTGTTATTTTTAATTAATAAAATAAAAAAAAACTTGATATTGTAGTTAAGGTGTGCTACCAAGGTCTTAAAGGCCCTTAACCTTACCTGCAAGCGGTGCACCTGCCGATCACCGCAAAGCCTCTGACAAACACGAAAGTTTCAGGCAAGCGGCATATTAATTACTGTCAAAAAGTGGGCGAATAATATGTTCCTGTATTAAATCTCTGATTCCAGGCTTGATAATAATTTATAATATTATGTATAGGTTTGTATTTTACGCAAATACAAACTCATTATCTGTGGATAAACTTTTATAGGCTACCTGCTTCCTAAAATTGCATTCTCTCACAACGAAAGAATGCAATTTTGTTTGGTATTATTTCAACTATGAAGTGTTTTCAACTTCTGATGACGCTCATTTTAATAATATCCATAAGAAAATATTAATATATTTTCAGGTAAATAAGAGTAAGTCTCCAATGTAAAAGAATAAGCATTGCCATACAACGTGGTAATGCTGCCAGCCTTCTCGGTACATTGCCAGTCCGCGACGAGGCGGAGGAGTTCTCTGACGCATGTTGGGATTTAGATGTAATTTTAGTAGGTATAATTAGTGTAGGTAATTTACATAATAATATTTAGTTAGTTTGAATTGTATTGTTTTATGGTGTATAATGTATAATACTTATTGTAAATACAACATAGTATTCTTAAAAAAATACATATTCAGTATCCAATGTACCTATAACTTCTTGAGTTTACTTATCCGGATAAAGAATATCCCGATTGTAACTAAAATGAACTATTTCGTGCAGGTAGCCAGTTCAGTTCAGTGAGTTGGTAACTAAAGTTCAGGCGAAGATGCATTCGAGTCGCGACTATAAATCTAATGTTAGTCAAAGTGTGTGAGCAGGTGAACTTGAGATAATGTGAACTTTGAGAATAGTTACTTTTTGAAGATTATCTGTAGTTTTGAAGTTTAATAAATTGTAAATAGCATCACCAATCTGTAGACGATACTTACATAAATGACGTCTATTTTCCCGAAGGGGTAGGCTGAGGTGTAGTTATTACACATCCATTTTTTCCAAGTCTATAAACGATAGAGTTAGTTAAACAACTCTCTATAGTTACATGATATATTGAGTAGATACAAAAAAACCGGCCAAGTGTGAGTCGGACTCGCGCACAAAGGGTTCCGTACAGCAAAGAAATAAAAGACGGTTTTTGTATGGGAGCCCCCTTAACTATTAATTATATTCTGTTTTTTAGTATTTGTTGCTATAGAGACACCAGAAATACATCATCTGTGAAAATTTCAACTTTCTAACTATCACGGTTCTAAGACACAGCGCAAGACAGACAGACGGACCGACGGACGGACGGACGGACGGACGGACGGACGGACTGCGAAGTCTCAGTAGTAGGGTTCACGTTTTACCCTTTGGGTACGGAAAACTAATGATCTTAGCGTTGTTGGAGGGAAATTTAAAGTTCGGTTCTGAACTTTCGACCTTTAAGCATTTTTTTTTTTTTAAATTGCAATATAGCTTCTACTTTTTTTTTTTTTTTTTTTTTATATTTAGGTCGACAAATTGACGCCACTCGCCTGATGGTAAGCTGAGGCGACGTCTGGCAATTGAGGGCGACTCTCACAGTACACAGGAATACTATAGAGAGTGGCCCTCAACTTGACGACCCTGTAATGTGCCTCTTCACGCTTCGCTTAAAGAGCCCAGGGTTATATGTTGGAGGAAACACGTGCGCAGGCAGGGCGTTCCAAGCCACCATCGTTCGGCAGAGAAACGATCGTTTAAAACGCTCGGTTCTCGCGAAGACGGTTTCCACGGTATGAGGGTGACATCTCTGCCCGGCACGCGTTGTTCGGGATCGGAAGGGAGAGGGTGGGATCAGGTTGAAGAGCTCTTCAGAACACTCACCGTGGTAAATACGGTAGAACGCGGCCAAGGAAGCAATTGTTCGGCGCTGGGCTAGCGGCTCAAGGCTTCCCGTTACCTCCGGACAGTCTATAATGCGAACAGCGCGTCGAGTGCGTCCAGCAAATACTTCGCGGAGCCGTCCCAGAGGTGAGAGCAGTATTCAACGCAGGGTCTAATCTGCGTTTTGTACAGCAGACACCTCTGGTGCGGTGTAAAGAATCGCTTTACCTTGTTCAGTATTCCTAGTTTCCGCGAAGCTAGCCCAATACATCTCTCAATGTATTTTGTGTTATTGAGCTCTCGACGAACGTCTATGCCAAGGATGTCTAGATTGTCCTTCATTGGTAATATTGCATTCTGAAGAGTGGGTAGGGGAAGGAAAGGGGAATTTTTTCGCTGTAAATGCACACGCCTGTGTTTTGTGGGCATTGAACTCGACCAAGTTCTCGGCACCCCATTGGGAGATACTGTCGAGGTTTCGGTCGAGATCACCCACGAGATGTCGTCTCTCCTCCTCTATCACAGATCGCCCCGCCGTCGGACGAACCGAGTAACTCCCGTGCAATGTACTGTCATCTGCATAGCAATGAATGTTCCCGAGGGAAAGCATATCATTGATATGCAGAAGAAAGAGAGTTGGTGACAGTACGGACCCCTGCGGTACCCCGGCATTCACTTGCAAAAAGCGAGAAGCCTGGCCATCGCAGAGGACCCGCACTCGGCGCTCGTTTAAAAAACTGGCAATCCAGCTGCACAGTTGAGGAGGTAGACCATATGCCGGAAGCTTGGAAAGCAGCGAAGCATGCCAGACCCTATCGAAAGCTTTGGCGATGTCCAGGCTAATAGCCAAGGACTCGCCGAACTTTTCCATAGCCTCACCCCATACATGCGTGACGAATGCCAGGAGGTCACCCGTTGATCGTTTTGGCCTGAAGCCATATTGCCGATCATTGATTAGCGAGTGATCCTCCAGGTATCGCATGAGCTGCTTATTAATAAGAAGCTCATGCATGCTCGAGCACCTTGCAAATGACTGAGGTGACAGCTATGGGTCGATAGTTGCCTGGATCGGATCGATCCCCTTTCTTGGGGATCGGTTGTACGTTCGCCTCCTTCCAGGCCTCCGGCACGAGGCCTGTAGAGTATGACAGGCGGTACAGACGCGTTAATACTGGAGACAACTCAGCAGCATATTTTCGTAGCACCACCGCTGGAATGCCGTCAGGGCCACTGGCTTTCCGCGCAGCACTGCCCGTACATCACATTGCCTGATAACAATATCAGGCATAGTGTGGCCACAGTTGGCGATGGCGGGGGGCTGCAGGCCACGGTCATCGACCCGGGAATTAGCCGCAAAGAGGTCTGCGAGCATGTCCGCCTTCTCTTGGGCTTTGTGAGCCAGTGATCCATCAGGAAAACGCAGTGGTGGCAGCGAGGGTTGACAAAAATTTGACTGTACGGCTTTGGCCAGTTGCCAGTATCCACGGCTGCCCGTGGGATGGGATGTGAGCTCCTGACCAAGCCGCGCGACGCGCTGGGCTTCCGCTCTCTTGAAGGCCCTCTTCTTCTCTTCTTCTTCTAATAAAATCATTCGGCCATTTGTACATAACCCATTATATGGGTGCCCAGTGACGGCAATAGGCTGGCCCCCTATTACGTGGGACTAAAAATACTGGCAAATTGTGGGTGTGTAATGCGCCTCTGCCTACCACTTCGGGGATATTGGCGTGATGTGTGTGTGTGTGTGTGTGTGTGTGTGTGTGTGTGTGTGTGTGTGTGTGTGTGTGTGTGTGTATTAATCTAACCAGTGTCAATAAGTTTTTTACTTATTTTCTTATTTATTTATTACTAGACATATTACAATGTTTTTTTTAGTTACACATTGCCCCACAAAACCGTGCTGTCGGTTTGTCTGTGGGATCGAGCCTCCGTAGGTACATTATACTTATTATTGTAGGTTGTTAAAAACTAAGCTAAATATCAAAAGTAAAGTAATACAATCTTGCATTGGTACATACATACAGACATACATATACGCATATATACACCCATACGTGCGTAAGTGGGTCGTCCGTATGTCACCAAGTGCATCTCATGTAGTTCAGGATGACTTACGCCCTGGAGATGGTTTATAGAGCCCATCAGCACCTTCACTTATTATAACAGCATATTAATAAACCCCCAAATCAAAAATACTATAGATACTGGATTCAGTACAAATACAACGCTGAATCTTGGCACTCGAATACTATATAGGTAATTATTACAAATACCATCTATAAAATAAACAAGATTGTACATTGATGGTTGACATACAAATAATTCGTAATAATTAATACAAAAGCATCAATGTACAGCGCCGTTGTCGCATCCCTCGAAAGTCAACAAGCGGAATAGGAACTTAGTACGGAAGCGGCTGAAGCGCCCAGGTGTGCTATTTTCGATAGTGGACCGAGGTGAAGTGGTGCCGTTTTTAAAGCACTGATCGGTAATCTAGGTATTTTTAATCTAAGCCCAAATATGTGAAGGAAATAAAGAATAACTAGTTATCCCGGCGAACTTTGTATCGCCTCAAATATTAAAAAAAAAAAAAAAAACCTTCCCTAAACTTCTACGAATATTTTAATATTTCATGCAAATGTATGTATTATTAATTATAATTGAAAAACGCGACGGACGGACAGACAGACAGCCAAATTGTCGTATTAAATATATAGATGAAAAAATCTAACGTACTGGCCAGTAAAGTCGTTAAGGATGCATTCTTTCGGGTGTTGAAGGTTTACTAATTAAAACCCAGTTCGCTTGACGGCGGCTGCTTAATGTTACAGGGAAAAAACTCACAAGGAAAAATACTTTAAATTTTTCACCATAATTAGTGTAGAGTAAACAATTAGAGGACAGTGAATAATTATCTTTTTCTCTGATAGCATTTTTAGCAATCACTGGAATGGCTGGACCGATTATAACAGAAGTTTCACTGGCGGATAGCTGATGTAATATGGTATAACATAGGCAACTTCTTAATCCCGGTAATGTCTTCCTGCGGGAATCGGGAAACATTTAAAAACGTTTTCACGGACTTAGGTAGCTTTTTCGGGCGAAGCCAGTAATAAATGTAACCATAAATATCATTCCAAAAAAGTATATCCTCAAAATATAATCTGTAATTAACCCGACCAATATAAAAAGGCTATCAATAATTCAACCGAACGCCTACCGAACGGAACTCTTCAATTTTGCACAATTACCCTCCTCTGCTCAGCTTTTTATTACTACAGGAAAAAAAGTAATAAAAAGGGATTAAGGATTCAATAACAGGATCTGATAAAACACGGAAAAGCACCTGATACGAATTTACGAGTAACCCTTCGGCTGAGGGTATTGGATGTGGAGATCATTTCATGGACCGGTGGCCACAATTAGGTTAGTTTTGTACTTTCTGCAGAGGTGACAGTTAACAAACTTGGTAATGGAAAAACTTATGGCAATTTGAAGGTGTGTCACAAGGTACTATACTATAGCAATTTATTTCTCGAAGACATACATTTTTTTTTTTTTTTTTTTTTATATTTGGTTCGCCAAATTGACGCCGCCCGCCTGGTGGTAAGTCGTGACGACGTCTAGCGATTGTGGGCCACTCTCACAGCACACATTACTATTGAGAGTGGCCCTCAACTTGACGACCTACTGATGTGCCTCTTCACGCTCCGCTTAAAGAACCCAGGATTATATGTGGGAGGAAACACGTGCACAGGCAGGGCGTTCCAGGCCACTATCGTTCGGCAGAGAAACGAACGTTTAAAACGTTCGGTTCTCGCGAACATGCTATCCACTGTGTGGGGGTGGCATCTCTGCCCGGCACGAGTCGTTCGGGATCGGAAGGAAGAGGGTGGGATCAGATTGAAGAGCTCTTCAGAACACTCGCCGTGGTAAATACGGTAGAATGCGGCCAAGGAAGCTATTGTTCGGCGCTGAGCTAGCGGCTCAAGGCTTCCCGTTACCTCCGGACAACCTATAATACGGATAGCCCGTCGCTGCATAGCGTCGAGAGCGTCCAGCAGATACTTCGCGGAGCCGTCCCAGAGGTGAGAGCAGTATTCGACGCAGGGTCTAATCTGCGTCTTGTACAGCAGACACCTCTGGTCCGGTGTAAAGAATCTCTTTACCTTATTCAGTATTCCTAGTTTCCGCGAAGCTAGCCCTATACATCTTTCGATGTAGTTTTTATTATTGAGCTCTCGACGAACGTCTATGCCAAGGATATCAAGGTTGTCCTTCATTGGTAATAATGCATTCTGAAGAGAGGGTAGGGGAAGGAAAGGGGATTTCTTCGCAGTAAATGCACACGCCTGTGTTTTGCGGGCATTGAACTCGACCAGGTTCTCGGTACCCCATTGAGAGATATTGTCGAGGTTACGGTCGAGATCAGCCACGAGTCGTCGTCTCTCCTCCTCAATCTCAGATCGCCCCGCCGTCGGACGAACCGAGTAACTCCCGTGCAGTGTGCTGTCATCTGCATAGCAATGAATGTTCCCGAGGGATAGCATATCATTGATATGCAGAAGAAAGAGAGTTGGTGATAGTACGGACCCCTGCGGTACCCCGGCATTCACTTGCAAGAAGCGAGAAGCCTGGCCATCGCAGAGGACCCGCACTCGGCGCTCGTTTAAAAAGCTGGCAATCCAGCTGCACAGTTGAGGAGGTAGACCATATGCCGGAAGCTTGGAAAGGAGCGAAGCATGCCAGACCCTATCGAAGGCTTTGGCGATGTCCAGGCTAATAGCCAAGGACTCGCCGTGCCTTTCCATAGCCCCACCCCAGACATGCGTTACGAATGCCAGAAGATCACCCGTTGATCGCTTTGGCCTGAAGCCGTATTGTCGATCATTGATTAGCGAGTGATCCTCTAGGAATTGCATGAGCTGCTTATTTATAAGGAGCTCAAGCACCTTGCAAATGACTGAGGTGACAGCTATGGGTCGATAGTTGCCTGGATCGGACCGATCCCCTTTCTTGGGGATCGGTTGTACGTTCGCCTCCTTCCAGACCTCCGGCACGAGCCCTGAAGAGTATGACAAGCGGTACAGACGCGTTAATACTGGAGACAACTCAGCTGCACATTTTCGTAGCACCACCGCCGGAATGCCGTCAGGGCCACTGGCTTTCCGCGTGTCGAGTGACCGCAGCACTGCCCGTACATCACATTGCCTGATAACAATATCAGGCATTGTGTGGCCACAGTTGGCGATGGCGGGGGGCTGCAGGCCACGGTCGTCGACCCGGGAATTAGCCGCAAAGAGGTCTGCGAGCATATCCGCTTTCTCTTGGGCTTTGTGAGCCAGTGTTCCATCTGGGTAACGCAGCGGTGGCAGCGAGGGCTGACAAAAGTTAGATTGCACGGCTTTGGCCAGTTGCCAGAATCCACGGCTGCCCGTGGGATGGGAAGTGAGCTCCTGACCAAGCCGCGCGACGCGCTGGGCATCCGCTCTCTTAAAGGCCCTCTTACTCGACTTTGTGGCCCGGTTGTACGCTGCTTTGAGGTGGCCCACGTTTGGGTCGCGCACAGCCCGGGCCCTGATCCAGGCGCGATATGCCGACTGTTTTTGTCGAACAGCTTTGGCACAATCTCGCCCGAACCAGGGACGGGCTCTGCGGATACTGGTGACATCAGTGAAAGGGATGTAATAATCCATCCCTAAACTGATCTCGCCAGCAATAGCAGAAGCACTATCCGAAGGAGCCTTTCCTACAAAGCAGCGCTGGCTCCAGGGGACGGACGCATAATAATCGCGTAGACCGTCCCAATCCGCTGACGAGTAGTGCCATAGTCGTCGTGACGTTTGTACAGGACGTGCAGGAGGTGACACCTTCATGCCAGCGTGAACAACACAGTGGTCGGAACTACCCAGTGGGGCTCCTACCGAAACACTGTACTGGGCTGGGCGACTCGTCAGCAGTAGATCCAGCAGAGCGGGCGCGTGATCTGACCTGACCTGTCTGGTATCCGGGTGATCCCGTACACTTACTACTTACATAATAATTCTATCACGCCAATCACACCTGGTCCGTGGTCGGTAGTGCATCCGCTTTTGACGCCAGAGTCTCGGGTTCGATTCCCGGTAACTAACTAATACAAAACATGACACATACATTTGTGCTGAAATCTGGGTGTTTCCTATGTATATTATGTATGTATTTACAAAAAAAATGTATATAAGTATTTATATCAGTTTATCTAGTACCTACTCATATCACAAGCTCTGCTTAGTTTGAGACTAGATGGCGTTGTGTGAATTGTCCTAACATATTGTTATTATTATTTTGCCATCAATTTCATTGATGCTGCGTTATATGGAACTTAGGTCTGACCAATAAAGTAACCTTACAGAGGAAAATTTTTGTAGGTGGTATCGCGCCAATGCAACCATATTTAGACGGGCAATAAATCATTTAAAATTATCAGGATTATGTTCTTGTTTAACTATCTAGTGAGTAGTTTTGATATATCTAGTAAAATTTTTAATAAAAATAAAATTAATTAAATGAACCATAAACATTTGAATGTATACTGATACAGTATCCGCTTTAGTTTACCTATCCGTTGTTAAGAAACACTGCATTGCAAATAAAATGCACCACACGTAGTCTGCGCACGAACACCTGAATTAGTACCGCTTTGTTTATTATAATTACACTTGGGGCTCACTGTATGTGACACATGAACATTATGAGATCGCTTTTTAGCGTCGCTTTGTTTTCTTAGCATGGATTTCTTGAAACTTGCTATAGAGTTTGTTACTTTTGGTATAAAATATTTTTAATCGTTGCATAAAATTAAGATTACAATTAAATACTTTATAATTATTATGATTTATCTAAAACTTATCCTCTAGTTACATAATGTAACTTTACCAGGCTAAAAACAAAAAGAAATAGATACAAAATTAGCATCTTAATAATTAACTTTTATATCTGAAAACACAGATAAATTAACAACAATCTCCAAATTCAACTGTTTGGCCCCGAACATAAAAGTTTCGGACAAAACTTCTTTACGCCTCCTAGGGTCCCCGATTTTAGAAGATGACATTTCCACTTTTATCGAGGAAAAAATTCAAAATTTTGATCAGGTTATTGATAGTCTATGTAATATCAGTATTCATTCAGCTTTCACTATTCTTCGTTTTTGTCTTTTCGTACCCAAATTTACACATGCCCTCCGTTCAGGACAATTTTGGAAAAATGTAGAAATTTTGGGCAGACTAGACAACTTAATACAAAATTCTTTGTGTAAAATGTTAAGTGTAAATATTAATGACCGGGCCTGGGTCCAAGCGTCTCTTCCAGTTCGCTTGGGCGGGCTAGGTATTCGCAGAGTCACAGATGTCAGTCTGCCAGCATTTCTGTCGTCGGTTCATAGCACCGAAGAATTAGTCAGGAAAATTTTGTCAAATACACTGATTGATTCCGAGGTGCGATGCAAGACCGATGCCACAAATGCTTGGAGGATGTCTTGCCCCGACACTGACTTGCCCTCACGCCTAGGCTCACAGCGACTGTGGGATTCGTCGCTCTATAAATTGAGAATTAATACACTAATTGACACTTCTGTCAATATTTCAGAGCGTGCACGCCTACTAGCTGTTGGAGAATGGGAGTCAGGGTTATGGATCCAGGCGCTCCCATCGCCCAACATCGGTACAATGTTGGACGACACTACCTTCCGCATTGCCACTTGCCTTCGGCTGGATACACCTTGTGTATCCCCGCATCATTGCACCTGTGGAGTAGCCATCGATAATCTGGGACACCATGGCCTTTCTTGTAGCAGAAGCGCAGGTCGTATACCTCGGCACACTATTCTAAACGACATAATTCGTAGGGCCCTTTCCACCGCAGGTCTTCCGGCCGTACGTGAACCAAATGGTTTAGCACGAAGCGATGGAAAGAGACCGGACGGTATGTCGTTGCTACCGTGGAAGATGGGAAGGCCTTTGGTGTGGGACGCTACATGCGTTGACACCTTAGCACCTTCATACCTTCCAAGCACATCCGGATGTGCCGGCGCTGCTGCTGCATCGGCTGAAGGCCTTAAACGGCGTAAATATGCTAACCTAGCAGGTGATTACATATTTGAGCCGTTTGGGGTTGAGACCCAGTGTCTCAACCCCAAACGGGTCATGGGATCCGAGTGCTCGCCACCTTTATAGAGACATTTCTAAACGCCTAATCGATGCTTCTCAGGACCAGAAGGTTGGCTATTTTCTGGCCCAAAGAATAAGTATCGCCATCCAACGTGGCAACACAGCCAGCATTCTGGGAACCTTCCCAGTCGGCAATGACGCGGAGGATTTTTTAAACGATTTTTTGTAATGTAAATATTTTTAGTCTTTAATTATGTATATTTTGTATATTGGAATTCTTATTGTAAATAAATGTATAGTAATCTTAATTAATCCTTTACATTATAATCATAGAACTTGTTTTCTTATATTCTGACGTGTAATAAATTACCCTCCAAAAGTTGGAGACGATAATGAAAAGCAGGAAAATTGCAATAAAATACCGCAATCGCCCATAAACGTTTAGCTCACCTGCACCATTGTTTGCGTGGGGATAAACGAAAAAAAAATAACGACACAGTCCAATCAATCGGTGAAATAAGAAAAAATGATTGGATTCACCTCACGTGCGGACAGCCGGACAAAAAATAATGTGAGCCCATTTTTATTGGCACGATGTGTATTCTGTGGGTGGTGACAAGTTTTACTGTTTCAAGTTATTATGTATTAGTTTTTACGTTTGTAAAATAAATAATCGTGAATTCTGACAATTACATGTCAATATTTTTTATATTGACATAATTATGTAATACCTATATCACAGATTAGGTAGGTACCTAATAGAATAGTTACCTATGTTTAACTTTTCCGTAATATGCCGCAATTGGGTGAACTTGTAGACTGACTTCTATTTAGCTATAACTCTCAAAACTACCTCGTTGCCGCAGTGGTATGAGTATGCGACTGCCGTCCCTGAGGGTCCCGGTTTGATTCCGGGTCGAATCTAAAATATGTGTGATCCACAAATATTTGTTTCAGAGGGTGTCTTCTATGTATAATATTTATGTATTTAGAAATATATAAGTATCTTTATCAGTCGTCTAGATCCCATAGCTCAAGTTAATATTAGCTTAATTTGGACTATACATGACATTGTGTGAGAATATCCAAAAATATAAAAAAAATAAAAAATAAAAAACATCTACCTAAGATCCAACTTTCCCAATTGAATTCAAAGACCAACAAACCTAGAAAATATTAAGTTCAATTCACCAATTACTTAGCCAAAACCTATCTAGCCGGTAAGTAAACTTGCCAGTCGAACCTGAATTGGCAAACGCACCCAAAACTTTCCACAGTAACGTACAACTTTCCGTTATCAGTTTAAGTTTTCCATCGATTCCGATTTGGGTCCGCGTTGGACTTAGGTGTTTTGTTATGGATCCTTACAGAAGAATCAATCAAAGATATTGTTATTACTGTAGAAGTTTGTTGAGGTTCGTACAAAGTTGAACAGTTACTTGAACTTTCTAGAACATAGATTTGGATTGTGATCGTGTGGTACAGTTCTTGTTCAACACATTACCTAGACAAAAATAGATAAAACTTCGAAAACCAACAAACCAACAAAAACTACTGTGGTGAAGTTTTTGTTGGTTTGATGTATATTTGGCACCATGTTTCTGATAATTAAAGAGTTACGTTTTGTTTAAAAAAAATACCTATTATTACTTACGGAACCACTTTTAATATTTCTACCCCCGTTTTTTGTTATTTGGTAGGTATGAATCACGTTAATATAATGTTCAACGGAAAGTTCTTGTATGTGACACATCCTACATCGCGCTAGCGAGATTTGCATACTCGTACCTTAAAAGCAGCTATGTTCTTGCTTTACAGTTTGCTGTTCTCTTTGAGACAGTCTTGATAATGCCTCGTGCAGAGGTGAAACATATGTCGACGTTTGTAATGTCCTTTTTGTGCTAAATTATGCTATTATTGGATAGAAACAGGCGTTACTTGGCGAAAATCCATGACAAAACAATGGTAAGTAAAAATTTTTTTAAGAAAAAACTTTTTAGCATTAATTAATAGCATTAATTTTTCGCAGAATCAAAAGGACAACAAAACGTCGACAATTGTTTCGCCTCTAAACGAGGCATTATCAAGACTGTCTCAGAGAGAACAGCAAAATTCGTGGTTGGAACGTGTTTGCTTATAAGTAAACGCGTGCAAATTTCATTATCGCGATGTAGGATTCTTTACAATAACCAATGTGGGTAGAAACCTCAGATCATGCTAACTAAGTTCCAAAAATAGGTATTCACCAATACTTGACCTTATCTGTTTGATTTTAATTACTGTCTCTTGATAAGTTGCATAGAAAACCCAAACAACACATACAAACCAACAACAGTTAATGTGTCTGTCTGTTCGCAAACAGATTAAGTAAGGGAGATGTGTGAAAATCTATTTGTTCATTGAGTAAGGTGTAAGTCGTGACGACGTCTAGCGATTGTGGGCCACTCTCACAGCACACATTACTATTGAGAGTGGCCCTCAACTTGACGACCTACTGATGTGCCTCTTCACGCTCCGCTTAAAGAACCCAGGATTATATGTGGGAGGAAACACGTGCACAGGCAGGGCGTTCCAGGCCACTATCGTTCGGCAGAGAAACGAACGTTTAAAACGTTCGGTTCTCGCGAACATGCTATCCACTGTGTGGGGGTGGCATCTCTGCCCGGCACGAGTCGTTCGGGATCGGAAGGAAGAGGGTGGGATCAGATTGAAGAGCTCTTCAGAACACTCGCCGTGGTAAATACGGTAGAATGCGGCCAAGGAAGCTATTGTTCGGCGCTGAGCTAGCGGCTCAAGGCTTCCCGTTACCTCCGGACAACCTATAATACGGATAGCCCGTCGCTGCATAGCGTCGAGAGCGTCCAGCAGATACTTCGCGGAGCCGTCCCAGAGGTGAGAGCAGTATTCGACGCAGGGTCTAATCTGCGTCTTGTACAGCAGACACCTCTGGTCCGGTGTAAAGAATCTCTTTACCTTATTCAGTATTCCTAGTTTCCGCGAAGCTAGCCCTATACATCTTTCGATGTAGTTTTTATTATTGAGCTCTCGACGAACGTCTATGCCAAGGATATCAAGGTTGTCCTTCATTGGTAATAATGCATTCTGAAGAGAGGGTAGGGGAAGGAAAGGGGATTTCTTCGCAGTAAATGCACACGCCTGTGTTTTGCGGGCATTGAACTCGACCAGGTTCTCGGTACCCCATTGAGAGATATTGTCGAGGTTACGGTCGAGATCAGCCACGAGTCGTCGTCTCTCCTCCTCAATCTCAGATCGCCCCGCCGTCGGACGAACCGAGTAACTCCCGTGCAGTGTGCTGTCATCTGCATAGCAATGAATGTTCCCGAGGGATAGCATATCATTGATATGCAGAAGAAAGAGAGTTGGTGATAGTACGGACCCCTGCGGTACCCCGGCATTCACTTGCAAGAAGCGAGAAGCCTGGCCATCGCAGAGGACCCGCACTCGGCGCTCGTTTAAAAAGCTGGCAATCCAGCTGCACAGTTGAGGAGGTAGACCATATGCCGGAAGCTTGGAAAGGAGCGAAGCATGCCAGACCCTATCGAAGGCTTTGGCGATGTCCAGGCTAATAGCCAAGGACTCGCCGTGCCTTTCCATAGCCCCACCCCAGACATGCGTTACGAATGCCAGAAGATCACCCGTTGATCGCTTTGGCCTGAAGCCGTATTGTCGATCATTGATTAGCGAGTGATCCTCTAGGAATTGCATGAGCTGCTTATTTATAAGGAGCTCAAGCACCTTGCAAATGACTGAGGTGACAGCTATGGGTCGATAGTTGCCTGGATCGGACCGATCCCCTTTCTTGGGGATCGGTTGTACGTTCGCCTCCTTCCAGACCTCCGGCACGAGCCCTGAAGAGTATGACAAGCGGTACAGACGCGTTAATACTGGAGACAACTCAGCTGCACATTTTCGTAGCACCACCGCCGGAATGCCGTCAGGGCCACTGGCTTTCCGCGTGTCGAGTGACCGCAGCACTGCCCGTACATCACATTGCCTGATAACAATATCAGGCATTGTGTGGCCACAGTTGGCGATGGCGGGGGGCTGCAGGCCACGGTCGTCGACCCGGGAATTAGCCGCAAAGAGGTCTGCGAGCATATCCGCTTTCTCTTGGGCTTTGTGAGCCAGTGTTCCATCTGGGTAACGCAGCGGTGGCAGCGAGGGCTGACAAAAGTTAGATTGCACGGCTTTGGCCAGTTGCCAGAATCCACGGCTGCCCGTGGGATGGGAAGTGAGCTCCTGACCAAGCCGCGCGACGCGCTGGGCATCCGCTCTCTTAAAGGCCCTCTTACTCGACTTTGTGGCCCGGTTGTACGCTGCTTTGAGGTGGCCCACGTTTGGGTCGCGCACAGCCCGGGCCCTGATCCAGGCGCGATATGCCGACTGTTTTTGTCGAACAGCTTTGGCACAATCTCGCCCGAACCAGGGACGGGCTCTGCGGATACTGGTGACATCAGTGAAAGGGATGTAATAATCCATCCCTAAACTGATCTCGCCAGCAATAGCAGAAGCACTATCCGAAGGAGCCTTTCCTACAAAGCAGCGCTGGCTCCAGGGGACGGACGCATAATAATCGCGTAGACCGTCCCAATCCGCTGACGAGTAGTGCCATAGTCGTCGTGACGTTTGTACAGGACGTGCAGGAGGTGACACCTTCATGCCAGCGTGAACAACACAGTGGTCGGAACTACCCAGTGGGGCTCCTACCGAAACACTGTACTGGGCTGGGCGACTCGTCAGCAGTAGATCCAGCAGAGCGGGCGCGTGATCTGACCTGACCTGTCTGGTATCCGGGTGATCCCGTACACTTACTACTTACATAATAATTCTATCACGCCAATCACACCTGGTCCGTGGTCGGTAGTGCATCCGCTTTTGACGCCAGAGTCTCGGGTTCGATTCCCGGTAACTAACTAATACAAAACATGACACATACATTTGTGCTGAAATCTGGGTGTTTCCTATGTATATTATGTATGTATTTACAAAAAAAATGTATATAAGTATTTATATCAGTTTATCTAGTACCTACTCATATCACAAGCTCTGCTTAGTTTGAGACTAGATGGCGTTGTGTGAATTGTCCTAACATATTGTTATTATTATTTTGCCATCAATTTCATTGATGCTGCGTTATATGGAACTTAGGTCTGACCAATAAAGTAACCTTACAGAGGAAAATTTTTGTAGGTGGTATCGCGCCAATGCAACCATATTTAGACGGGCAATAAATCATTTAAAATTATCAGGATTATGTTCTTGTTTAACTATCTAGTGAGTAGTTTTGATATATCTAGTAAAATTTTTAATAAAAATAAAATTAATTAAATGAACCATAAACATTTGAATGTATACTGATACAGTATCCGCTTTAGTTTACCTATCCGTTGTTAAGAAACACTGCATTGCAAATAAAATGCACCACACGTAGTCTGCGCACGAACACCTGAATTAGTACCGCTTTGTTTATTATAATTACACTTGGGGCTCACTGTATGTGACACATGAACATTATGAGATCGCTTTTTAGCGTCGCTTTGTTTTCTTAGCATGGATTTCTTGAAACTTGCTATAGAGTTTGTTACTTTTGGTATAAAATATTTTTAATCGTTGCATAAAATTAAGATTACAATTAAATACTTTATAATTATTATGATTTATCTAAAACTTATCCTCTAGTTACATAATGTAACTTTACCAGGCTAAAAACAAAAAGAAATAGATACAAAATTAGCATCTTAATAATTAACTTTTATATCTGAAAACACAGATAAATTAACAACAATCTCCAAATTCAACTGTTTGGCCCCGAACATAAAAGTTTCGGACAAAACTTCTTTACGCCTCCTAGGGTCCCCGATTTTAGAAGATGACATTTCCACTTTTATCGAGGAAAAAATTCAAAATTTTGATCAGGTTATTGATAGTCTATGTAATATCAGTATTCATTCAGCTTTCACTATTCTTCGTTTTTGTCTTTTCGTACCCAAATTTACACATGCCCTCCGTTCAGGACAATTTTGGAAAAATGTAGAAATTTTGGGCAGACTAGACAACTTAATACAAAATTCTTTGTGTAAAATGTTAAGTGTAAATATTAATGACCGGGCCTGGGTCCAAGCGTCTCTTCCAGTTCGCTTGGGCGGGCTAGGTATTCGCAGAGTCACAGATGTCAGTCTGCCAGCATTTCTGTCGTCGGTTCATAGCACCGAAGAATTAGTCAGGAAAATTTTGTCAAATACACTGATTGATTCCGAGGTGCGATGCAAGACCGATGCCACAAATGCTTGGAGGATGTCTTGCCCCGACACTGACTTGCCCTCACGCCTAGGCTCACAGCGACTGTGGGATTCGTCGCTCTATAAATTGAGAATTAATACACTAATTGACACTTCTGTCAATATTTCAGAGCGTGCACGCCTACTAGCTGTTGGAGAATGGGAGTCAGGGTTATGGATCCAGGCGCTCCCATCGCCCAACATCGGTACAATGTTGGACGACACTACCTTCCGCATTGCCACTTGCCTTCGGCTGGATACACCTTGTGTATCCCCGCATCATTGCACCTGTGGAGTAGCCATCGATAATCTGGGACACCATGGCCTTTCTTGTAGCAGAAGCGCAGGTCGTATACCTCGGCACACTATTCTAAACGACATAATTCGTAGGGCCCTTTCCACCGCAGGTCTTCCGGCCGTACGTGAACCAAATGGTTTAGCACGAAGCGATGGAAAGAGACCGGACGGTATGTCGTTGCTACCGTGGAAGATGGGAAGGCCTTTGGTGTGGGACGCTACATGCGTTGACACCTTAGCACCTTCATACCTTCCAAGCACATCCGGATGTGCCGGCGCTGCTGCTGCATCGGCTGAAGGCCTTAAACGGCGTAAATATGCTAACCTAGCAGGTGATTACATATTTGAGCCGTTTGGGGTTGAGACCCAGTGTCTCAACCCCAAACGGGTCATGGGATCCGAGTGCTCGCCACCTTTATAGAGACATTTCTAAACGCCTAATCGATGCTTCTCAGGACCAGAAGGTTGGCTATTTTCTGGCCCAAAGAATAAGTATCGCCATCCAACGTGGCAACACAGCCAGCATTCTGGGAACCTTCCCAGTCGGCAATGACGCGGAGGATTTTTTAAACGATTTTTTGTAATGTAAATATTTTTAGTCTTTAATTATGTATATTTTGTATATTGGAATTCTTATTGTAAATAAATGTATAGTAATCTTAATTAATCCTTTACATTATAATCATAGAACTTGTTTTCTTATATTCTGACGTGTAATAAATTACCCTCCAAAAGTTGGAGACGATAATGAAAAGCAGGAAAATTGCAATAAAATACCGCAATCGCCCATAAACGTTTAGCTCACCTGCACCATTGTTTGCGTGGGGATAAACGAAAAAAAAATAACGACACAGTCCAATCAATCGGTGAAATAAGAAAAAATGATTGGATTCACCTCACGTGCGGACAGCCGGACAAAAAATAATGTGAGCCCATTTTTATTGGCACGATGTGTATTCTGTGGGTGGTGACAAGTTTTACTGTTTCAAGTTATTATGTATTAGTTTTTACGTTTGTAAAATAAATAATCGTGAATTCTGACAATTACATGTCAATATTTTTTATATTGACATAATTATGTAATACCTATATCACAGATTAGGTAGGTACCTAATAGAATAGTTACCTATGTTTAACTTTTCCGTAATATGCCGCAATTGGGTGAACTTGTAGACTGACTTCTATTTAGCTATAACTCTCAAAACTACCTCGTTGCCGCAGTGGTATGAGTATGCGACTGCCGTCCCTGAGGGTCCCGGTTTGATTCCGGGTCGAATCTAAAATATGTGTGATCCACAAATATTTGTTTCAGAGGGTGTCTTCTATGTATAATATTTATGTATTTAGAAATATATAAGTATCTTTATCAGTCGTCTAGATCCCATAGCTCAAGTTAATATTAGCTTAATTTGGACTATACATGACATTGTGTGAGAATATCCAAAAATATAAAAAAAATAAAAAATAAAAAACATCTACCTAAGATCCAACTTTCCCAATTGAATTCAAAGACCAACAAACCTAGAAAATATTAAGTTCAATTCACCAATTACTTAGCCAAAACCTATCTAGCCGGTAAGTAAACTTGCCAGTCGAACCTGAATTGGCAAACGCACCCAAAACTTTCCACAGTAACGTACAACTTTCCGTTATCAGTTTAAGTTTTCCATCGATTCCGATTTGGGTCCGCGTTGGACTTAGGTGTTTTGTTATGGATCCTTACAGAAGAATCAATCAAAGATATTGTTATTACTGTAGAAGTTTGTTGAGGTTCGTACAAAGTTGAACAGTTACTTGAACTTTCTAGAACATAGATTTGGATTGTGATCGTGTGGTACAGTTCTTGTTCAACACATTACCTAGACAAAAATAGATAAAACTTCGAAAACCAACAAACCAACAAAAACTACTGTGGTGAAGTTTTTGTTGGTTTGATGTATATTTGGCACCATGTTTCTGATAATTAAAGAGTTACGTTTTGTTTAAAAAAAATACCTATTATTACTTACGGAACCACTTTTAATATTTCTACCCCCGTTTTTTGTTATTTGGTAGGTATGAATCACGTTAATATAATGTTCAACGGAAAGTTCTTGTATGTGACACATCCTACATCGCGCTAGCGAGATTTGCATACTCGTACCTTAAAAGCAGCTATGTTCTTGCTTTACAGTTTGCTGTTCTCTTTGAGACAGTCTTGATAATGCCTCGTGCAGAGGTGAAACATATGTCGACGTTTGTAATGTCCTTTTTGTGCTAAATTATGCTATTATTGGATAGAAACAGGCGTTACTTGGCGAAAATCCATGACAAAACAATGGTAAGTAAAAATTTTTTTAAGAAAAAACTTTTTAGCATTAATTAATAGCATTAATTTTTCGCAGAATCAAAAGGACAACAAAACGTCGACAATTGTTTCGCCTCTAAACGAGGCATTATCAAGACTGTCTCAGAGAGAACAGCAAAATTCGTGGTTGGAACGTGTTTGCTTATAAGTAAACGCGTGCAAATTTCATTATCGCGATGTAGGATTCTTTACAATAACCAATGTGGGTAGAAACCTCAGATCATGCTAACTAAGTTCCAAAAATAGGTATTCACCAATACTTGACCTTATCTGTTTGATTTTAATTACTGTCTCTTGATAAGTTGCATAGAAAACCCAAACAACACATACAAACCAACAACAGTTAATGTGTCTGTCTGTTCGCAAACAGATTAAGTAAGGGAGATGTGTGAAAATCTATTTGTTCATTGAGTAAGGTATTTATATTTAAGGGTATTTCTAGCCTTTCCCAAACACTTAACTTGAACCCTTTCTCACATAACCGTAAAACTTTAAAAGTGTTACTATTGTTCAAGGAATGACCAGTGTCAAGAAGATGCTTCGCGAAGAGGGACCTTTCGGGACAACCATTGCGGGACGCCGCTCTATGTTCCTTATATCTAATATCGAAGGACCTGCCAGTCTGTCCCACATACTTCAAACCACATTCATCACAACTCAACAAATAAACACCTGATCTGCGTGAGACCGACACCGAATCCTTGCCATTACACAGCTCCCTCAAGGCATTCTGAGTTCTAAAAGCAACAAATATATTACTTTCCCTCATGATCTTAGCTATACTCAACGAGACGGGACC
Source organism: Nudaria mundana (assembly GCA_963556515.1). Taxonomy (NCBI): domain Eukaryota; kingdom Metazoa; phylum Arthropoda; class Insecta; order Lepidoptera; family Erebidae; genus Nudaria; species Nudaria mundana. The sequence continues at coordinate 22,325,055 of OY748295.1, forward strand.
CACGAACGGCAAACAGGCCGTGTACTTCCTAGGTGGATCTTGAATCGGATATAATAAATGAAAACTAGCCTTTCTACGTTTTTTATTTAATAATGAGTGAACCATTCCTACGTCATAGCCATTACTTTGTGCTATGTAGCAAATGATGGACAATTCTTCACCAAATGCCTGTGGGCTCAACGGTACCGCCAGTAACCTGCTCAGTAAGCTGTGGAAAGCTGCCATTTTATGTTGCCATGGATGATTGGATGAGTAAGGAATAACTGTGTCTGTAACTGTTGGTTTCCTATAGATACGGAACTCATGAACACCGTTCCTTCTAGTAATTGAAAGGTCCAAGAAATTGAGAGTGGAATCTGACTCCAACTCTAGTGAAAAATCAATTCTAGGGTGTACTGAGTTCAACTTGGAGACAAGGACACTGAGCTGACGTTTTGTTCCTGTCCAACATATAATAATATCATCCACATATCTAAAATAGTACAAGACATGAACGTTCCCAACTATGTGGTTAGTCTCGAATGCATCCATAAATATTTCAGCTATTAAAGGACTGAGTGGCGACCCCATAGCCAGACCATTCCTCTGTAGAAAAAAACTGTTGTTGAACTGAAAGTAATTCTGAGTCATACACAATCTTGTTAGGTTATAAATTTCCTCTATTTTATTAAAATTTACCCTTTTTATTGTTAATTTGTGTCTCAAAATATCTAATACTTCATTATACGGTACGTTAGTGAATAAACTTTTCACGTCCAAAGACACAAGTTGAGCATTGGACGGTAACTTAATATTTTTAATCTTGTTTATGAGGTCAGTACTATTTTTTATAGAAAATTTTGGGTTAAAATCTATTGCTTCTTTAATGATTGTGTTCAAAAACTTCGACAAATTATATGCCGGCGCGCCCCTGTATGCGACAACAGGTCTAATTGGGCACCCTTCCTTGTGTATTTTTGGAAGGCCATAAAACAACGGACAACTGGGATTCATGTTTATCAAAGTTTTATGCAGCGAAGAGTTCTCAGGGAATAAATAAGACGTGGATTTCAAAGCAAGCTTTAGTTCTGCCTGGAACTTAGCTGTAGGATTGAAGGTTAAGTGTTGAAAATCATCAGATGAAATGATGTCATTGACTCTTGCCATGTAATCCTCCCTCGGGATCAAAACCACGGTGTTACCCTTATCAGCCTTACTCAGAACCACATCCCCGTCCCTAAGTTTGTTGCGAATCGACCTTTGTACAGTCAATTCGGAGTTAAAAGTACCAGACAAACAAACAGAATCGATTTTTTGTGCAACCAGTGCCTTCAACATTATGTCACCCTTATTTCTAATGATTGCCACCTCCGCATCTACTGCCAAAGGTTCTAAAGATTTTTTATTGTTAAATGATTTAGGTATGGAATATTTTAAGCCCTTATTTAAAAGGGACACCTCACTGTTGCTGAGATGAATATCAGAAAGGTTCCTGATTCTGGGGTAAAATGTATGATTAGAAAACACCTGCTCCCTTCGATCAAAAAACTCGCCTCTACCCACCCTTAGATTAAATAATTTTTTTGATTGTATTAAAAATTTTTTATGTATAAATTTAGAAGCTAAATCTCGTGCCTTTTTATCCAACAAATCAAATTCTACTCTGTGTAAACTGAATGACAACTCAGAGTGTAGAACCTTTAAATGCCACTTCAAATTGTCTCTCACTCTAAATAAACTCCTAATTTCTGAGTTTAGCCACACTGTTTTTGCTTTTAAAATAGAATTCCTAGCCGACACTGAGTTATTGTTTGTTTTTAGGCAGATGTACCTTGGAAACACCCCAAAGCGCTTACACTCTTGATTGAACCAAAGATTTTGACTTGCTGTTCTGTGGAGCTTGATCAATTTTATATATAGTTTAGCCTGGGTAGTGATGCACACTGATCTCAAATATTGGATAGAAACAGGCGTTACTTGGCGAAAATCCATGACAAAACAATGGTAAGTAAAAATTTTTTTAAGAAAAAACTTTTTAGCATTAATTAATAGCATTAATTTTTCGCAGAATCAAAAGGACAACAAAACGTCGACAATTGTTTCGCCTCTAAACGAGGCATTATCAAGACTGTCTCAGAGAGAACAGCAAAATTCGTGGTTGGAACGTGTTTGCTTATAAGTAAACGCGTGCAAATTTCATTATCGCGATGTAGGATTCTTTACAATAACCAATGTGGGTAGAAACCTCAGATCATGCTAACTAAGTTCCAAAAATAGGTATTCACCAATACTTGACCTTATCTGTTTGATTTTAATTACTGTCTCTTGATAAGTTGCATAGAAAACCCAAACAACACATACAAACCAACAACAGTTAATGTGTCTGTCTGTTCGCAAACAGATTAAGTAAGGGAGATGTGTGAAAATCTATTTGTTCATTGAGTAAGGTGTCCGCATCTCTTCTAACTATTTCTAGCCTTTCCCAAACACTTAACTTGAACCCTTTCTCACATAACCGTAAAACTTTAAAAGTGTTACTATTGTTCAAGGAATGACCAGTGTCAAGAAGATGCTTCGCGAAGAGGGACCTTTCGGGACAACCATTGCGGGACGCCGCTCTATGTTCCTTATATCTAATATCGAAGGACCTGCCAGTCTGTCCCACATACTTCAAACCACATTCATCACAACTCAACAAATAAACACCTGATCTGCGTGAGACCGACACCGAATCCTTGCCATTACACAGCTCCCTCAAGGCATTCTGAGTTCTAAAAGCAACAAATATATTACTTTCCCTCATGATCTTAGCTATACTCAACGAGACGGGACCCACGAACGGCAAACAGGCCGTGTACTTCCTAGGTGGATCTTGAATCGGATATAATAAATGAAAACTAGCCTTTCTACGTTTTTTATTTAATAATGAGTGAACCATTCCTACGTCATAGCCATTACTTTGTGCTATGTAGCAAATGATGCACAATTCTTCACCAAATGCCTGTGGGCTCAACGGTACCGCCAGTAACCTGCTCAGTAAGCTGTGGAAAGCTGCCATTTTATGTTGCCATGGATGATTGGATGAGTAAGGAATAACTGTGTCTGTAACTGTTGGTTTCCTATAGATACGGAACTCATGAACACCGTTCCTTCTAGTAATTGAAAGGTCCAAGAAATTGAGAGTGGAATCTGACTCCAACTCTATACACACCTACACCCGTACACCCTAGAATTGATTTTTCACTAGAGTTGGAGTCAGATTCCACTCTCAATTTCTTGGACCTTTCAATTACTAGAAGGAACGGTGTTCATGAGTTCCGTATCTATAGGAAACCAACAGTTACAGACACAGTTATTCCTTACTCATCCAATCATCCATGGCAACATAAAATGGCAGCTTTCCACAGCTTACTGAGCAGGTTACTGGCGGTACCGTTGAGCCCACAGGCATTTGGTGAAGAATTGTCCATCATTTGCTACATAGCACAAAGTAATGGCTATGACGTAGGAATGGTTCACTCATTATTAAATAAAAAACGTAGAAAGGCTAGTTTTCATTTATTATATCCGATTCAAGATCCACCTAGGAAGTACACGGCCTGTTTGCCGTTCGTGGGTCCCGTCTCGTTGAGTATAGCTAAGATCATGAGGGAAAGTAATATATTTGTTGCTTTTAGAACTCAGAATGCCTTGAGGGAGCTGTGTAATGGCAAGGATTCGGTGTCGGTCTCACGCAGATCAGGTGTTTATTTGTTGAGTTGTGATGAATGTGGTTTGAAGTATGTGGGACAGACTGGCAGGTCCTTCGATATTAGATATAAGGAACATAGAGCGGCGTCCCGCAATGGTTGTCCCGAAAGGTCCCTCTTCGCGAAGCATCTTCTTGACACTGGTCATTCCTTGAACAATAGTAACACTTTTAAAGTTTTACGGTTATGTGAGAAAGGGTTCAAGTTAAGTGTTTGGGAAAGGCTAGAAATAGTTAGAAGAGATGCGGACACCTTACTCAATGAACAAATAGATTTTCACACATCTCCCTTACTTAATCTGTTTGCGAACAGACAGACACATTAACTGTTGTTGGTTTGTATGTGTTGTTTGGGTTTTCTATGCAACTTATCAAGAGACAGTAATTAAAATCAAACAGATAAGGTCAAGTATTGGTGAATACCTATTTTTGGAACTTAGTTAGCATGATCTGAGGTTTCTACCCACATTGGTTATTGTAAAGAATCCTACATCGCGATAATGAAATTTGCACGCGTTTACTTATAAGCAAACACGTTCCAACCACGAATTTTGCTGTTCTCTCTGAGACAGTCTTGATAATGCCTCGTTTAGAGGCGAAACAATTGTCGACGTTTTGTTGTCCTTTTGATTCTGCGAAAAATTAATGCTATTAATTAATGCTAAAAAGTTTTTTCTTAAAAAAATTTTTACTTACCATTGTTTTGTCATGGATTTTCGCCAAGTAACGCCTGTTTCTATCCAATATTTGAGATCAGTGTGCATCACTACCCAGGCTAAACTATATATAAAATTGATCAAGCTCCACAGAACAGCAAGTCAAAATCTTTGGTTCAATCAAGAGTGTAAGCGCTTTGGGGTGTTTCCAAGGTACATCTGCCTAAAAACAAACAATAACTCAGTGTCGGCTAGGAATTCTATTTTAAAAGCAAAAACAGTGTGGCTAAACTCAGAAATTAGGAGTTTATTTAGAGTGAGAGACAATTTGAAGTGGCATTTAAAGGTTCTACACTCTGAGTTGTCATTCAGTTTACACAGAGTAGAATTTGATTTGTTGGATAAAAAGGCACGAGATTTAGCTTCTAAATTTATACATAAAAAATTTTTAATACAATCAAAAAAATTATTTAATCTAAGGGTGGGTAGAGGCGAGTTTTTTGATCGAAGGGAGCAGGTGTTTTCTAATCATACATTTTACCCCAGAATCAGGAACCTTTCTGATATTCATCTCAGCAACAGTGAGGTGTCCCTTTTAAATAAGGGCTTAAAATATTCCATACCTAAATCATTTAACAATAAAAAATCTTTAGAACCTTTGGCAGTAGATGCGGAGGTGGCAATCATTAGAAATAAGGGTGACATAATGTTGAAGGCACTGGTTGCACAAAAAATCGATTCTGTTTGTTTGTCTGGTACTTTTAACTCCGAATTGACTGTACAAAGGTCGATTCGCAACAAACTTAGGGACGGGGATGTGGTTCTGAGTAAGGCTGATAAGGGTAACACCGTGGTTTTGATCCCGAGGGAGGATTACATGGCAAGAGTCAATGACATCATTTCATCTGATGATTTTCAACACTTAACCTTCAATCCTACAGCTAAGTTCCAGGCAGAACTAAAGCTTGCTTTGAAATCCACGTCTTATTTATTCCCTGAGAACTCTTCGCTGCATAAAACTTTGATAAACATGAATCCCAGTTGTCCGTTGTTTTATGGCCTTCCAAAAATACACAAGGAAGGGTGCCCAATTAGACCTGTTGTCGCATACAGGGGCGCGCCGGCATATAATTTGTCGAAGTTTTTGAACACAATCATTAAAGAAGCAATAGATTTTAACCCAAAATTTTCTATAAAAAATAGTACTGACCTCATAAACAAGATTAAAAATATTAAGTTACCGTCCAATGCTCAACTTGTGTCTTTGGACGTGAAAAGTTTATTCACTAACGTACCGTATAATGAAGTATTAGATATTTTGAGACACAAATTAACAATAAAAAGGGTAAATTTTAATAAAATAGAGGAAATTTATAACCTAACAAGATTGTGTATGACTCAGAATTACTTTCAGTTCAACAACAGTTTTTTCTACAGAGGAATGGTCTGGCTATGGGGTCGCCACTCAGTCCTTTAATAGCTGAAATATTTATGGATGCATTCGAGACTAACCACATAGTTGGGAACGTTCATGTCTTGTACTATTTTAGATATGTGGATGATATTATTATATGTTGGACAGGAACAAAACGTCAGCTCAGTGTCCTTGTCTCCAAGTTGAACTCAGTACACCCTAGAATTGATTTTTCACTAGAGTTGGAGTCAGATTCCACTCTCAATTTCTTGGACCTTTCAATTACTAGAAGGAACGGTGTTCATGAGTTCCGTATCTATAGGAAACCAACAGTTACAGACACAGTTATTCCTTACTCATCCAATCATCCATGGCAACATAAAATGGCAGCTTTCCACAGCTTACTGAGCAGGTTACTGGCGGTACCGTTGAGCCCACAGGCATTTGGTGAAGAATTGTCCATCATTTGCTACATAGCACAAAGTAATGGCTATGACGTAGGAATGGTTCACTCATTATTAAATAAAAAACGTAGAAAGGCTAGTTTTCATTTATTATATCCGATTCAAGATCCACCTAGGAAGTACACGGCCTGTTTGCCGTTCGTGGGTCCCGTCTCGTTGAGTATAGCTAAGATCATGAGGGAAAGTAATATATTTGTTGCTTTTAGAACTCAGAATGCCTTGAGGGAGCTGTGTAATGGCAAGGATTCGGTGTCGGTCTCACGCAGATCAGGTGTTTATTTGTTGAGTTGTGATGAATGTGGTTTGAAGTATGTGGGACAGACTGGCAGGTCCTTCGATATTAGATATAAGGAACATAGAGCGGCGTCCCGCAATGGTTGTCCCGAAAGGTCCCTCTTCGCGAAGCATCTTCTTGACACTGGTCATTCCTTGAACAATAGTAACACTTTTAAAGTTTTACGGTTATGTGAGAAAGGGTTCAAGTTAAGTGTTTGGGAAAGGCTAGAAATAGTTAGAAGAGATGCGGACACCTTACTCAATGAACAAATAGATTTTCACACATCTCCCTTACTTAATCTGTTTGCGAACAGACAGACACATTAACTGTTGTTGGTTTGTATGTGTTGTTTGGGTTTTCTATGCAACTTATCAAGAGACAGTAATTAAAATCAAACAGATAAGGTCAAGTATTGGTGAATACCTATTTTTGGAACTTAGTTAGCATGATCTGAGGTTTCTACCCACATTGGTTATTGTAAAGAATCCTACATCGCGATAATGAAATTTGCACGCGTTTACTTATAAGCAAACACGTTCCAACCACGAATTTTGCTGTTCTCTCTGAGACAGTCTTGATAATGCCTCGTTTAGAGGCGAAACAATTGTCGACGTTTTGTTGTCCTTTTGATTCTGCGAAAAATTAATGCTATTAATTAATGCTAAAAAGTTTTTTCTTAAAAAAATTTTTACTTACCATTGTTTTATGCTATTATATAAAAAAAATTAACATCATATTTACCATTGATCATGGACTTTCGCCAGTTAACGCTTGACTCCATTCAGTATTTTTCGAAACAAATATTAATTGTGTTTCGACCCGGGAATCGAACCCAAGACTCCAGAGTCGAACCACCGAAGAAGTCCAAAATATATGCCAGAGTCTCGCCCGTCTGTCAATGCGTTCAGGTGAGGATGCTTTGGAAAAATAATATAATTATCTTAAAAGAAATTCTTCTATAATGTTTTTTTCTTAATCAAAGACACTGACTCCACATTAATCTCCACCACACACTCATCATCCACTGAGCCTTTCCCAATCTAGTTCGGATCGACTTTTCCTCCACAACCCATGGACGATATCGGGCACATACTACACTACTAAAAAAGTTACGGTTTATACAATTCTATGTAGTATGAATCATGGCAGAATTCAAAATCCGTCTGATCCGAGCTTTGAGCATACATATTAATTTGTGGAGGTAAAGTTTGAGTGGCCCTGGTGTAATAACTCCAATGCAGGTTTAATTAAAATGTTATCCTTCGAGAATACCGCAGATAACGAGTATGATCTGGATAATTTTAACTTTGTGCCGTGAGCTTAAGATTGGATTGGGTGAAAATTTAAGTGGGGTACTTTTATTGCAGTAATAGTTTAAAAAAATTGAATTGAAAAAAAAGAGAAGGATTTTAACAAATAGATTAGACTTAATATTATAATGTAACGATTTAGACTTACTACCGATATTTTCAATCAACGACAACCGGTTAAGGATGCGCAACTGAACCAAATTCAAAATGAAAGTATTCGATTATAAAGTAATATAGTCGTCTTATAACTTATATCGATTACCAAATAATCGATATTTCACGTATTCATTATTATTTATTAACATAGTAATGTTTTACCGCACAAATAAGTAACTACTATTTTGACCACTGTTGTGACATCGTTGATATCAGCTCACCATCAAGCGAGGTGAAATCAAGTTGATGAGCAATATATATAAGTAGGTATATATATAAAATTTTATTGGTGGTTTTTGCGCAAACATAACCTTAAAAACTGACATATTTATTGGATTTTTGCGCTTAACTTACTTGTCCGTCTTAAAAATACAATGTGATGAGAATTAGAAAAATATTTCACATTTAACAAGCCTTTTTCCATTGGTGTTGGTTCTGGGGCGAATGATGTAAGGACGCGTAGCAATGTCCTTTGAGGTTAGAAACAGACATTTCTTTTATACTTTTTTATTTTTCTTACTAGTGTATGAAGTTCAAATCTTAGTGTTCCATCAGTTAATGTGTCAGTATCAAACCCCAACTAGTTTGAACCACCGATCGAGCAGTTATATTGAAACCCGTCTCACGTACATCACGACCAAAGGTGGACCGCTCCAATAAAAATGTATAGTGGGATTTGTGAGCGAACGTACTTTATACACTTCTTATTGTGGTCGCGTCGACAAATTAGTAAATTATTACTGGCAGATAGTGTTGGGAGTTACTAATCATACCATACTATGTCGTGGTCATATCATAATATAATGATTGGTCACTTCATAAAATGCTGAAAACATTCATGATATGTTCGCAACTTATTTCGGCATATCAGTAAAATATGACCCATTGCAATTTCCAAATACTTTCGTTATATCTTGCAGAGTCTTGTCCGTCTATCAGCAGGATCACCCGTACAGGTGGTATTATTCCCTATTCTGTGGTACAGGCCAGAATCCACCAATTCCAAATAAGTAAGTATATCAACTCACCAGCGGACGCTCGCGACTTTGTCCGCTTAATGGTTACTTCGCTTCTATTGATCGTAACGGGATAGTTTAATAGCCTGTGTGTCTAGTACCAGTTTCTTACGTTAATTTGCTCGAAATACGTATTCGTATTCCCCATACATTTCACACCAGCGCCCCTAGCGGTAACGTCAGGGAACTGTGCGAAATGTATGGAGGAATACGAATACGAAAACGTATTTCGAGCAAATTAACGTAAGGAACTGGTACTAGACACTCTGTTAATACTTGCCAACATGTAGTTTGGTGTAGGTGATATTTTGTGTGCGTCAGAATGGCTGGTTGTCTGTGGCGTTGGTCTATGAGAGTTGATTCGAAAATTGCTACATAATTGCTTCTATTTGCTTCATATAATAAATAATGGCTACATTGGATATAAACTTAGAAATTAAATTTTTTTTTTGACCAGCCATCCTGAAGTTTGGTTGGCTGGTCACCCCCTAGTTTTGAGTCAAGTACCAGAGCCCTAACGAATAAACCCGACGCCTACATAACTAAGTATTTGCCTTTATTATTTCATCGGGCACTTCAAATCAAATCAAATCAAATCAAATACTCTTTATTGTACACAAAAACATAAACAAATATATACACATATTTTTAAAAAGAATGTACAACAGGCGGCCTTATTGCTAAAGAGCAATTTCTTCCAGACAACCTCAGGATGGAAAGAAAATTGTTGAAATTGATAGGGGTTGTGCACAATGTAATATAAATATTATACATAAAAATAAAAGGTTTTACAAAGAGAGTAGATGGTTGTGAAGTTCAAGAGATAGATAAAAGGATACTTTAATATATAGATAGATAGAATAGAAGATATAGATAGCGTTAGCGAGTTTCTAGTTAACGGAAGTGAGATAGTAATTCTTTACCATATTTTTAAAAGATACTATTGTTTGAGCGCGTCTGATATGTAGCGGCAGGGCATTCCATAGACGAATTGCTTGAATAGTGAAGCACTTGTCAGAGAAACTAGTGGAATGCACCGGCATTTCCAATATTAAATTTTCTGATGACCTCAGAGATCTAGAATGTGTGTCATGGAGGAACTTGAATCGTTCTTTAAGATATCGGGGGGTACAAGGATTGAACAGTATATTGTATAATAGAGATAGGATATGAGTATTCCGGCGAAGGCGAATTGGGAGCCACTTGAGCATCTTGCGGAATTCGGATACATGGTCATATTTGCGTAGACCAAATATGAATCTAATACAAACGTTTTGGAGTCGCTCAAGCTTATCAAGTTGCTCCTCTGTAAGATCAAGATAGCTGACATCAGCGTAATCGGATTGGGAGTAATAACGATTGTGCCAGCGCAGTTTTAGTGGAAATCGGAAGCAGCATTCGCAGTCTACGCAGGGATCCCGTAGATGCAAATACTTTGCGTCTAACCTCTTGTAGCTGATAATTCCAGGACAATGTATTATCAATATGGACACCCAAGTTCTTAACAGTGTCGCTTATTTCGACAGGGGTACCATTAAAAGTAATTTGGGGCAACTGCGTAATATCAAGGCGTGACATAAACCAAGAGCTGCCAGTAATAATTGCCTGGGATTTGGATGGATTAACCTGAAGACCGTGATTGTTGCTCCATTCACAAATGCGCTCCAGGTCCAGATTAATGGTATTGATTGCATTATGTAGCTGATCCAAGGGAGCCTGCGTATATATCTGAAGATCATCTGCATAAAGGTGGTAGGATGAAGTAATATGTTTAGAGATAGTATTAATAAAAATAGAGAATAATAGTGGAGATAAAACGCCGCCCTGTGGTACACCGACTGCGACATCACACCAAGAAGAAGACAATTCCTCCAGACGCGTACGCTGACGGCGACCAGACAGGTAACTACGAAACCAGCCAATTCCCGTTGGAGATATGTTAATAGAGCTGAGTATACCAAGCAAGATATCAGGATCTACGGTATTGAAGGCGTTACTAAAATCTAACAAGCACAAGACCGTGAGATTTCCCGCCTCCATGCCTAATCCATGCCAGTACTGTGGCCAGGATGGAAACCGGACTGGAAGGGATTGAGAAGAGAGTTCGTGTTAAGGAATTTGGTGAGCTGAGAGTGAACAAGGCGCTCTAACACTTTTGAAAGGAAAGGTAAGATAGATATAGGACGGAAATGAGTGTTAGATGAAGGATTGCGTGTCTTAGGTAAAGGAATGATTTCAGCCTCCTTCCAAGCAGTAGGGAACTGACTATTAGCTATAGAAAAGTTCAGAATATGGGTTATGATAGGAAGGATTTGGTTGAGAATAGGTAAGATCATGTTACGGCTTACACAGTCAATTCCAACTGCATTCGATGTTATAGACAGTATGCTCTTCTTAACATCACAATCGGTGAATTGTTCGAAGACGAAAGCTGAGTGCTGTGGAGTTGGAAGTGATGAAAGATTATTCAGTGTTGCTACTTTAGTCGTCCCTGCTAAATTAGACGAAGAAGAAAAATGCAAATTAAGTGCTTCAAGATCCAAGGAATAGGGATGATTGTGTTGTTTAGACTTCCCAACTCCAATTGTTTTGAGAAATTTCCAGACCTTAGATGGATCTGCATTTTCAACCGAGGCGTGAATATATCGGCGTTGTGCATTCCTACACACCTTGTTGCAGTGATTTCGTATAGATACATATTTTTCCAAATTGTTAGGTGCTGGTCGACACTTGTATTTATGTCTCGCAGCTGCTTTCTTTGCCATCGTATCCTTGATGGAATCAGTTATCCATGGGGCAGGATGATGTTTAACTTTAATCTGGCGTACAGGTGCGTGTGTATCAAAAAGTTCTATTAATTTAGATGAAAAAATATTAACCTTCTTGTCAACCGTGTCTGAGAGAAATAGAGGACCCCAGTTGATTTTATCAGCATCCTCACAAAGATTATCTAAATCCATTCCACCAAAATTGCGCTGCCACAAAATACGCGGTCGTGCCTTAGGGGGGCGGAGTTTGTAGGAGAGGAACAGTAGGTCATGATAGGAAAAGGCATCTGCGCTGCATTGACCATGCCTGGCGACATGTTGTAAAGATGATACTAGTATAAGGTCGATAAGAGATGGATTGCGGCCAGGAACGTGGTGAGTGGAGTTTAAAGGAAGAATGGAAAGGTTGTGGGATAAAGAAGCGTGACGGAATGAGGAGGTGCGGGAATCGTTTTTTAATTGACACGTGTTAAAATCTCCCATTATGATTACGTGACTGTAAGAGGGCGACCACTTTTCCAGGAGGTGTTCAAAAGAGGCAAAAAAATTTATATTTGACGACGGACAGTAGTAGACTCCGAGTAAAAATTTCGAGTGGTATAGCTCCACCTCTAAGAATAGGTGCTCCCCAGCGTTCGAGAGTGGCGGCTGTGCTGAAGTATCTAGAATTTTGTAAGGAATATAACTACGCAGATAAACAGCAACACCGCCTCCCTTTCCGTCGCCACCGCGATCATTTCTAATCAACTCGAAACCAGGAAGATCGAAAGACACTGACGAATGAAAAGGCCTAAACCAGGACTCCGAAACTAGAATAGCGTGGATATTCTTACAGTCAAAGCTAGTCAGCATATCAGAGTGATGGGCGGGAATACTTTGAGCATTAAAATGGACTACATTAAAGTTCTTAGGGACATCAGAAAACTGGGTTTTTAACGTATCACCGAGTGATGGTACAGATAGAATACTAGTATAACTACCGCTTAAGCTAGACGCAGAATAGAAGCTTTCGCTATCACTCTCATTTTCAGATTCCGACATAATACAAAATTATGTCGAATGTGTTAATATAAAAAGTAATGTATATAATAATATTAAAAGAAAGAAAAATAAAATAAATGTAATAAATATACTATTACACTCTATTACTTTACAATCCACCCGCCAGTTGAGCGTCAGAAATCACAGTACGCTCCTCCACACTATGGCTTCAAGCAAATAATAAAGTACATGGTTTTAGTAGGTATATAGTTAGATGACGGGCCAGGTCAATTTATCACAAAAACAAAATAATAATTAAAATAAATTAAGCCATCGAGCAATTATGAGCAAAACGAAAAAATAAAATATAAATTAAATAATTAAAACATGTTTTGTACTTTGCATTAACGAAACGCAAATAGTAAGTCTGTAGTCAGCCTAAAGTTATAGAAATTACATTGACATTGACAGGTGACAGTTGACTGACAGCGGACAGACAATACAAAGCAAAGTCGCTCGTGGTTATTACATGTATGTAAACAAAGTTTGAAATTGAAGTATAAAATAATAGGTACCTAGTTAATTAAATACCTACTTTTGTAATCATTACACCAATAGTGGGTGGAAACAAAACACAACACAATATGTATAGTTACAGTAAAAGTGAAAGTAGATACATATTATGAATGTACATCAGACGGACACTAACGAACCTACTACCATAGGTCCACACTATCGTTATGGATGCTATAACCCATGTAAACTATTTATTCTTGCCTGCCCCAGCACGCTTAGACCTGGTGTTAACGTTTTTCGGGACCTCCTGTATGTCACTCGCAACCTCCTGTATGTCACTCGTCACCTTAATTTTTTTTAATTTCGTTGAGAGAAGACACACGATGACGCTTGCCATTGGAGTCTATAACAAACACATAACCGTCCCGTGTAAAGCACTCACCGACCCCGAACCTCCCGCGCGCAGCCATGAATGTCTCGTGGCGTCCTTTAGTAAGGAACTCGGAGAGTGTAACACCAGAGCCCTTTAGTGCCACCTTAGAGAACCACACCTTATCCTTGACAGCTGCATCGTGAAACTTCACGAGGATTGGTCTCACTTTGCCTGATGGACGGCCTAAACGGTGGCATCTTTTTATATCTGGAATGTTGAAACTGTGAATATTGAGGCGCTCTGTAATTATACCTGCAACAACCTTAGGTGTCTCTTCAGTCTCTACCTCTGCCACACCATGGAATAAAAGAATTTTGCGGCGTGAACGCATTTCAATGGCGTCCATCTGTTGCCCTAGTCTCTCCACCTGGTACTGCAGCAGATTGAGAGCCTGCAGCATGGCGTTCTTGAAAATACAGAAGTCGCTAGACAGACTTGCCAGGTCCGTTGAAGTTGGTGATGTGCTGGTGGTAGCCTGCTGCAGCCTTGTCTCAAACTGGGCCAGACCCTCACGAAACATGGCTTCCAGACCAGCCAACGAGGGTTGCATGTTTTGATAGCTTTGATGAGTCATAATGTATTGTTCAGTTCTGTGTGTATTTATGGGAAAACGCTCACACTGGTGAGTGGTATATTATTATGTCTTGATGTAGTGCATTAAACGAGTTTAATCACCAGAATTTAATTTTAATACTTAAAAGTTTCAAAAACACAACAACCTCCTACCCACTTTTTTTTTTTTTTTTTTTTTTTGCCTTGTCCTTGGGATAATTTAAATAATGGTTACATCCACATATTTAACATACGAGCATATGTTTGAAGTTACAACTAAATTGTATAAATGAAGTAATTATGAAACAATTATTGACGCAATAAATTTTGGGAAACTGCAAGCTTGACTCTAAACTAGAGGGTTAACAAGCCAACCAAACGTCAGGATGGCTGGTCAAAAAAAATAATTAATTTCTAAGTATATATCCAATGTAGCAATTATTTATTATATGAAGCAAATAGAAGCAATTATGTAGGAATTTTTGAATTAACTCTCATAGACCAATGCCACAGACAACCAGCCATTCTGACGCACACGATATTTTTTAACTCGGTTCAGTTGTTCTGAAGCCTGTTTAATTCAAACAAACAGACAATGAAATCTTTTCTTTTTATAATATAAGTACAGATTGAATAATCTACCGATAAGTGTACAACTATCAGATCAGACAGCCTCCCTCGTCCAAACTCGCCCCAATAAACAATTTCGCTGTCCCGGACACGAGATTAACTTTTAACGTTTTTTTGTTTTAGTTCATTACACGGGACAATCCGCTCAGCGCCCGAGAACCGACAGGAACAGGTAAAATTGTGTCCAATTTAAGAGCTTACTACTTAATCCTTACTGGACTTTGTTTATACCTTCATATAGGTGAACAGTTACATAAAATATATGCCGTGAAAGTTGAGGTGGCTGTGAGCTTTATTGCCAGGTTTTTTCTCACATTATTCTAACTACTGCCCCGCGAATCTGGCAGTAAACGTTTTAGAAGCAATAATTTTGACGTTCATAAGTTTGTGACCTACAAGAATGAAGTTATTTTCCTATGATTTGAACAACAGAACATACTGGAATCTAAATTGTCATAAGTCGTATCCTATGGTCAGATTTAGAGTTTATAAAGCGGTGGAATAAGAGGACAAGTGAGTAGGCATAAAATATATATTTCATTATGTAAATAAATATTAAGTCTCTTGACTTATTATGCACAGGTATTGAAAAAGGTATTGAAAACAGGTACACTTATGTAACATCTATCCTGATTGTTGGAATTTTGTTTTGAATTATAGAATGGTTATGAATTTTCTGTAGTGCCTAGGTAACGGCTGCGGCAATAGGCTTGCCCCCATTGCGTGGAATCAATAAAATTACTGTCAAATGCGGATGTGTAATACACCTCTGCCTACCTATGTATGTATGGGTATAAAAATAAATATCTGAAAATGAAAAAGTGCCTTTCTCAACAACCCTCCACAGAACTCATTCACGCGAGGGATAATAACACCACCATAAAGGTGTAATGCGTTTGTAAAATTTCTTCATAAAATTTCCGTAACTCACAAAGATATTTGGTTTTTGAAACTAAGCTTATGATAAATCCTTGAAGATATCAATCCGTTTCACTGTCAAATTCAAGTGCTATTCTTATAAATACCAACTTATCCAACACTTCTTGCAGACCTTACAGTTTTGTAAATAACGTTCACAATTGAACGTTATAGGTGTATTAGTAATGTCGATACAAGCTTCTATGAATGAAGGTGAATCAATCAATGTCGAGTACCTCGATCCCTCACACTGAATCCCTAATAATCCCCGCACCTATGCGCTATCGTTACGTGCGATTAAATTTATGATCAATCGACTCTTCTGTAGGTTCCTGAAGTGGTTATGTAATTTGTCACGTGTACATCACGCATATATCCCACCCCCGAAGAGGCCACACAGCTGGCCAAAGTCCGCCGGGCGCCGCTGGAAATACCTTATGGGATCACCGGAGACGCCCGCAGCAATGGACATGGATGGGAGCGGCCGCGATACCGCAGAGCTAAAAAAGATAAAAAAAAACCGCGAAGATGAAGGTAAAAGTGCACCCACACTTTGTTAGTAGTTTTATTGTTACCCAGTAATAAGGGGCAAGTCTATTTATTACCGTTACCGACCACTATAGAAACCGTAAACTCACACACCGTAAACTCCTGTGTAACTCCTGTTCAAACCAAAACTGACAGGACAGATGTTACATACCACCATACATGTAAATATGTTTGGAAATCGTCACAAAAATCAGCCAAGTATTTAATTTAAATCGTATCAAAAAAAAAATACTGGAAAGAGTGGGTGTGTAATGCACCTCTGCCTACCCCATAGGCGTGATATATGTATGTATCGAAATAAAATCACAATCGTTGTGCAGAGTTATAGGTACTTTTCGTAGTCTAGTAATATGATCGCGACAAAATAGATTGCCAATGGCTTACCAGAAGTCGTCTACACTATATTATTGTCCTTCTGCGAGCAAGTCATGCTCGCGAAGGAGGCGGCCGACAGGGAGAGGGAGCGTACCCTCCCCGCTGAGTTCCGTAGTCAGCGGCGAGAGCACCGCAGACTCATCTACGCCCAAGACCATCGACCTCCATGATCGGGGCCTGAAGACGGCGGGATCGCCACCCGCCGTCCTTACAGAAGCGCGGGATAACACCCTACCCAAACAACGCGGGATTTACCAAACCCCCGCAGAGACCACACAGGTGGTCAAAGTCCGCCGGGCGCCACTGGTAATACCTTCTGCGTGTGAACCACAGACGCCCGGCAACGGACGTTAGAGCGGCCGCCGCTTTGGGGCGCCGAATAAAAAAAAAACAACTCTGTATTATTGCATTTAATTGGTAATCTGCTGTAACAATACCTTGACCATGTGAAATATAACTAGCCGACTCGCCACGGCTCCGCCCATGTAATTAGGTTTTCGATCCCATTTCCCACGGGAACACTCACCGAGATAAAAAGTACCTTATGCTATGGGTCTATTCAATTCAAACAATCAATCAATCTTTCCTCTTTATAATATTAGTATAGATCATACAAATTGTAATCCCGTCCACGTTTTACAATAGAACGAGGGAATTCTTAATTCTTCATTGTTTAATTTGTAGCACCGGTATCGGTAGGACTGTAAGACCGTTGCTTCAGCAAAACTTATTTCTTTGAATATTCATGGATCCCATTGCAGGCAGGTATGCTAGGAGTCTTTGGGTATTTTTTTTCTCCACAATGACTGCCATATTCAATGCGAAAAATAACGACTTAAGATGTGATGTATGAGTATGAATGGAGTAGGTGTCTTACTTATAACTTCAGCTACTTCCACAGTATCATGACATATGGCATACTACTGTGGGGTAACGCTGCCGATATTGAATGCATCTTTGTGTTGCAGAAGAGGGCTATCCGGACTATCTATGGAATGGGGTCTCGGGAGTCATTAAGAGATAAGTTTAAGCATATTAACATCCTTACAGTGTATTCACAGTATATTTATGAAATTTTATTGTATAGGGTACAAGAACAAAAGTAAGTTTGTGAAAAATAGTGATAATCATAATCTAAACTTAAGAAATAAGGATAAACTGGCTGTTCCTAAATTTAGGCTTCATAAAGTGAGTAATTCTTTTGCAGTGAACTTTATTCGAATGTACAATGCATTGCCAACTGAAATAGCAAATTTATCTGTTAATAAATTTAAAAAACTAATAAAACGTAAATTGTGCCATAAAGCTTATTATAGTATTAATGATTTCTTAGATGACAAGGCTGCCTGGTTGTAACACGAATTGCTCCTTTCTAAATCACTCTGTATTAGATTTAAGATGAAATATTTTGAAAAAAGCCGAACTGAGTTTCTTGAGGGCTCTTCTCAGTCTCGTTGCATTTTGGAACCCTCGGTAGAGTTACACCAACTCTTGACGAATCTAAATAATTTTATAAAAATTTCAAAGATAATATTATTTTATTTTATTTTATAACTTCATAGACAGAAGATTTTAGTATTTTGCCAGTCTCTTTATAAAATAAAATAAAATAAAATAACTTTTATTATCTTTGAAATTTTTAGAAAATTATTTAGATTCGTCAAAAGTTGGTGTGACTCTACCGAGGGTTCCAAAATGCAACGAGACTGAGAAGAGCCCTCAAGAAACTCAGTTCGGCTTTTTTCCAAAATATTTCATCTTAAATCTAATACAGAGTTATTTAGAAAGGAGCAATTCGTGTTACAACCCGGCAGCCTTGTCATCTAAGAAATCATTAATACTATAATAAGCTTTATGGCACAATTTACGTTTTATTAGTTTTTTAAATATATTAACAGATAAATTTGCTATTTCGGTTGTCAATGTATTGTACATTCGAATAAAGTTCCCCGCAAAAGAATTACTCACTTTATGAAGCCTAAATTTAGGAACAGCCAGTTTATCCTTATTTCTTAAGTTTAGATTATGATTATCACTATTTTTCACAAATTTACTTTTGTTCTTGTGGGTATACAATAAAATTTCATAAATATACTGTGAATACACTGTAAGGATTATTGGTTCTAGAAGGCAAGCGCATACCGTGCAGGTGAAGATCTCGCCCCGGAGATGTACCTACGAGAGTAAACGTTCGAAGTTCTCGAACACCTACGTACTTGTAGGAAATTCAAAATTAGTTTTGGATTCGAATTTCAAAATTAACAAGTCAACCCGCCACTGGAGATCACCAAAAAGTATTGTAATGGAATTGATTCTCACCGTGTCGGTGGGTCCTCGTGTCCTCGTTGGTGCGAGTGGACGTCTCGGCCCAATATAAATGTAAATGTATTTGAGGTACGCTCTCCAAGTGGCCAACCTGACAAAAACCACAGATGAGAACTTAGGCAAAATACTTCAATATTTACTATCTACTGATACTGAATTTTATAAACTTAAGGATTTTATAACTTTATTCTACTGTAGGTACCGTAACCGTCCCATACAAAGAAATGTGGACCTTCTTTCATAGATTCATGTTACGGCTATTTTTTTCTCGAACGACTTTTACAAAATTTTCAATAGGCAGTGTAAGTGAACAGTATTTCGACAGTGTGTATGTACTCACATACTACTACTACGTACTCGTTTATTGGGATAATTAATTATGGTGTACTTATTAAACCGACACGATAATTAACTGTTCCATTTCTAAAGTTCCCATGGAACTCCCAATAGTATTGGATAATTTTGTTTAGATTTTTTTGGGATTAGGATCTAGGTTATTATCTCTAGGTATTAAAAACTAAAAGCATTTACACAGTACGAATCTACGTATTCTAGCAATATAATCTATCATAAACTGTTATTACCCATAATAATATTAAGTCAGGTACATAATCGAGTAAAAGTTTATAAAAAATAAATCTGGTGTAGGTACAAATCTATTGGAATCAATGTCATGTCTACACGATATACTACTTAGCTAATCTTTGAGCAGATATCGACGACGTGCGTTCCGAATCACAAGAGGTTCTCATGCATAAAGAAAACACCGCAATGGCGCATCAGGCACCTGCACGTCAAACGACTGAATATTTCATTGACATTACACGTTCAGAAACGAATTCAAACATCATGTTGTTTGAAAAATTTAAACCAATATGAGAGTTTGTTTCATACGTAGTCATTGGAACTGCTGCCCCGGGTCCCGGGTTTGATCCCCGGGTCGGATCACATATTTGTACGATCGGCAAATTAATATTTGTTCAGGTTTTTGGGTATTACCTCCTCATAACACATGCTCTACTTAGTTTGAGATTAGTTCATGAATGTCCGAAACCAAAAAAAATACGATAAAAATATACATTTAGACTCGTAACTTTACTGTGTTAGTCTCTGGCTTTCCTCGATAGTAAGCTATTCAATACACAAGATCATTTGGAACCATAACTTCTTGAGATAAGCGCTTCTAAACCAACAACTTCAGTTTTATAATACGAGTCGTATATCGGCAAAGATTTTCCAACCTTGCTCCATAATATCAGTTCAGAAACAGCGGGTTCCACCTGACCCGCCAAACTTTTCTCAATTACAATGAATACTTTATACTTATCCAACAAGTTTGTTCCTTTCCATGATTTTTATATACTTGGGAGAGTTCAGACAACATTACCTATGCATTGTCTTCAGCAACGGTATGCTTATTTAATTTGAGTAGTAACATCTGTTTGAAAAAAGTTTCGGAATCTTTCCTGGGGTTTAAAGGAAAAGTTTGAATGTACACACAGGTAACCTGTACCCGGTTTTTATTTTTTATACTTTATGATACGACAAAAATATTGTGAATAAAATAATTTTGTCTTAGAAAAAAGTGTGTGTTGCTGTACATCCTATAAATATAGTTATGACAATCAAAAAAAAATTTTTTTTTTTAAATATTAATTTTCAGAAATCTATTTTGTTAAAAATATATTTACTTTTAATAAGTTGTCAAATATTTATTGAGCGGAGCGTATTTTAGACGACAAGTGTAAATTGTTTGTGTGCCAACTCCTCCGAAACGGCTCGACCGATTTTGACCAAATTTGGCATGCTGGTCGACATCATACCCGGGAGTGCATATCTCTGAAATCATGAAAATAGAGCATAAAAAAAAATAAGAAAATTTGCTCCGCTCAATATTTGCAATTAGTAGCATGCATTGCATACCTAGTTTAATATAGAATTTATAAATCACAAAAATGGATATCATCGACTGGACTCGAACCCATCTTTAATTATTAACTTAATCAACTGCTGGTTGTCGATCTGACATCACTTACGAATGGTGCGATATTCCGTCCAATATTCAATGACATTTAATAAAAAAATGATTACAATTTACAACAGTTAGTCCTCGTGCTCAAAGGAGAGAAATCACCAGGAGCCAATACTAAAATCACTAAGCGTTTTTAATAAGGGTGCTCACAGACTGCTATCGCCATTCGACCTTCCACCAATAAGTAGTATTCGGCTTTAGACAATGAGCCGATGAGCTACACACTCAAGTCTGTACCTTTGTTTCATTTCCTGATACCAACGTATTTTTTCACATTCTAAGTCAATGACTAAAATGTTATGGAAGCAGCTTCAATTTAATAACATTCTTAATCAAAAAAACAATTTTAATTCATCGAAGTGGAATATCATCACTAAAATTATTTTTGGTGCCATCTTTACCCTCTAAATTAAGTGACCTTTAAATTACTGTGTATTGGAATTATTTTTAGTATCATCTTTCTTGTATGTCACACAAAATTCCATTTGAACGGCTGGACTGATATGAGTATGACTGATATGATGTGTAGGTAATACTCGTATATGGCGGCACAGTTCATCAGTATTATGAAATCAATGGAACTAATGAAAAAAAATATTCTCACTAGTTCCTTGGAACTGCTACGGTGGAACTAGTGAGCCAAATCCGATTAAGGTCTGTTTCACTTTTCTATTCTCAAAAATCAATGGGACTAATAAGAAAAAAATCTTTTCAGTAGTTCCATGGGACAAAATGCCAGTAGAACTAGTGAGAATATACCAAGCTAGCGAATAAATGAAGTACAAGAATATAATAGAAGAATTTGTAGAATAGAAGAAAAGTTGTGTAACCAATTAGAAGACGCCTATTCCACACAAGTTCCTCGATCTCGTTATTAGGTATGAACGTGGAACGATCGAACTGTGGATTTCAATAAAGCGCAACCTTTTGTTACGTGTGCTACCAATATTTGAGCGTTCGACTACGCGCAACGAGTACGCCAAACGGCTCGATATTAAAAGATTCATTTCACAATGAGGGAGCTCGTCATCTTTTTGATGGCCAAAGGGCAGGCCACCTCAGTGCTCAGTGCCTTTATGAGGATTTTTGGTAACAATTTTACTAGAATGTGAGCCTATCAGAGCTGGCATATTTAAAAAAAAAGTTTTATAACAAATTCATTTTGTAATAAATTCACGTAAGTAACATCTTATTGAGCTGAGTTTACGAAGCTCTTTCTTAGACGACTCGTGTATTTCGTTTGCGATCAAACTCCTCCTAAACGACTAGACCGATCTTTTTGAAATTTGGCACGGTCATAGTGACCATCACCGTGAGTGCATAATTATATCTGAAGTCATAAAGATCGGTCCAATCGTTTAGGAGTTTGACCCGGATCGACAAACTCAGCTCAATTATTGCAACATGCAATGCATTGCATACCTAGTTTATTTTCAAGTTTCAATTTGAATTCGGTACTTGAATTTTATTAAATGCCGAGGCAATCTTGGCTCGGTTACGGATCTTTTATAAAAAAAAACCTTATTTTGTAAAAGTTAGTACCCGAATACTCACTTGGTACCCTTTTCAAAACACCCGGTTCTTTAAGTAATATAAATATAAGGATACACCATGAGTATTAATCGGTGTAAATCTCACATTTGTCCATCGTGCAGTTTGTGGCGTAGTAAAGTCCATGAGACTTCAGCACATTAAATAAGAATATGATTATTTAAATCACTGTTTAATAGCCCTAAACCAAGTAACCTAAGTATATTCTAGTCCAACAATTTTCCTAAGAGACATAAAATTAAATACATTAGCCATAAAGCAATGTTATTGTGTGCAACGCGAATGTTGTTGTTAGAATAATATCCGGGCAAAGTGCGAAACGACACAAACATGGCGACTCTTCCTGTTGCACTGTTTTAGTTAAATTTTATGTTCAAATTGTATGTTTTCAAACAATTTATGTGCATGACACTCGACGTAATAATGGTCTTGTATTATTTGTTTAAATCTTTATTAGTCGAGCCTGTCTCGCATGTAAGACAGTTGTACATGTGAGACAGAATCGGCTTATGAAGACTTAGTTATCTGTCCAAGTCACCACAATACTCCATACTCACTGGTCGTTTTCACCTACCTATCTTGGATATTGTCAGTTTTTATAAAACAACGTGGGCCCTTACTCATTTATTTTGATTCATATTCATCATACATCCATAGAAGTATTTGTCAGAACCTGAAATAAGCTCACAAATCGAATGAATCACTCCATTCTGAAGTAACAAGCGCGTTATAGTCCGTTTACAGGACTCCATTACTCTTGTGCCCTTGTATTAATGACAGGCATCTTGACTGACTTACCTTACTATGTACCTTTACGGGCAAGGAATAAACTGAAGCGATTTTTCCATTGCTGGTGTGACTCTGATGATTAAAATGAGAAATAGTACGGTAAAAGGCTGTTGCAGTATCTCAGAAGATATAGAGGTTGTTCAAGGTAGAAAAAAGGATACTTAAATGGTTTCGGATGGAGAAAAAAGCTTGACAAAAGCGATAGAAGAAGTGTACCTAGACCGCAAGTGTAAGTTTCTGTTCTCTACGAAGGCAGGATGGGACATTTAATTCTCTAAAGTCACAACTGTGTTAAGGCAAGTACTTACATACTATTCCCTATTCTGTGGTTCAGGTTGGAATATAGAAAATTATGTAAAAGCATTCTGACCTTGACTTTGCAAGGACTGGACATTTTCAATATGATACATTCTTTAGCAGAAATATAAAAATCGCTGTCACTTACAACTTAGCCCTCAGAACAATAGCGGCTCTTCTTAAGCCAATTGAAGCGCTATTATAATATTTAAAAGGTATAAAATCAAATAACACACGAAAAGGTTTTCCTCGCAGGTTGTTCTAGAGTCCCACTCGATTCGTTACAATTTTTCTTTGTCACAAAGGGACGGATTTGGGTGAAATTAATATTGTGAGTGCATTACGGTGTGCTCATGTTGTTTTTATTGTGTTTACGTATATATTTACTTAGATATATATACCGCTGGGGTTATTACTTGCAGCTGTGAATAAATGCTTGAACTCTTTTGCTAGGTGAAGGTCTGAATACGTTACTTTTGATGTTACAAATTAAATACAAATATACCCAAAATAGGTGCAATATAAAACATTTTTTACCATTATTATGAAAAATGTTGAACGACAATAGTATTCTGCCGAAATTTAACAAGATGAACGTGAATGGCTTCAGAAAACTTTATGAATTTTGTGATCTCTATGGCATCTTTGCTTCTCTTTGTCTTTTGCTTTGTCTATACCTACTAATATTATAAAGAAAAAAATATTTGATAATTTGTTTGCATTAGTCTTCGAAACTATTGAACGGATTCCGATTTTTTTTAATCGTGTATTTCGTTCGTGATCGAACTCCTCCTAAACGCCTGGACCGATCTTTTTGAAATTTGGCACGGTCATAGTGACCATCACCGTGAGTGCATATATCTGAATTCATAAAGATCGGTCCAGTCGTTTAGGAGTTCGACCCGGATCGACAAATTCAGCTCAATTATTGCAACAGCATAATGCATTGCATACCTAGTAATATTATGTAGATACATCACAGTGTGTTCTATTGGGATTTCGACAATGGAACGGGAAATCTGTATAACGTGGGCGGAGCTGCGGTGTTTAGCTATTAGTAAAAATCAAAACTTACTGAATCCATTAAGATTCTCTCTAGGTAAACTTCTGCATTTTTGTGAAAATTATAGTATGTATTGAGACCATTGAAATAATATTAGAAAGAAATTATAAATAGATCACAAAAACTGATGTCATCGGCAGGACTCGAACCCACGGCCTTTCCCTGATAGGGGGAAGGCTCTGACTATTGAGTTACGATGATTTACTGAGAGTTACTATGGTCAGGTAAGTTTTTGTGATCTATTTATAATTTATTACTTAATATTTTCAGAATAGTTTAAGCAAGCTCATCGCTTTGAAATTCAAAAAACATTGATTACAATTAAAATGATTTATACAATCTAACGTTCTTTCCAACTACATCCCTGGTCACCTAAAACAGTTAATAGTGGTCTCAGATTAGCTGGGAGACTAATACTACGGTCGAGGTTCGGACGGGTATAAATGTTCACGGATATTGGTTACTGGGACGCGGACGCGGACACCCGGACCCTAGGTAAACGAACACAACTTTGTGGTTGGAAGAGGTAGAAATGATTAATATGCGAAATATAGTTATATATTTTATCCTATTTGTGTAAAGGGAAATGTTCACACACATGCACAATTACGTCTTTACACTGCAGACGAGGATGACTTGGGCCTCGGAGATATTATCAGTAATCTCGTAATGTAGGTATTGAATGGGACTTCTAGAGATCGTTGGTCAAACAATGTAAGAAAATACTTCTACCGCTTAAGTTAGGTTATTTTTTTTTGTACTTTATTTATTCTCGTTTGAAATCTCTATACGAAACCGCTATATTCTTTGACTATTTGATTAGAATCTAAGTCAGTTAAACTGGCTCGGTAATAATAAAGATTTTTTTTTTATAAAATGCATAATTTAATTAAAAACGAACTAGAAATTCAAGTTGACAAATCGAGAAAAATGTTCCCAAAATCCCCATATCATGAAGTGCACGTAGCGCATAGCGACATGAGATCACGGGACAGTCCCGAAACCGAGATCACCTTAATCCCGCAGGTGAGCCGGGATTACAGGATCAGCTCGCCCCTATCTGTCTTCATGATGTATTATGTAGGTGACCGCCATTGACAGTATCTTGAGTTATTTGTTGAGACCTTTATGAGATCTGAGATCTGTAGTCCATTGATGAGTTATCTCTGACACTCGATAAATATAAGCTACTAACGGACGCTCGTGAGTTTGCCCGACTTTGCAATGTGGTTTTGGACTTTGCAATCAATAAAAAAAATCCCATTTAGCAGTAATACCTGGTCTATGATACTAACAATTTTTTTACGATACCTGGACCTGTATAAATTTTGCTACGTTAAAAACAGTCCCGAGATGACAAACAGCAGGACATCATCAACCTAATACTCACCATCATCACCATTCACCGAGCCTTTTCCCAACTCAGTTAGAGTCGGCTTTCCAGTCTAACTGCGATTCGGCTAAATTTCGATATTTTCCGTGAAGCGACTGCCATCTGACCTCCACAACCCATGGGCGATATCGAAGTTCTGGAGTAAGACCGGTCGGTTTTTTGATTTAGGGCTCCAACTACCCCTAACGACTACCATAGATGTTCGTATGTCAACCGGGACCGACGGCTTAACGTGCTCTCCGAGGCACGGAGGGATCTCAGTGTCTTAAACAATGGTCACCCATCCTAAGACCGGCCTGACAAGATGTTGCTTAACCTTTGCAATGTTTTAACATTGTTGGTTACCACTAGACCACGAGCCCCTCAACCTAATACTATGTAAGTACCATTTTCTATTCTGTGCTAATACTTTCATTACTTTCGATTTACATCTAAAACACAACAATAAACAACAATAAGTTCCTTGTCATTAATTATAAGTAAAACCGCTGTTGGGAAAGTAAAATTAAGGTTTACGTTGCGATCGGTTGCGCTGAGAATTTTAAAGTGTCGTTCCAAACAAGGCTCGTATAAATAAAATTAATTAGTTATTCGAAGTTGTACCTGGACTAACGAAGAGAGGGAGAAAGGGAGGTGTTTCTTGTATTTTATTTGTTCTGAGCGAGACTTGAGAGGAACGTGACGATAGTTCAAAGTATCTAGATAAACAATATTCTTTAAAACGGCTGTAACGATTTTCTTTACATTTTCATCAATACAGTCCATATCATCGAACATAAGCGCTATAGTCAGGAAAATTAGATTTTTTAGATATGTATGAATTTTTGATTTTTTTTTTAAGTTTTGTAATAGAAGTAGTCAATTTATTTGAATTTGTTTAACACAGCAATAGGTATACATACACATCATCTGGCTATTCGTGGGTTAATGTGAGTTTTATATGAATGATGTTTAATTAAGAGTAAAACACGTTTTAAAACTTTAATTCTATCCGTTATCTGTAAAAAACGTTTTGAAACTTAGCTAATATCCATCACCTAGACTTCTATTTAAACTTTGGAAAGAATCATTTAGTTGAAAGTGCGCCGTGAATTGCCCACTCAAGAAAGTTTCCACCTGAAAGTTTCAAGTTCGGAATTTTAATGAAAAAATAATTTCAATTTGTAAAGTCCCGGATCCCAGCCCCCGGGAACTTTGCTAACATCATTACCTTCGCATATTTGAGGAAGAGACACTTCAAAACATTTGCTTTTATGTTTAATTTATGCTTTAACTTGCGGTAATATATTTTTTGAAGACAGTGTCTCGGTTTACAGTGAAATTGAGTTTGTAAAATAAGTTGATTTTGGTTTCGATTAAAATCGACTTGGAGTCAATGGTCATCCCTCCTTTAGAACTACCATTGGGATGATCCTATATATTAATAAGTCTGGTTGTGTAATACAAGTTTCAACATTTTGAGTTAATTTGCATGTTACTGGCAATTTGAAAAGAGTGGACGTGATTTTTAATTACTAGGTTCTTTTCTTAGAGGCTTTAACTGTTGCCTTTCGCATAAAGCAATAAAAGGAAACGAAGAAACTATAACTAGTCCGAGACGCCCAGGACTTTATTTGTCTGTGCCACAGCGGCTGGCACGTAATTTTGTTGCCTTTCATTAAAATTTCATCGCAAGGCAACAGGTTTTATTTTTTTTTTCAAAATTACAATATTTCTGCTACTTTTTATTAAATACATTCGGCTATTTTGGACATAACCCAATATATGTGTGTCCGGTGACGGTAATAGGCTTGTCCCCTATTACGGGGGACTAAAAATGTTTAAAAATGGCAAATTGTGGGTGTGTAATGCACCTCTTTCTACCCCTTCGGGAATATAGGCGTGATATGTGTGTGTATGTGTGTGTGTGTCAGAAAAACCTTGACGTTCAGAACTGTTACTTTATGCCCTATACATGCATGAAGATATTTTTGATATAATTAAGTTTATTAACTTTAATTTATCATTCGAATTGAATAACGTAACTTAGCAAGTAAGATGATCGGTCGGACGTTTCAAACCACTATAATATTTTAAGAGTTTACTAGATATATAAGAAAAGAAAGAAGAAAGAAAATAAATATTGGATGG
The DNA here is from genome assembly GCA_963556515.1 of Nudaria mundana. NCBI lineage: Eukaryota > Metazoa > Arthropoda > Insecta > Lepidoptera > Erebidae > Nudaria > Nudaria mundana. The sequence continues at coordinate 22,353,377 of OY748295.1, forward strand.
AACCAGGCGTTACTCGGCGAAAATCCATGACAAAGCAATGGTAAGTAAAATATTTTTAATAAACGTTTTAAACTTATAAAAATAGTGCTATTAAGAAATTTAAAATAAGTTTAAAACGTTTTTTAAAAATATTTTACTTACCATTGCTTTTTTTAGAAAGAAAATATTCTTTCTTTTCTTTCTATATTTGTGTTATAAATGTCTTATAGCTAGGTATATTATAGACATTTATTCTCAGTACAAAAATCACGACTTTATACCTCAAGGGGTTACCAGAAACATGTAATACGCCATGGTTTCACCTAATAGTTGTCGAGCGTATTATTATTTTGGAGATGTAGATCTTCTTTATTCACACCACAAAATATGTAAAATATTCGACGTACACCCCACGGTACAGGTGTTAATCGAAACTTAAGCGGCCCTGCGACTTCAGCGAGCGTCTGCCAAGTTATGACAGCCAACGACCGCCCTGACAGATGATCTTTACTTGGATGTATAGGGACAAATTTACACCCCAAACTTTGTTATTGGATGGCAATTTTCAGTGAGTAATTTTGTAAGGTGTTATTATTAGATTTATTCTATGATACTTGATAAAATATTTGAAAATAAATGAAAAACTGTATTGAAAGTAGTGATTACAAAAGTCAGACAAAATAAATAATTAATAAGTTGGTTTTTTATCTTGACTTCTTTAAAATCTTACAGTGTCAGGCACTATAAATGTTTCAAAAAGCACTTCTTATAAACAATTGCTCGGAGGCAAAAGCTCGCTCACTGCTGTATCAAAACAATTACAAACAATTTCAATCACGCCAATTTTAACAGACGTCCATTATCCACCTTCGCATAAGCCCGAACCTTACTCCGTAAGTCTAAAATCGTGTTTGATCCGCTTTGGGCCGCACTGAACCAGAATAATCCGGTCACCTGATCCGGTGCGATCCAGTATGAACCGACTCGATGCGGCGACTTGTGGTGTGAGCCCGTCCTGTAATGTCGGGAGGATGCAAAAGTTTGGTACCTATACGGCTAGGATTAAAAAGTTCGGGAAAGTGTTTATTGAATGTGAAAGTTTAGAGAAGAGAGCGTAGCATGGTATGCCTTGTCTACCAATAAAGTAGAGTATAGGTACTTGTATTTATAGGTACATTATTAGATACATGCATAAAATAATCTCAAAAGTTTCAGTCGATATCAAATGAACGGTAAGTACTTCATGTCAATTGTCTATGTGAAACCGAAATGAGAACTGCTTACCTATATAATAATATAACACTATGCCCAAAGGGGTAGACAGAGATACACCCACATTTTGACGTCTCCGATCACTTTAGTTATATTTGCCAGATCTTCGTCCGTCTGTCAGCAAATGCACCAAGTATAGGTGAGGATGACATCAGCTTCAAATATGTTAATAGGGCACCTCAGCAACTTAAATTTTTAACGTTAATTTGATATTAAAATTTTACGTATTGCCTTTCATCAAAAATTCCTTTAATAACAACTATAACCCTTTGAGTAGGTCCAAAGGGGTGGTAAAAAATTACAAAAGGGCCCCCGTTCGAATACCTGACTAATTCATGCAAACGAATGCAAGCCAATTAATTAAGAGGAGTCTGACTGCGTTCAGAAATCTGCTGCCGCCACCCAAACTGAAGCAGAAACTGTTAGGGTAGTCACAGAAGGAACTTTAATGGTCGCTGCGATTTGTTTCATTTTATAATAATAGCTAGGTAGTACCTACTGCGCTTAGTAATAAGCGTTAGCTGGCTGACATCATGATGATTTTAGTACAAATATTTTGTAGTACTTAAACTATGATAGAATAGGTATCTTATTAACTCAAATTTTAGTATTTTCTGGCAATAGTGCAGCAAACTATAAACGTTATTATTAACGTAAACCTTTTTTGATTGATGGATTAAAGTAGATATTATCGTATTTCATTTATAGATACAGTTTGTACGTGTGTCAGTTACTTTTCTATTTCACAAAACTCTAAAACATAAAACATTAAAGTGAAAAAGTAAGTGAACTGTTTACTAATTGAAAGTTGCATTCCACCACTGATGCGTCTGGTGTACCCTTTATTAATGTAATTAATACTGCAATATCTCGTCTCTCTGCAATGAGATTCCAGAGAGATTAAGGTGTTTCATTATACTGATTTATCATCGTCAGTTAAAAATAGGAGCAAGTCTTGTTTCTATAATTACCTTACATTTTAATGAGAAAGAATGAGCATTTTTGTTAATAAGCCTTTGTGACTTTGCAATAATGTTTTGTAATCAAACTTCTGAGGTTTTGGCACTACTGAAAACTACTAAAGAGTCAGCAAGTCCGGTTGAAACTATCAATTTAGTCTGTAGTTTTTTTGAGTTCTATCAATTGAAGACCAAACCAAACTCGCCTGCAAATGTAGCACCTGCCAATAGCCAGAAGAGGCTCTGGTGTAAATAGAAGTACCAGGTTAGCGGCAATGGGCTTAACTGCTGAAACCTAATGTGATTGCGTTTGATCTATCCTTACTAATAGTTCTTTTGACAAAGACAGATTTTAAAGAAGTTTCTGATGGAGTAATTTCATACTAAGGTAGGGTGGGTGATTAACGCCCGTGGTCTATCTACGCCCAGGTAGCAGAAAACATACTAAATATAGAACTATTCAGTTAATACTCCACGCACACATAGAATGAACCAATAAGAAACCGCCAGGCGAGCGACGACGCGCTCACGCCACTACGCGCGGCAGTGTGACGCCGCGCTCCGGCAGGATCGGACACGTACCACGCTGTTATAAGAAGTGCCATAACGAAATCGTAAGTTTTTTATGTGTTTTTATGCGTTTTGGGTTAATTTTTAGGATTTAATCGCTTCAGGATAAACTTAGTTCACTATTGCTTGAATATTTGGTGTCGATTTCAATATTTTTTCCCAAAAACGTGTCATTTGAATCAGTGTCAGATAATAACGCCCGGCTGGTTAATAACGCCCGTTAAAATAACAGTTTGGTGCTATTAGACTACATGGGCGCTATTACCATAGACATAGGTAGCGCATTTATAATTTCAGAAACTATAAATACTTACTATAATAATACGTTTGTTAAGCAGCTGTTCGATAAGTTTAGTAGTGAATCACAATTTTTTTTTAATATTCATATATAATTGTATAAAAATCATTAATGTAATTTTAATTATTATCGACGTGAGCAATATGAATCCCCAATATTTATTTTCATAAAAGTAATCGTTTATGCTTTTAAATATTTCTTTAATAAGAATGAAATTAATATATATAGGTAACTGCCTCGATGGCGCAGTGGTATGTGTATACGACTGCTACGCAAGAGGTCTCGGGTTCGAATCCTGGGTCAAAATAATTTGTATGATCTGCAAAGAAGTTTGTTTCGGAGTTTGGGTGTTTCCTATGTATAGAAAATATGTATTTATGTAGTAATTTGGGACTAGATGGCGTTGTGTGAATGTGGTAGAATATTATTATATATAAATGTAATGATGTTATTATGTTACTTTATTTATTTTTAGATATCAAGATGTCGCCTCGTAAAAAGAAAGGAGAATCCTGGTTAGAACATGATTTGAAAGCCGCGTTGAGAGCTGTTAGAAAAGGAAAATTGAGTCAGCGAGCCACATCTCTGAAGTATAACATACCGCGACGAACACTAAGGGACCATATAAAAACCGGTCAAGATGTGAAACGTATGGGACGAAAACCTGTTTTAACAGAGGCTCAGGAAAATGATTTGAGTCACAGAATCAAGAGGTTCAAGAGGAAAAAATTGGAATACCTCTCACACCAAAATTTATCAGCAAACAAGCCTTTATGTTTTGTGAGAGATTTGACATAAAACATAATTTCAATTGTACAAAAAGGAATACTTATTACCTCCGGGCGGTATTACCCGCTGACGGTGTAATTGCGCCCAATGAACATAATAATGATTATCTTAATTCTGCCCTAAAAACGATTAGTACGCAAAATGATCATGATATGTTATTTGAAAACTCTCAAAAAGTTCCTTATATATGACCAAATACAAATATACCATGTGATATTAGTTGTATTGTTAAATTGAACAAAGTCTATCTTAAATGTTGATTTTATTTGTTTATTTTTAGTGTAATCTCGTTATTACAAAGTGAGATTTCGATTGTGAGATTTTTTATTTTATTTTGAGTCTAGTTCTATAATTAAAGCCTAGTTTATAAGACGGGCGTCAATAGACGCATACATTTTAATAACGCCCAAACTACACTTTTTTTAAAAGCTGGATATCAATGAGTATTTTGAGTAAAATTCATTGTAATGTGTCATTTTTTGTAGCCGAAATAAACAATCATTTGTTTAGTAAGTTCTTTGTTTTATTTTTAATTTAAATAACTAAATTATTTGAAATTAATGTTAGGTGGGCGTTAATCACCCACAGTACCTTACCTAATATTTAAGTTAATTTAGTTTCACTCGGTTAGTAGTTTTTTTTGTAAAGTTATTTATTATTAACTTAGATGTATGATATGAGAGTATATTACAACCATAAAAGATTTCAAAACCCAAAAAGCGACTGTTCAATGCGGCGGGCGTTAACATTGAGTTATGCAGTCTGGCGTCTATCGAATATCGATGAATTATTGTGCTATTTACGTTACATCACTAGCTCCGAGAAAACGTATTGAATGCCGTCATAGTTCGGAGTATAGACATTAAATTATTTTTATTCGCTTCACCTGATGTAAGATCTATGATCTTCGAGAGATTTTTCATAGGAAGTGCATTTTTCTGCAGTCAATTGTAAATACCGTGTCACTAAGACCATTGGGGATTAGAACACTTTTTATGGAATGCCTGGACTTCTTGTAATGTATTCTTATATCTGTGTCTAAAAAAATTTTACAAGCTCAAAATATCCGGTCATCCACGGCTTCAACCGCGTGAAAAAGTTAATAAGTAGTTCCTGATTCCCGCGGTAACACATTACCGGGATAAAATATTGTCTATGCCTTATAAAATGCCTATGCTGTACCTTATAAAATTAACTTTCCACTAGTGAAAGTCTCGGCAAAATCGGCCCAGCCGTTCCAGAGATTATCAGAAACAAGTAGACAAAAACAAAATATTATGTAAGTTACTGTTAATTTGAAATTACACACAGACACTTCAATTTTATTTATTACTATACTCGTATATGTAAAAGAGATTTACCTTCAAGATAAAACCTTCAAATGGTTTTACAATGTGACAAAAATACCAAACGAAGACACAAAACGAGCCCCTTGATGGCCACTATCCTCCCAGAGAGAGCACCTTGAACGAATCTCTTATCTTCAGAGATAATCTCGACCCCATCCATCCTCGTCACGGAGGAAAGGAAACAACTCCTATATAACTATTTGGTTCTTATCAAATCTTTGTATCGCTTTGAAGGTAAAAATAAAATGAGATTCGGTAGGATTTTTGGTATTTGTTGTAAGTAAATTTGTTAGTCTATCTAAACAATACGTAAGCCTAAAATGTATAACAGCTCTCGATTTATGAAATAAGTCAAAGGAAAATACGTACGTAATACGTACGATGTGCTACATAGTCTGTGTTAGTTTGACGCAGTTTATAAAAAAAAATTGAGCACATATTATACACAAAGTGTAACATTTTTTCATGCGATCGAACCATTTTTTAAAACAGGAGGATCACAGATCTGATTGCATGTTTTCTACGTGCTGATTGAACGCTATCACTGCCTCTTCGGAGTTGGTAAAAGTGAAACCTCTCATCAAATCTTTGATTTTGTAAAAAATACAGACATCACAGGGTGCTAGGTCGGGGCTATGCGCAGTATGGGTGACGAGTTGTACTTTTTCGGAATCTAAATAAGACTTTGTTTTGTGGGCCGTGTGTGAAGAAGCGTTGTCATGATGTAGGAGAACGCGTCTTTTGGGTCGTCTTTCGCGAACTTTTTCTAACACCCTGGGTAAACAAATGGTAGAATACTACTCGGCATTAACACTCTTTTGATTTTCAAGTGGAATTGTACAGATGGGACCCGTTATTTTTTTACGAACATTTCTCGCCTGCCTCACTTTTGTTGGCTTGTTCTCATTTTCAAACACCCATTCACAAGATTGCTGTTTTTTTCGGGTTCAAAACAATAAATCCACGTTTCGTCTCCTGTGACAATGTCATAAAAAGCATTAGAATGTCCGTGGTCGTTGTTCAGTAGCATCTGTGAGCACCATTCCACGCGAACCCGCTTCTGCTTCGCTGTCAGTTCATGAGGGATCCAACGACAACAAAGTTTCCGAACTTTCAATTCTTCGTGTAAATTTTTTTGGATTTGATTCATACCAATCCCCAATAGTCCTCGAATTGTTTCATAGGTAATCCGCGGGTTTTCTTCAATTAACCGCTTAACAGTAGCCACATTATTTCCGTTGACGGCAGTTGAAGGCCACCCTTCATGAAATTCGTCATGTAAAGAAACTCGACCTCTCTCAAATTCAGCAAACTATCGCCTCACGGTGCTCAAACAAGGTACCTACTTGTCTCCCAAAAGCATTTTGAAGACGAGCGGCACAGTCTTGTGGGGAGAGAACTTTGAAAATCATAAAAAATCATCGCTCTAAAATTTTTTCGACTTAATTCCATTTTCGTTGCATACGTTGAACTTTGATGTGTGATAAAAAACAATTGACAAATGACTTCCCGCCAATTGATTTTTTTTTATTACTAAGAAGGTTGCAACATTTAAAAAAAAAAATTTAACATTCGAAATTCAAATAGTTCCGATTAGCTAAAACTGCAAAACTTTTAGTATGTCCCATGTATAAGGTTCTCTCAAAAATTCTCGGTTCTCTAAAAATTTTCCGACTTAATTCCATTTTCGTTGCATACGTAGAACTTTGATGTGTGATATAAAACAATTGACAAATGATTTCCCGCCAATTGTTTTTTTATTACTAAGAAGGTTGCAACGTTTAAAAAAATATAACAATCGAAATTCAAATAGTTCCGATTAGCTAGAAGTGCAAAACTTTTAATGTGCCCCATGTATTTGCAAAAGTAAAATTGGAGAGACTCCCTCAGCAAAGATTAGATCATCGGTAGCTCAGTGGTCAGAGCATTCCCCTTGTTACGAAAAGGCCGCGGGTTCGAGTTTAGTTTTAATGATTTATAATTTCTATCTAAATATTTAAGAATAGTAAAAGCAAACTCATTGCTTATAAGTACAGAGGTAGTGTAGATTAAAAGTTTTACGACACAGAGTGGTAATTATTTGGCACATATAATAATTTACTGTTGCATTTTGGAAGATCCCGATGTACTTAGATGTATCAACCGATGTATCTTAGCATTTTTTTAAATTCCAAATAATACGTTTATAAGTAACACCATAGTCCTACCTATAATATTTATTTATCCCTTAAGGGGCTTTAACACGCTTATCACCTAAGTGACAATAAATTCATGCTTAACCATATCTGTAGCGATTTGACGGCAGAAAAACCATGTCTTGGCCTCACGTACCCCATTACCTACAAACTAAACGATCGCCGGACCTCATTACTGGCGTCTTAGACCCTCCCTCGAAGAGAGGGGTTAGGAGGGGGGTCGACTAAGTGACTCCGAACGGAAATAAAGGTGCATGCGACTGGAGGTAATGTTAATTGAATTTCTGCAGACGCTTGGACCAAGGATGGGATGGGATATGTCGATAATTTAAAATTCCAATAAAAATAATGCATGTCATATTCTCTTATATGAAAGTTTGGATGTTTAATTGTATTTAATCTGGGGACAGGTTTCTACACAAATGGATCGGGAAAAGGAATTCTCGCAGTTGCTTTGCAGAATACAATAATAATCCAATCTCCACTACAAACGTTTTTATAAGCATTGTGTTACTTACACAAACAAAATTGATCAGTTATTGCAATATGTACAACATTTGTTTAAAACTCCAAGTCATCGCTGACAGGCTAGGTTCCCACAAAACTATCTGCAACGTTGAATGGCGATACTAATTCTTTGGGCCAGGAAATAGCCAGCCTTCTTGTCCTGAAGAGTATCGATCAAAAGTTTTAAAATTTAATTTCTAAGCACCTTTAACTTTTAAACTTTTGCGTTTCATAATCTTTAATATTTATTTTAACACCTACAGCAGTGTATGCACCATATGCATATCTACGCCATATTTCGTGTTAATTCCCGTGTTAAAGTAAAGAATAAGTAGGTATAGAATATTAGCACCCGTTTAGATGATTTTTTTTTGCCTTCTAATCAGGGACAATCTTGCACCATGATTCGGTTCAACTTCGATATTTTGGGCGATATCGAAGTTCTGTAGCTAGAACGGTCGGATTTTTGATTTAGGGCTCCAACTACCGCTAACGACTGCCATAAATGTTTGAATGACAACCGGGAACGGCAGCTTAACGTGTTCTCCGAGGCACGGAGGGGTCTTAATGTCTTAAGAAATGGTCACCCATCCTAAGACCGACCTGAGTCGATGTTGCATAACCTTTGCAATGTGTTAACATTGTCGGTTACCACTAGACCATGAGCCCCTCTATATCAAGGATAATATTGTTTCATTTATATCGATATTAATTTGGACATCACTAGAAGGCGACCGGCGAGTGATACGCGCGGTGGCCGCGTCTCACGCAAGATTAAACGTCACAAACCTTCAAGATATTTCCACCAGAAAGCGGGAACACCTGTGCCAACATCAACACTCTTATCACTACGTAATACGTATCATATTCTTATATCTAATATGTAACTATATATTTGTAAATTAAGAGTCACTTGCAGAGGACTGAAGTCATAATAATTTGTATTGTGTTACAATTACTTGAAGGAAATTAAAATTGAAACACGTAGTGTAATTATATAAATCTACTGAGTTATATAATTCCACAACGTGTTTCAATTTTCACCTACTGGTGCTTTAGTACTTATGTTTTTGAACTACGTATTAAGTATAATGTATGGTATAATATAAGATACTCGTACCTACTGATATTATAAAGCCAAAAAATATTGTTTCGTAAAATGTGTCTTTAAAATAAAACCGGCCAAGCGTGAGTCGGACTCGCGCACAAAGGGTTCCGTACCAAAATAGAAAAAATCACGTTTGTTGTATGGGAGACCCATACAACATTATTATAATAAAGAATATTTATAATATTCAGTTTTTTAGTATTTTTCGTAATAGAGGCAACAGAAATACATCATCTGTGAAAATTTCTACTTTATAACTATCGGTTCGTGAGGTACAGCTTAAGACTTTTACCCTTGACAATCCATAAACGATTGAATACTATTTGATTTTTGATTTTACTATTTCACAATTTTTTGCAGTAAAATAGAACTTTCGATTTTTTTTAATTGTCATAGTAGAACTGGTATAATAAGACTTTTAACAAATACGTCATAAACTAAGCTGCAACCTTTTTGAAGCAACCAAGTTTCCCGTAAGCAGAGGTGCTGTTTCTGAAGCACGTACGAAGACCGTTATAGTGGTTTATTACAGGTAATAGTGACTGAGTGCCTCCGATGTATTACACAGTTAAGTATTATAAAGGGTGATTTGATTTATAATGATAGTGGGACGATAGAAAAAAAATCTAATTATATTATACTACCCACGGGATAAGACTCGAATTTGATTACAAATTAACTGCGTTGGAGCGGTGCCGTTGCAGTGCTGTTAAAATTTGGTGCAACCTAAGTAGGTATACATTTTACATTAGTATTTGTGATGTTGATTTTTCAGTGTGAATAAAGAGTGTGTCTGGATATTAAAAGCAAATTATGTCAACTTTGCGGATGTCAAATCAAATCAAATGAAATCGAAAGTTTTTTATTCCAAATAGGAGCAGTTACTCAAGCTATCATATAAAAAAAATATTTTTTTATGATTTTATATCTTTCAAAATAATCCACTGATTTACCAACAGTATTAGGGTTTCCAGTCTAACTGCGACGCATGTGATCTTCGATATTTTCTGTGAAGCGACTGCCATCTGATCTCTACGATTCGTTGGTGATATCGAAGTTTTTAGTGCTCCTACTGCTTCTAACGTCTGTCATAGATGTTGGTATGGTAGCCAGGACCAACGGCTTAACGCCATTTTGTTTTCAACGAGTATTATTATACTTGTCTCACAATTAAGAATTGTAACAGATACATACATAGAATGGTGCCTTTTTTCTGAAAGGTTATAACAGGTAAGTATATGCCCCATTTACTAACTAATATCGAGGTAACTATCATAGTGTATATATAAATAAACATCTTTAAAAAAACTGCCCCTCGTAAGCCACAAAACATCCAACAAATAAGATAGATCCCTTATAACAAACAGTAACTCAAACCAGTGAAACAAGTCAAACACCTGAGCTGTTTGCTGACGGTAAAAGGTGGTATCCGGTTGCCCCCCTGGCCTCGGATCCGATTACTAAACGTAGACAAAACGGACGTACGAGTATTACAAATGGACGATAAAAATATTTTAAGAAATTAGAGCTAAGATTTTCCAGACAGACGTACTTACTTTGGTGGAGTAGTGCCTAGGTACCTGCTATGTCTAGGACATCAAAATCTTATGTTTAAACACAGGTTCATAACAAAACTATTTTGGGTGCTCGCATAAAGGGAATGGACAAAAATTACTCCGGCGCAAATGAAACTTTGTACACTTGCGCATTATACTTTGTACTAAATTTTGGGTGTTAACTCTGTATTTATGTATTTATAAGGAAAATTATGTGAGCCTGCCCAGACATCAATTAGTAGGTATCATGGCTGTTGAAATTCAAGTATGGAAATACAGATTTGATTTCATTTTCTGTTGTAAATGGTGCCCAGGAATAGCAAAAGTTTGGCCATGTGATTGCCACATCAAAACAAAATTGCTAGCAATATGAGTGTATGTGTAATGCACTTCTGCCTACTGCTTCGGGGATATACGCGTGATTATATCATGTTACTTAATAGTATTATATTCCCCAAAACCTATATCAGATGTAGTTCAATTGTGTTCTAATAATGGCTATTTTCGTCGTGGAAACAACGCGTAGGTGTCTCCCACGAGAGCACCGTATACGGATGAGCTAATAAGTATTATGGCTAATTGAGATCATCAATCAGTTGGTGACGTTGATTGAATGCCGGGGTTTTTGCACTCGGATTATATTTACAAGGGAAATTAGGTAACTTTTGATTTTAAGATTATCACTCGAAACTAAGCTGGTGCATCGAGAACTTCGAGTCTAACTCAGATATTATAATGAAAAAGGTAACAAAGTAACAACAGGTCGATTCTACATTTAATGCCAGGTTCTCGAGGCAATAGGTAGAGTCTGTGAGACATGAACCTGGCAACAAAATCACAGGGTCACAATTTTCTAGCCGCGCCACTTGAGACTGAAAATGACCAAGAAAGTGCCGCCCTTTGGGGGAAAAATAACTTTTTCTGCGTGTGCAACTCAGTCTCTTGTTCCTACCAAAAATTTAATGAGACTCTGGTAAAAGGGATAAACCTGAAGATTCAAGTGTGTATAGGCTGCGAGGACCACTTACAATCAGATGGTTAGTTTGATACTTCTTTGCTACACAAGTATTGAAAACAACGATTACTTACACACATAATGTTAGATAGGTTACATAGCGTAGCAATTTCCCGCTAGAGGTAACAAAGTCTCAGAGACTGACCGACTGACGTGTATCGCTTGGGAGTTGAGAACTGTATGGATAAGAAAGTTAAGTTAATTGACCAGTTATTTTAAAAATAAAAGCAGTAAGATTTTGTTTACCAATTAAGTTTTGAAAAGCCAAAGCGGCATAAATTGTGCATGATGAAAAACCTGTATTATTTTTTATGATGATAACGCCAAACTAATAAAGAGAAATGCGTACATTTCAAGAAAGCAAACTTGCTTATTTAAATGTAAGACAAATAAATTGAATATTTTGCAAAGCAGAAATGCTTGTTCTACCCTGAAAACGTGACATCCCTCTATTTCTGTGAATTCGTATTTTCTACGTCTTCGGTCCTTGTGGTATGTCCACTCAATTCTATACATTCTCAGTCAGTAATTGGCACTATCAGAGTGCCGGCCACACGGCCATAAAGAGGTGAAGTGAGGTGGGCAGTCGTTCGACTGTGAACCGACCAAACGGCCACGCTGACACATTGATAAACCGACCAACTAGCCTTAGAATATTGGACGCAGTCGAGTGTGGAAAAGTTCAAATATTTCAATTATCAATATTATAAAACGAATTTGCCCGTTCTTTATGTATGCGTAGTTCTTTAAAACTACGCAACAGATTTTAATACGGTTTACACCAAAATAAATAGGGAACGAGAACACTATTTCACGCAAGTGGAGCTGCGGGTATCTAAACTATATACAATTTGTTAACCATCCTTTAATCATCAGTCATCACTTAGAAATGAGGTTGGTTTTTTTAAGATCTTAGGTAGGTACCTTTATAATAACAGTATAATATCTCTAAGTACTTGAGCAGATCAAGCGCTCGGAAGAGTTTGTTCAATTGTATTTAAATTATATCGCGGGAAATGTTTAAAAAACATGTTGACCGACATTTACAATTTCATTGGTTACTGACTGAAGTCGACACTTCTATGGTCTTAAAGCTGATACCATTCTACCATCCTTTGACTAGCAGAGTAAAATCACCAAAACAAAACGTTTTCCTACCAAGAAGTGTACCAAAGTGACCGTGTGTAGAACATTTGTAAAAGAAAAACGATTGTCCCTTCGTAATGCAGTCTCCACCTTCGCTAAGAGCGGTCGCGTGCCGGTTAACCGGACGATTTGTGGGCTCAATTGACTATCAATGAATAGTAGAAGTACTTACCTTTGTGCTTTATTGCCTGCTATTACGACTAGATGAGTTTGGGTTCTGAATTAGAGTGGTGACTTGTTAACTTACGTAGAGAGAATTTATATACTTAGACATTGTGAAAACCTCGAGGGGCTCGTGGTCTAGTGGTAAGCAAAATCTAGCCAGGCCGGTCTTAGGATGAATGACATTTCTTAACATCTATGGCAGTCGTTACGGATATTTGAAGCCCTAAAACAAAATTCGACTGGTCTAACTACAGAACTTCGACGAAGGGCAGATGGCAGTCGCTCCACGGAAAATATTGAAGTCCATCCGCATCGCAGTAAGACACGTTATCTGCCTCGCATAACTTACCACAAATTCAAATACCAAGTCACCTATCTTACTTCATTTATTATTGTTTAAATGTAGGTTGCAATGAAGTTTTATAACAACGATCTTATTGTAAGGTAGGTTAAAGTATCAAAGACAAGGCTCCCCCCATCCCATCCCTCGAGTGCTGTGCTCGGTGAGTGCTCCACTTAATAATATTTTTCACCTTGTTTCGTTTTCCAATTTTCCGCAAGTCACTCTCGTGGGTAACGGTCCGTGTTTTGATTTAGAAATGCTTTAGGAGTAATGTGGAAATTTATATGAGCCGACACGATTTCATATGCAAACGATAAGTCGGTGTCTGGACGGTATGTACAATGTATTTAGTGTTAAAACAAGATACTGCGGACTCAGCATATTATAACGTAAATTATTTTGACACAATCGTAAATTATATTGAGATAATCTAATACACAGACAATTTAACAAATCATCATCTACCTGCTCTCATCCCAATTATCGAAGGTCGGTGCAAATAGTATTCTTCCTCCATATCCCTGTAAGAGGTCTTCTCCTCAGTCACTCCCTTCTCTGTTATAGGTAATCCTCTTTCACGCATTGTAGAGACAAAATAAAATGCCAGCCAGCTCATGTTTTATAGTTATTTGATTGTTGATTGGGTTCCTAATTAAATTATTTCATCGTGAGTAAAATAAGGTCATTTCTAAAATAAAAAGTAATTCAATGTCAAACCGCTGAAAATATTGTTTTATTACAAGCACTTTTATGAAGTCGTCAGGAATAAATGTACTTAAATGAATGTCTATAGAGTAAGACTGTTGTTTATTTTGTTTGCAAGTACGATACAATATGACTTTACTTAATAATCAAAAGATGAATTATTATATTAACAATTCCAACTTTTATATTAACTTCCAATGTTTTCTTCTTATTTTATTGGTATGCCTCTCTCTTCCTCTGGTACTAGAGCAGCTATTTTTAGGGTTCCTTAGTAAAAGTATCGGAACCCTTATAGTTTTGTTATGACCGTCCATCCGTCCTCGGATTTCCCGAACGGAGATATTTTGCGCTAGAAAGATAAAATTTTGCAGTGCTACAATAAAATTATGAAAAATATTTTCTAGGGTACCTCCCCCACAAGTAAAGTGGGGATGGTTTATTTCTCGCGGTAACTCCATTGTGTGGGGTATCATTAGATAGGTATTTGTAAAACATTGGGAGGTTGCTAAGATTTTTTTTTGATTTAGGTGTTCGTTTGCAAGATATTCACCTTTAAAGAGCATTTTTTTGTTAACTGAGATTCATAAACAGAACTTTACTTCGTATCAAAGTAGACTTCCGAAAGTGTACTTTCAAATCTCAAAGTTTACTATGGCGGATTTCAATTTCATAGTCGGCACTCGGACTTTACTAAGGAAAGTGCTACTCTACGCTGTAGCGGCTGTAGCTTAGTAAAACCAAAGTAAACTACAACAGCAATTCGTTCTACGCAAAGTTTATATTACTTAACACGCGTAAATTAATTACTAATGCTAGATTTTACGTAAAAAAATTAAATATTTTGAATACATTAGCTCATAAAAATGATTGTCACTGCATCGCGACTACATATTTATAATATTATTAACATGAAACTGCGTTACTGAAATATTCAATATGTAGTAAAGAAACGTAATTTTGAGCCTTTCTGTATAATCTGTTTATTCATGTCAAACAAACAGATCACAGGAATGACATTGACAATTATGCTCATAACCCGGCCAGATTAAATAGACCTATTAGAATATATTATAAATTTTGCACGAGGCACAAGACTATTAAAATTAGTAATATAATCATTCAAAGTTTACTTTGAAACGTAAAGTCTACGAAATCGTGCACTAGCACTTTACTAAGTAAAGTAGGGTTTCCCAAAGTAAAGACTGGCCTTAGGTTTGACTATGAAACATTATTTTGAGTGAAAGTGCGACTTTGCTACAAAGTAAAGGCTTAGTGCGGTTTATGAATCTCAGCCTATGGTCAGTCCCCCCCCTCGCTAAAATTTAAACGGCTAGCTCGAAGAATCTGAAAAATTCATGATGAAGAAAAACTATAACGGACCCTTAGATCAAAAATACTTGATAGTATTTAAGAACTTGATAGTATGTAAGAACGGACCAGATAACTTTGTTAATTTAGGAGTTAGAATCTATAATGGGTAACTACGAAACCCTATATTATGCATGGCCCGACGCGCACTTGGCTGGTTTTTAATTTTATAGTAAGCTTGTTTAATATTTTACTCTTACCTTAGTAAAATCATTAGAAATGTTAAAGTCTTGAAAATCTTGTTTTTTCTAAAATACCTCTTCGCTGTGTTCCTTCCTCTGTATTAAGAATTATTTGGTTAAACCAAAAAGTCTCAGGTATACTCATACATTTCATTCATTACATTTTATTCCAGAACCAACCTGCTATTTTCGAAGATATCATCTCTACATTATGAAATTATAGGACGTCGCAGTCGCCGCGCGACCCCACTTGTACCAATCTAATTTTGTCCCTCTTATACGAGCCAAATGTGTGTAACCAATGCTTTATTTGATTTTTGTGTATATTTCTAAAATATACATTTCAGCATGATGATTAAAGATCTTTTCAAATAAAAAATGTTAGAGAATAACCACCACTATCCAAAGTGGATATCTCGGATACGGCAACAGGTACACCCGCTTTGGGAGCAAGAGAGTGCCTGGCGAAATGTGGGTGTAAGGAGCGCCTCTGTCTAAGAAGAGTCTTCCTGGAAGCCAACACGGTTTGGCCTGAACCTTAAATGAAAAATCAAATTTTTAGACTGTTTATACTGTCGATTGATGGCACTTGGTGGAATCTGCTACACATATTGCCATAACCAGTGGAAAGTACAAGTGTTTTTAGTATTCCAATATCATTTTCAGTTTTTTCTCTTCTAACTGGGTCCTTTAATATAAAGAAATCTGGACCACCAACATTGGCTCCAACGTTGGCTATCTGTAATAACTTTTATGTGACAGCATAACGCGGTGCGAAGGGACGAAGAAGCAGGTAACTTGACGGAAAATCTAATTTGGCAAATTGAATTACAATGTCCACCGAGAGGCGAGTGTGGGATGTATTTCAACAATATCTGGCCCTTTGTTGTGTGGCTTGTATGGGATGATACGAGATATCTATTAGGAAATTATTTGGAGGTTTGATATGTTGTACTTTTAATGATTCTTGGATAAATATGGTATGTTTTTATACTACACTTCTTTTCATTATTAGAGCATGCTGTCGAAGGGGCAAGTTTGTTAGTCCCACGTTGGTGGTAAGTGGCCTTTTTTTTCTTTTTTTAATTCCGGGAGATCTCGGCCGCTAAGTCCATTGCCGCGGGCGTCTATGGTACACATCAGGTATTTCCAGTGGCGCCTGGGGTAGTAAGTGGCTAACTTATTGACGCTAACCGAATGGTTTTATTGGTTTGTGCTTAAGTCTCAGATATTAGCGGAGCCTTTGCCTGCTTGACAAATTACATACTAAAACCTTTTTCTATTCATTGGTGAAAACCGCATCAAAATCAGTTGCGTTGTTTTAAAGATCTAAGCATACATAGGGTCGGACAGACAACAGAAGCTAAAATGTTTTATACTATGTTTTGAAGAGCCGCGTTAGTTGATCGGCTAGACTATAAGGTTAGACTATAAGGTTTTGGTTTGACCACTATTCTCTCTAGAACACGTAATCAAACTTTCCGGGTAACATTTACACCACAACAAGTGGTCCTTAAATCTGAATCAATATAATGTATGTACAACTATTATCCTTAGGTATAGAAACTAAAAACACTTCCACATATAAATTCCACAATGTTCAAAAGAGATCTTATTAAAAAAGAGACATGAGAGACAGGAATAAAGAACATTAAAAAAGTAGCTGTACCACGTAAGTTAAGTGTAATTTAAATGTAAATTAGTACGAGCGCACCCTCTAGCGCAGAGGAAGGTTACACCTACTGCCACAGTGGAGGTACACTCAGAATGAACACTTCGTTCCCAAATGTTTACGACGCCTGTCGCGGGAGATTTGAGGCCGTCTGAATGTGCTATATGTGGGCATACTGTTGTATAATTATTTTATCTATAGGTACTAATATAATTTACTAGTTATCCCGACGAACTTTGTATCGCCTCAAATAAAAAAAAAAAAAAAAATTATATTTCATGCAAATGTATGTAAATTGAAAAACGCGAGGGACGGACAGGCAGACAGACAAATTGTCGTATTAAATATATAGATTATGAAGAGAAAAGATTTGTTTGTGTGTTTACATTGAATAGGCTCCGTAAGAGCCCGTTCCCACTTATCCGAACAGTGTTTTTTTCTCGGTCAGTCTAAATAGACGGATGTGCCAGTGGCAGTACAATTTGTATGGAGCTGTTCACATTATGACTGATCCGGGAAAAAAGACTGATCCGAGTTATCTCTAAATTTAACGGACGTTTTGCCACTCTGCGACGATCAGTCAAAACTCCCGGATCGGATGAGTGTGAACGAACGTTGCGTCAAGACTGAAGACGAGACCCCCTCCACATCCGCCCTTTGTTGTGGTCAAATGCAGTCTCTAAATCTTGTATAGTAATTTTATGTCCATTGAAATTCTTCCTTAATTCACCCATCAATGTTTCAAATGTCGCTGTTGAAAATCGGTCTCGAAGTATAGGATGCACCCAATGTTGTCTTCGTTTTCTACTTCTTTTTCGTCTCAAATACCACCACAATATAAGAACATCATCGTCACCGTCCATCGCGTACGAAATACAAACGTAAACTGGCGGCGAGTCGAACCACCGACCTTCCGGCAAAACAGACTGATCGGATATAATGTGAACACCCACGTCATTCGTCCGGTTTCGGGGCAAAAATACTGGTCGGATAAGTGGGAACGGGCCCTACTGATTTTGAAAATATTTATACAAAATATTTGTAAATATTTGTGTCTTTGGACTGGGTGAACCGATTTGATAGCCACTTGGGAAGTAGTAACTTTCCAAGTGGTCCCATTTCAATTTGGTCCCATTCTGACAATTATTTGGTCCCATTTCGGTAATTTGAAGTTGGTTGTTGTATCAATTTTGACGTGTATTTTTATTCTAATAAAGTTTCTTTTGGGAATAAGGAACGAAAAAACTAAATCACGCGGGCGGTACCGCGATAGGTAGCTAGTATGTAATAATAACAGAGCTTTTAAATAATTTTAATAAAGCTTTGGTTTCCTAGAATTGCAGGGATATGATGGATTACGGATCCATCATATCCCTCGGTATAAAACAAACTGTTATGAAACTATTTTAAAATTTCTTGTAATACCAACATGAACCTTCGTCATGGAAGTCATAATAGTTGGACTCGGAGACACGGAGACACGGATTATTGTTTAGGTGACACGTGTCAGAACCTTGGATTACGTCTGCCACTGGACGCGAGGTTGTTTTTACCACATATTTGACACTAATAAATAAATAATAAATATGTTAGGACAATGCACACAACGCCATCTAGTCTCAAACTAAGCTAAGCTTGTGTTAAGATTACTAGATAAACTGATATAAATACTTAAACACATTGTTTTTTGTAAATACATACATATTATACATAAGACACCCAGACTTCAGCACAAATGTTTGCGTCAACACACAAAGTTCGAACCCGAGACTCCGGTGTCGAAAGCTGATGCACTACCGACCACGCCACCGAAGCAGTCTATTGCAGCAAATCTATTGGTAGCTTTTACCGAATGAGCAAAAAAGACCGTTGCTGTTAGTCATATCATATTGCAACTAGTCTATTGCAAAATGAGTAAAAGCAACAGTCTGCATATATTTTATTGTATTCTTATTTATTTACAGTATTGAAAATTTATCTAGAATTATAAAAAACATATTTAGTGATCTTTTATTCATTTAGTTAGTTCACCTTCAGGTATTACCATTGTACCATTGATTCGTTTTGCTCTCTGAAAATTAGAAATAACTATGCAGTGTGATCATTGTCTCATTAAAATTGGTGATGCCGAGTTAAGAAGTCTCTAAGAGAAACTCGTGCATTCAGTTTAAAAATCGCACGTATAGCTCGCTTTTGGGTATAAAAATTATCTCTATATTATTTGAGAAAGATTTAAAGAAATAGGCATTTTAACAGTTGCATCACAATATATATATGCGAATATTACGTTCGTTAAACAGAATATACATTTATACTAGAAATAAGCATAAATTGGTTGGGACGTATTATCGTTTACTTTTTTTATTTATTTATTTATTTATTTATTTCAGGCAACAAATAGAAAAGTTACAGTTCGTGTAAACTTATTCTACGGCCCATAGATAAATACCTTAAAACTAAGAATACATATAGATATTACAAAATGTATATTAGTAATAGAATCTTAAGACTATTGTTAGTACACACTTCACTATCGCACTTCGGTCTTTTTGCGTACCAGTGGTAGCGATCCGCGAAAGCGACGGAACACCACGCCCGTTTACGGAAGGTTCATGACTCCTTTGCAGGATTTGGTGTGCGTTTTTATAACAAAATTCCTCTAAACACTATGAACCTTCCTTTGAATAAATTCAAAGTGGCTGTTAAGACACAACTCCTAAAAAAGGCATATTATACCATTAAGGATTATCTAAACGATACAGAGAAATGGCAATGAGTTGCTTGCTCATCACTCGAGCTACATAGGGGCTACTTCTGTTTGAAATGTTGTTTTATTGCTGAAACTCACTTATTGTTGTTAAATTATTATTATTATGATATTGTAAGGTATGGGTACTTTGAGATTATGTGGCACCTATAACTAGTATTTGACTTTTTTTGTGACAGTAACAGAGATCCATAATTTTTAAGTTCACTTGGTCCACACATGCTCACGTACTGCCCTTGCCCTCTTTTTATTGTGGTAACAGAATCATTGTATTTACTGGCAAATAAAAAGAGTAGCCGTGAGTTTTTCTTGCCAGGTTCTTTCCTCACAGGCTCTACCTATTGTCTTGCGAATCTGGCGGTAAATGTAAATGTAGAAGCATTTTCTTTTTTTTGACGTTCATAAGTGTTACTTTGTGACCTACATGAATAAAGATATTTTGATTTAAGCCACCAGTCCCCCAACAAAGAATTATTTTTTATTTTGCATCCTATTTTTTCAAAAAATATCACTACACGTGTTTTTATAAAATGTAAAAACATGTGAACTGTTTGTCGCTATCTACAGATGGTAGTGGTTGGTGGCCGTTTGCACCTAGCCTTACCGGATATTCTTCGACCGTCACCAACATCTCGGTGCCATCGTCTTGGAGTACATGTTTCCTCTTTTTAATCTTCTTTACTTCCCATATGTGTATCTGCACAACCAAATACGTCATAATATTAATATCAGTAAAGAAAACCGGTATAACAATTTATCACCTTTAGCCTTGACCTACATTATAGCGAATGGAAAAAACAGGTGATAATATTTTCATAGTGACATTATAGTTATACTGAACCCAAAGGAATACTCGGTCTCTATCTAGAGTGCATTTTTTAAGTTCAAATATAAATAAATAAATATTTTTGGACATTCTCACACAATGTCATCTAGCCCAAATTAAGCTAATATAAGCTTGTGTTATGGAATCTAGACGACTGATAAACATACTTATATATATTTCTAAATACATACATATTATACATAGAAAACACCCATATTCTGAAACAATCATTTGTGGATCACACAAATAATTTGATTCAACCCGGCATCGAACCTGGGACCTCAGGGACGGCAGTCGCATACTCATGCCACTGCGCCACTGAGGCAGATAATTAGTAAATTATAAGTTCTATAAAAAATCTACTCGTTTCAGTAGAAAAATTAATAGCATACGACGAGTTTCGAGAATATGGTTCACCACCACGGACACAATATTTAACATGTTTTCTTTTAAGATATCAGTAACCTAAATACTAAATTTTAACAAAATTCATTAAGTCTAGTCAGTGTAGTGAGAAGAGTACTTGTCCTTCTTTTTTTAAAAACGTGGCTCCCTCGATGTTCATCGATGATTTCGCTAATGTCAAGGTTATGCTTGATTAGCTGCACAGAAGAACTGGTTATTCCTAACTAGCTCCAGGTGCAGGGCAAGAAACGTTGTTCGGTATGTGAGTATCTGGGAACCCGATTTTTGCGGAGCGCCAGAGGTAACCTAAAAAGCCACCAGCCATGCGCTCAGCAAAAATCAACTCCCGAGAAGAGTACTTATTTAAAAATTAACCGACTTCAAATGACCGAAATGGGACCAAATTGAAATGACCACTGAAGGACCACTTCGGAAGTAGTAGCTTTCATTTCAAAAATTCAAACTCGGTGCACTCAGTCCAGAGATATGAGGTAACAAACATAAAAAGAACATGCAGTCGAATTGAGAATCTCCTCCTTTATTGGAAGTCACATTCTCACACATCAAGCATATTTTGTGGATTACACAAATATTATGCATAACTATAAATTCCACCAAGTGCTCACAATAGAAAACATACATTATTATACTCGTACTATAGATATTGGATTCAGTACAAATACCACGCGGAATCTTGGCACTTAAATACTACATAGGTAATTATTACAAATACGAGTACCATCTATAAAATAAACAAGATTGTACATTGATGGTTGACATAGAAATAATTTGTAATAATTAATACAAAAGCATCTATGTACAGTGCCGTTGTCGCATCCCTCGAGAGTCAGCAAGCGGAACTTAGTACGGAATTAATACGGTTGAAGCGCCCAGGTGTGCAATGACCGAGGTGATAAGGTGCCGTTTTTAAAGCATTGATCGGTAGTCTAGGTCTAAGCATTTTACATTAAGTGATAATTTGGTGTTAACTTATCTTATATCCAAGAACAGGGTAGGTCTCATCATCGTCAACCACTTCATGCCACCTTACTATCAATGTTGGCAGATCATTCTCTAATCCTAACCACGATATTTGTTTTAATTTTGATATACTTCAAATACTCAATAACATAGCCGGTTGCGACTGACAGGAAAACGTAACATAAATGTTGCATATTACACGTGTATACTATAAAGTTTATTGCGCAAGAATGATGACAGGATTTTTATTATAGCTATGCTGATCATCCGTTGATTCACAATAATCAATGTGCTTGTTTCTCCGTTTGGGTCGGCAGAAGAAGATTTTGGGCGCTTAGAATCATAACGTCGTGGTTTCGGATAGTGTGCTAGTATAATGCTACTAATAATTCCTAATTAAAAAGGTAACCTTTTATTGGCAAGTAAGATTTAATCGAAAATGATGCTGTAACCATTGAACTCACTTTCTTTTTTCTTTCTGTTTA
The DNA here is from genome assembly GCA_963556515.1 of Nudaria mundana. Taxonomy (NCBI): domain Eukaryota; kingdom Metazoa; phylum Arthropoda; class Insecta; order Lepidoptera; family Erebidae; genus Nudaria; species Nudaria mundana. The sequence goes on from OY748295.1 coordinate 22,376,019, forward strand.
GCTAAAACCTTGGAAGGAAACATAGAATTTGGGATAACATTCTGCGGTAGCTACATAATAACACCAATCATTTGGTATCATTACGATTTACGGTATTGAATTAAAATTAAACAAATAGAAGAAAATGTTTTTTATTCCACAACTCACAACAATAACCAACACTAACATTACTCAACTCATACACATAGAATACAGAAGAAAAAGATGTTAAGTGCTACAACGCTGATTTTCAGATTACAAGATCAAGTTTACTTAGAATCATGTACTCGAACTCTAGTAGGAGACGACCATGGTCCTTCTTGAGCTTCGGTGTAAGCTAACACCGTGATCTCATACGCTACTCCGTGCTTCCAACCTTCGAACCTTACTCTTGGATGGTCTTCGGCTGGTGCACTCAGTATAGTAAAATTCCCCTCTGGAACTTTGTTTATGTTCATTCTCTGAAAATTTTAAAATTAAATTAGCTATAAAGTCGCTATAATACGAGTAGTATACGCTATAAAGCTGAAGAGTTTGTTTAGTTGACGCTAATCTCAAGAACTAAGGTATCTTACCTACTGGTTTGAATTGATAAATTATTTTGGATTATATTATTATTGAAGGTATTGTTTATATTTTTATTGGAAGGCTTTAGGTTACTATAACAAGATGTTACGGTGAGAAGTAACAAAGCAGCAGAATAAAATTACTTCATTGCAAAATATGGGATGCGAATTGAGTCGCTGTGTTTGTTTGCATTCAATAGGATACGTAATATAATGTGTTCCCGTGGGATTTGGGAAGGAGAAAATATATCACTCGGGCGGTACATGCAGTTTAACACTTAACTGTGGTTTAAACTGGGCTATGGATTGCAATTTTAAGTATCTAAATAGTTTACCAACCGGGTATTCTTCAACTAAAGTATGCTCAATCTCTTCGGTATCACTGTTATATTTCATGACATTTTTCTTTATTTTCTTGACTTGTATCACTTTTATCTGAAAAATTATGTGATTAAGCTGTATATAAATCGTATAAATCGCCAAAAAGAAAGGTTGAATTTGAAACAACGACAGTTCCCTTATAGAGGGAATTACTCAGACCAACTGAGCAACATCAGACTCTGTCGAAGAGATCGAAATTGCGATACATCTTTCACAGACATCTTCCGCTAATCTTAAATAGATATAAGGTATACTCGTAATTGCCTAGCGGTAATAAATATAACCTATGTTACTTCTTATAAAATCAATTTGGAATCACAAAACAGGCACTTCTATTTTATTTACTTGTATATATTTTATTAAAATTAATAAATAAACTGGAAAAAATATTGTTTTACATAAATATATAAAGTTTTACCTTGTACCCCAAGACAGGGTCATCCTCATTAGCATTGCCCACTTTCGCCCAGGATATGTCAAAAGCCTGGGGTTCATCAATCACATTTATTCGAAAATAATACGGAGCGGTCAAAGTTTTACGTTTTTCCAAAGGTTTACTATAACATAACGTAGTTAACATACAAAAATATAAAAATATCTTCATAGTTATTTAAAATTTTATGAACACAACCAAATTATAAGAGTATTATTATAATGTGATTGTACTGGTATGTAGGTAAGTATATTATTTGTATGACAAGTTGTTAAACCAGTTACTTAGCAGGTAATTGAGGAAAATAATGGTGTAGTGACGTCTGAGTCATGACTTTTTTAGCTGTGTAGTTAATACACACACATTTTAGTTACACAGAGGCGCTTATGATGCCCGTATTTCGCCGATATGTTAACCTCCACGTAATAGGTGGCGAGCCTTTATCCGTGTGGTTAATAATATAATGTTAAAATCTCAGCCAATGGAGTTTATGGCTTCACTAGCGAAAAGCGAGAAAACAAAACTGAAACTTATTCTTTGGGCCAGAAAATAGCCATCCAACGTGGCAACATAGCCAGCATTCTGGGAAAAGGTTCCCAGAATGCTGGCAAAATCAATTTTTAAACGATATTTTGTAATGTAAATATTTTTAGTCTATAATTATGTATATTTTGTATATTATAATTCTTATTGTAAATAAATATGTTATCACAAACTTAAATACTACATAAAGTAGATACTTACATAGAAATCAAATTATCGTCATCACAACAAAAGCAGATTAAATAAATCACCCGGTCCTTCGCGACAAATTAAACATTATTCTTGAACGGAATTCCCGTTAGAGTCCGGGGCACTTTTATTGGAATTTTTGCCAATAGATGTACGTGGCAATACATACGTTTAGCGTTTGTAACATTCACACCCCACGGCATTTAGCTTCTTTATGTCAATCGGTACACACACACATACAGAATGTGTCCATACAACTAAAGCACATGCAAATCGCAAAGACGGAACAGGGAATCCAACGTGTATTCTATTTACAGTAACAATTTGCGAAGAAATAATGATCTTGATACTTGGTGCGTGGGAAAAATTCTTTTAGGTGATAAAAACACTATTAAATAAATGATAAAAATGGATGATGTTGACATAATACATATTAATAAATTTGGAACAGCTTTGAACGGGAAAAAAGCATATTATTGATACATCATTCATTTATATTTTATCTTAACTAGGTACTGAATAATTTTGATTAGTTTTCACCACAAGCAATACACATACCTACTATAATTGTTTACTTGGTAGTAAAATAATCGTAAAATGGACAATTTAAACTACTATTTAACCAAAACAATGTGTATGAGTTACCAGAGGTTCATCTTATTTGTGAACGGGTACATCGTTCGGAGGTGAAGATGAGTTTGAACCGTTGAGATCTATTATTAAGGCCTCTTAGCAGCAGCATTCCAAATGTTGGTTATTTTACTATATTTCGTCTTCCGAAGGTGTGCTAAGGGACTTTACATGTCTAGAACCCAAGTTAACCTCACTGGAACTGCTGATAGACGGAAGAGGCTTTTTTTTTATATTGGGTTCGCCAAATTGACGCCGCCCGCCTGGTGGTAAGTCGTGACGACGTCTAGCGATTGTGGGCCACTCTCACAGCATACAATACTATAGAGAGTGGCCCTCAACTTGACGACCTACTGATGTGCCTCTTCACGCTCCGCTTAAAGAACCCAGGATTATATGTGGGAGGAAACACGTGCACAGGCAAGGCGTTCCAGGCCACTATCGTTCGGCAGAGAAACGAACGTTTAAAACGCTCGGTTCTCGCGAACATTCTATCCACTGTGTGGGAGTGGCATCTCTGCCCGGCACGCGTTGTTCGGGATCGGAAGGAAGAGGGTGGGATCAGATTGAAGAGCTCTTCAGAACACTCGCCGTGGTAAATACGGTAGAATGCGGCCAAGGAAGCTATTGTTCGGCGCTGAGCTAGCGGCTCAAGGCTTCCCGTTACCTCCGGACAGGTTGTCCGGAGGTAACTATAATACGGATAGCCCGTCGCTGCATAGCGTCGAGAGCGTCCAGCAGATACTTCGCGGAGCGGTCCCAGAGGTGAGAGCAGTATTCGACGCAGGGTTTAATCTGCGTCTTGTACAGCAGACACCTCTGGTCCGGTGTAAAGAATCTGTTTACCTTATTCAGTATTTCTAGTTTCCGCGAAGCTAGCCCTATACATCTTTCGATGTAGTTTTTATTATTGAGCTCTCCACGAACGTCTATGCCAAGGATGTCAAGGCTGTCCTTCATTGGTAATAATGCATTCTGAAGAGAGGGTAGGGGAAGAAAAGGGGATTTCTTCGCTGTAAATGCACACGCCTGTGTTTTACGGGCGTTGAACTCGACCAGGTTCTCGGTACCTCATTAAGAGATACAGTCGAGGTTCCTGTCGAGATCAGCCACGAGATGTAGTCTATCCTCCTCAATCTCCAACCGCCCTGCCGCCGGACGAGCCCAGTAGCTCCCGTGCAATGTGCTGTCATCTGCATAGCAATGAATGCTCCCGAGGGATAGCATATCATTGATATGCAGAAGGAAGAGAGTTGGTGACAGCACGGACCCCTGCGGTACCCCGGCATTTACTTGCAAAAAGCGAGAAGCCTGGCCATCGCAGAGGACCCGCATTCGGCGTTCGTTCAGAAAGCTGGCCATCCAGCTGCACAGTTGAGGAGGTAGACCATATGACGGAAGCTTGGAAAGGAGCGAAGCATGCCAGACTCTATCGAAGGCTTTGGCGATGTCCAGGCTAATCGCCAAGGACTCGCCGTGCCTTTCCATAGCCTCACCCCAGACATGCGTTACGAATGCCAGAAGATCACTCGTTGATCGTTTTGGCCTGAAGCCGTATTGCCGATCATTTAGTAGCGAGTGATCTTCGAGATATCGCATGAGCTGCTTGTTGATGAGGAGCTCAAACACCTTGCAGATGACTGATGTGACAGCTATGGGTCGATAGTTGCCCGGATCAGACCGATCCCCTTTCTTGGGGATCAGTTGTACGTTCGCCTCTTTCCAGACCTCCGGCACGATTCCTGTGGAGTAAGACAGGCGGTACAGACGAGTTAGTACAGGAGACAACTCAGCTGCGCATTTCCGTAGTACCACCGCCGGAATGCCGTCAGGGCCACTGGCTTTCCGCGTGTCGAGTGATCGCAGCACTGCCCGTACATCGCATTGCCTGAGTACAATGTCAGGCATAGTGTAGCTATAGTTGGCGAAGGCGGGGGGCTGCAGGCCACGGTCGTCGACCCGGGAATTAGCCGCAAAGAGGTCTGCGAGCATATCCGCTTTCTCTTCGGCTTTGTGAGCCAGTGTTCCATCTGGGTAATGCAGCGGTGGCAGCGAGGGCTGACAGAAGTTAGATTGCACGGCCTTGGCCAGTTGCCAGTATCCACGGCTGCCCGTGGGATGGGAAGTGAGCTCCTGACCAAGCCGCGCGATGCACTGGGCATCCGCTCTCTTAAAGGCCCTCTTGCTGGATTTTGTGGCCCGGTTGTACGCTGCTTTGAGGTGGCCCACGTTTGGGTCGCGCACAGCCCGGGCCCTGATCCAGGCGCGATATGCCGACTGTTTTTGTCGAACAGCTTTGGCACAATCTCGCCCGAACCAGGGCGGATATTGGCGACATCAGTGAAAGTGATGTAATATTCCATCCCTAAACTGATCTCGCCAGCAATCGCAGAAGCGCTATCCGAGGGAGCCTTTCCTACAAAGCAGCGCTGGCTCCAGGGGACGGACGCATAGTAATCGCGTAGACCGTCCCAATCCGCTGACGAGTAGTGCCATAGTCGTCCTGACATTTGTACAGCACGTGCAGCACCTTCATGCCAGCGTGAACAACACAGTGGTCGGAACTACCCAATGGGGCTCCTACCGAAACACTGTACTGGGTTGGGCGACTCGTTAGCAGTAAATCCAGCAGAGCGGGCGCGTGATCTGACCTGTCTGGTATCCGGGTGATCCCGCATACCATCTGGGTCAGACCGTGGGAGAGAGCGAACGCATGGGCGGCCCTACCCGCATGATCAGTCTTGAGGGACCCCAGCCATTCAATGTGATGGCCATTGAAGTCCCCCAGAAATACTAGGTCAGCGTTCGGGAACCGTTCGCGTTCGCACCTGCGCTTCATCAGCCGTTTCGCTGAGGTACTGGAAGAGCTTTGTTGTCTCAGAATCCCCTGTGTGGGTACGGTAGACGCACATATAGATCTGGCTCATAGAGCCATGGTCTACGTGCAGCCAAAGGACAGAATTGGAGGGGTTCTCTAGGCAGTGCAACCGGCGGCAGCACACATCCGCCCTAACGAACACGCACACCCCGGCTTTGTCTCGAAATTTTTCCTCGATGACATAGCCGGGGTAACACGGGTAAGACGTGTCGTCAGTGCGGCGTATTTGTGTCTCCGTGAGGAACATCACAGCGGGTACGGCCCGCTGTGATGTTCCGTCTCAAGGTGATGGTGGACGGCATCGAGGTTCGCATGGAGTCCACGGACGTTAGTGAACTCCACCTCGAAAAGTGAAGTTGTGGGGTTTCCTAGGGCCGCTGTGTAACGTTTACTTTTTTTTGTTGCACTGCCATTGTAGATTTTGAAGACGAAGAAGCGTGAAGACAGGGCGACATCTGGTGCAGCAGTAAGTGACAAAGCGCAGGGGCTAGCTTTGTCTAGAACCGTGTGGTTAGGTCGGAGCCGACTCGCCGGACGGAAGGGCTCCCAAACCCCCCTGATGCAAGGCCGCCGCTACCCCACACCGGTTACCACCCGGAGCGGCGATCCCACATCAGGATTATGCGCAACATGTGGGGCAGCCTCCTGGGGTGGTTGGTCCCAGGCGGGCCCCATGACTGTGTTGCGGGCGGCCGCGGCAATGCCGTTGCTAAGGGTCTCCCTGGCCGGCGAATCGACCCACACCACCCACATTAGACTCCGTTTTGCCCCCACTGGTCCCATGCCTGCTGCACCATACATCGCCCCGGGCCCGGCGGTGCAGCTGCTGAACCCCTAACGCCACTCAGCCTGGGCTGGGTTACTTGGGGGGCTTTAGCACAGCTGCACGGTGGTATCCCCCCCGGACCAACACTGTTGTACCACCTGGTACCCATGTAGGGGCCACTCCATAGGTACCATAAATTAACGAGCCTCGTCCGTTGATCAGCAGGTGCGCCACTAGCAGGTGAGGTCGCTGGGGCTCTAAAGATGTTGGTAGAGCCCCTTTGCACCCAAAAACTAAAAATACTCAAAGTAGGTACGCGGAGTCGGCCTCAGGGTCGTCGCCTTGAACTATTACCTAGGAATAACACTGACTGGCGAAATGTGGTCGCGATGAACGCTTCCATCAACACCTTTGGGGATAACACGTCATTACAGTGTAGTGTATAAGTTGTCTTCTAAAGTAACGTTCTAATAAGCTAAAAATTAATACTCAATCAAGTCATAAACCAGTATCAAAATTATAAATCCTTACACATCTCCAGTGTATCCCGTATTGTCCCTTTAACACGAAGAGAGGCGTATAACAAAATAAAATACGATACAAAAAGCGCTAAACGTGAACGTATTGATTTGGTGGAATTTTTATTAGGAGTCCTACCTCGGAGGGGATCGTTTTATTGTTCCTATCGCTTACCGGCCCAACTTATTGCACAGTTTTAATTTTGTTTATATGGAGATACGTGTGTCGTTCTTTCCATTATGGTAAGAAGGGGCCGGGTAGTCTCTATAGATGTTTTGTTCACACAATGCTATCACTTTGCCACCGGAGTTGCTTCGGAAAAACTTCGGCTCTACTTGTGATTTAATTTTGACAGATGATTTAATTATTTAGTTTTGTTTCCAAAGACAATTTAAATATTTTTGAAATTGACCAGTTTTCGCCTTGTTTTTATTTGCAAACTATAAATTATACTATTAACGATTTCGAGACGCTTACGCGTTTAAAGGTCCCGAAATCTTTAATAGTACAATGAATTCAAAACGCGAAAGTTTAAAAAATACTATAAATTATTGCTATGAAATTGAAATAACGTTACTTCTTCGAGACTTTGAATACATTATTTACGATTAAAATATAATGAACAAACCGCAAATTTCGAGAACCAAATGAGCCGACAAATATAAGCGAAAATTTAAATGAAAATAGAAATGGAATTGTATGAGAGTACGGTAAAGGCGTGTTTACACGCTACGCTACGGCAAACGGCGCAAAAGGTACGGATTTGTTAGCATGTAAATCAAACTGGGATGTTTTATTAAACACTCCAGTGTGCTGTATATTCAAATTAAGCGGCGGTGTCGATGATAATTATGTATGGAAATGGACTTATATTATATAAATGGGTTTATAGCAGTCACCGGGAAATAGCCACTGAGAAACATATTTATTTCTTTATATTTCTTAAGTATTTATAAAACAATAGCGGACTCCCACGGCTTCGTCCGCTTGATAAATTATATACTAAGACCTTCCTCGAGAACCACTCTATCAATTAGTGACAACAGTATGAAAATCGATGCATTCGTTTTTGAGTTTATCGCGAACAGAAAGATAGACGCTGCGGAAGACTTTGTATAGGTAATTGTAGAGATAAATATTTTAGAGAAACTACAATCGTCTAGGTCTTTTACCTTTAGCTTTATAACTGGTAGTCAGGTTTGAAGATGGAAGAAGAGAGACCTTAACTATTTAAATGGTAGATACATTATTAATCAGACATCTAAAAATCTTATTTAGAAATTAAAAATAAATAATTACTAAATGTGTTTTTTAGTTATGGAGCATCCTGTATAGTCACAGCTATGCGCTACCGGCTACACTATGGTATCTAATACCTACGTGTGGCTGTAGCTCGAAGTGACGGCGGTTGCGCCCAGTGTGGTGTCGACTCACTCGTCACCGATATGGACCAACTTTTTATTTATCTACCTCCCATTATAATATTCATTAGGTACTGTATGAAATTTAAAATGTTTATTTTAATTGTGCTCAGAATACCTAGTTAAATAATAAGATTGACGAACCGGATGCACGGTAAAACTCGAAGGAGTTTTTGTTGCATCGTATTGTATAACTCAAATGTAATTTTTGTCTTGTAAGCTTCATATAAATAAATAAAAATAAACTATAAAGCTGAAGAGATGGTTTGGTAGTACGCGCTTATCTCAGAAACGAATGAAAAAATAAAATGTCTTGAATAGTCTTTCATCGAGACAGGCTATACTGCCGCAATGAAAAAGTTGCAAAAATAAATAAAACTAGTTAAAACACAAAAAAAAAGGAATATTTTAATATTTCATGCAAATGTATGTATTATTAATTATAATTGAAAAACACGACGGACGGACAGACAGTCAAATGGTCGTATTAAATATATAGATTATTTTTCACTTCATATTTGTTTTAAAATAATATATTATTTGCGAAAGCGTTTTTATAAAAATTAAAATAATCTTTATTCAAATATTGTACTGCAACAGCTATGACAAAATAAAAGTAATTTGGTTCCATTTCCATACTTTGGAGCCGTAAAAGATTTCCACCTCAGCGTTCCCGTTGGCAATATTTACCCGTTACTTTCTGTAAACACCAGAACATCTCGAATATAACTCGTACAAGAAAATTAAGCTTGTTTAATTATCTAACTTCGGCCGCCTTTTGTTGCTTGCCTTTGTACCTATGTAATATTAATTTATTCTGAAGAATCTTTCAAATATCTTGCAAACGTTTCAATTATTTAAAGGAGTAAAGGTACTCGTAAGTTTAACTTGTTTTGATCAATAATTTCGGTTTACTTTTTAAGTTTATTATTTGTAAAATTCGTTACGGGTATTTTGAGCCCGAAAATATTCAAACGGTCTAACTACAGAACTTTTTATCGCCAATGCGTTGTGGTGGTCAGGTGGCACTCGCTTGACAGAAAATATCGAAGCGCTTCGCAGTTAGACGGGAAATCCAACTCCAACTGGGGAAAAGCTCAGTAGATAATGACCTATGAAGAATATCTTATTGAAAATTGGTACTTAAAGAAAACAACAGTCACTAATGAAGTACCTAATATCTTCTCTTCTTTTCCCTGGCCCTAGTCCCATTTCAATTGGGGTCGGCCCTCGTACGACTACGCCACAGTAACCTATTCTGTGTTGTCTCTGTTTCCACACTCACTGCCTTTAGGTCCTTCTCGATGGTGCTCTGTCAGGTGGCAGCCGGCCGTCCTCGGCTTCTCTTCCCCTCCCCTATCTCCAATACAGATCTGGTCATATGATCATCACTGCGTGTCATAACATGCCCGTACCACCGCAAGCAGTTTTCCCTCAACTTGTCCTCTATAACGGCCACCTTGAACGTGCCCCTAATGTGTTCGTTCTAACCCTGTTCAGTCTTGTGACCCCTCCGGCCCAACGCAGCATTTTCATTTCTGTGACATGCAATTTCTGTTCGTCTACTTTTCTCATTGGCCAGCATTCGATCCGTACATTAGTGCTGGTCTGACTGCCTGTTTGTAGACTTGGCCTTAGGTTCTAATAGGCATTCTGGCATCGCATAGGACACCGGACAGTGCTCTCCATTTGAGCCAAGCAGTCGTTATTCGATGCTGGATGTCTTTCTCCGTACTGCCGAATGAGGCCGCTTCTTTAGATGAAGTACCTAATTGACCGAGCGAGCGAAACGTCTCAGTTTCAACTCGAGGACTGGCCGATTTGGCGTTGTTTGTCTGTATGTATGTATGTGTGTCAGTTCCGGTCTACAGGCCGCATTTTTCAGCCGATTTTCATGAAATTTAACACAAGTGTTCTTTGTTGCAAGGCGCAACTTTTGTCGAAGGGATTTTTCAATTGGGGGGAAAATGGGGGGTAAATGGGGAAGAAATGCGGAGAAAATAATCATTTCTCATCTCATAAGAAAATGATTTTTTTTTTGCATGTTGAAATAAGGGGATGTTTTCGTGTTAGGCTAGGGTGAGTGGGATATGTTTCAACTGGCGAATTGGATGTGTTGTCAGTGTTCCCCATTTTAAAATGGGAAAGAAATGCGGAGAAAATGATCATTTCTCATTTTCTTTTTTGCTGGTACCTCTGTTGGTGCGCATGGAAAGTCAGCCACCAGATCACGTCCCAAAAGGATGTTAGGGACCCGAAAATAACGCGAGGTCTACTATTCGCAGAACTACTAGTATAATATAGTAATAAAAAAACACAAACTGTATCATTAATATAACCATGTCAACAATTGACACAAAAATCGACTTCCAATTACCGGAATAGAAATAAAAAAATGTCGGAATGGGACCAATTTGAAATCACGGATCCCTTGGGAAGCAGTAGCTTTCAATTAAAAAAATACAAAATCCGTTCACCCAGTCGAAAGATATGAGGTGACAAAAAAATATTGTTAAAATTGAGGAGTCCTCTATTTTTTAAGAGTCGGTAAAATATATTCGATAAGCAAAATACGAAGTTTTCTACCATAATTCACGGTCATTAATAAGGAGTACCAGGACGGCAGAACTCGACCGGAGCAAACTTCGTATCTGCTTCCGCTAACTACTAAAAGATGGTAATGAAGCAGGCTCACCTTGATATACAATTCTCTTTCTTACTTATTTAAATTGTAATGTTCTATCCTTCTCTAAGCTGCTGTCACAGCCACAACGGCGATCCAGACGGTGACAAGAAATTAATTAGGGGAAGCTTGGGAAAATAATGGTGTGCCTTGATTTTTAAATGAAATTTATTTTCTCCACTTCATTTATTTCTGGGCGACATGACACTTCGGAAATTATTAGACTTCAGACGGCTTCCCCTTCCGTAGGTAAGGTTTCAACTTGTTTACCTTGAGTTGACATAGCAGGATGTAGTGGTTTTTTAATTTCAATTTCATTTTCATAGGACATTTTTTTTGAAGGCATAAAAAAATCGCGGTTTGTTATGATATTGAAATCTGAAATCATTGATGAAAAATTTAAATTGTTAACAATAATTTAATTGTTACCCTATTAACATTACATTGTACCCAAAACTACACCAATTTGTAGCTAAGTATGGGTCCAAACGACCCCAGGTAAATTTAATTTAGGGTTAAACGTAATTGCTACCGACGCACATCGGGTTGTATTAACACATCGTAAATTCAACCCTTAAACACCTTGCTAATAATTAAGATCGGTCTTTGAGACCCTCGGGATTGTTAGGCCAATTTAACAATAACACCTACTGTTGCGGACGGGTTAAAGGATATATCGGGTCACCTTTATTTAGTAATATTTTACGAGGGTTAAGTAAAGTGAGGTAATTGTTACGGGATAATCGTCTTGTTCGTTTATGTATCGTCTGGGTTATATGACTCAATTTTAAAGAATTCATTTAGGTGGGTGGGTTGTTTGAAATCAAGTGTGATGTGATATGTTATTGGTCCGGCGGTGTAGTACCAGCAAAGTTATTGCGTGAGCGAAGAAAATGTCACTGGCTAGCTCTTGAAAAATAGACTTGATAAATGATGTAGATGTGGATGTACCAAATGTAAATAAAAAAGTCGCTACGAGCCGTTTCGAAGGACCAAAAACACAGTGCCACAAGATTTTAATTTAATAACTTCAAGGTCAAACAAACAGAAATATTTTTTAAGCAAACGTTGAAATATAACTCCTTATCATGCAAATATCCTTCAAAACCTCTATTTACGTATGTTTGTTAAAAAATGTTTTGTGACGTTCGGACTGCAAAGATTCTATTTAGTAGTATGTAACATTTGTCCTGGCTATTTTAGGCGGCAAATGGTTTGCCGCCTAATACGTGGGACCAACTAAATTTCTGGCAAATTTTGGGTGTGTAATGCACCTCTGCCCACCCCTTCGGGGATAGCGTGATGTATGTCTGTCTGATGTCGTGACAAATATCATAACAGTTATATTATGCTCAATAATGTCCACTTTATATCGCTTTAGATCATAATCTGAATTGTTTTGTAAAGTATCACGACATTATGTAATAGCGTTGATAATAACAAATTACCTTGATAGTGAATTTGTAACTCAAATTGACGAAATTTGGTTTTATTTCAAACGTATTTAAATATTTATATACACATAGATGTAGATAAGAGCTAGGCTTTTTGTTTTAGTAAATGTAAGGACATTGATTAGTAACAATGTGGTCCGAACGCACGCATGAAACTCAAACTGCTGAAGCACACGTGGAACAAAGTTATTCTAGTCCTAATGCTTCTCAACCAAAAACTCTGAATCTATTACAAGACAGAGTCAAGGTCTATTTAAAGTTGTTTCTAGATACTTCCTCTATACACGGCTTTAATCACTTAGTGGCTTCAAGAAGGCAATATTTTGAGATGTGAGTACTTACTATTAAAACTTACATAGTGTACATTAGAGTTCCTCGCCTGCATGTCATACATTAAAAAGTCGATAGGATCAGATAAAACTGCGGCAGTTTGGCCTTAAATATTTTTTTTCGAAAAGAATATACTGTTCCCTCTTAGTAAGAAGTGGCTTCACGTCAGTAGTGACGGTCGGGGATCGAACTCATGTCAACGAAAAGCAATACCTTGATAAACTATAGATGTTTTAATGTACCTATAAGTTAAACTAACTGTTTCTTTTTCAGTTTCCTCTGGCTAACGATCTTAGTTCTATCAACGTATGGTTCAGTATGTCTATCGCTTATTACATGGCGTCGTTACCAGTCGTCACCTACTGTAGTGTCAATGGACCGTGACATGTTCGCGTGGAACACAACCTTCCCGGGAGTCACCATTTGTCCAAACAGCATACTTAATATCGATAAAAGAAAACTTGAAGTTTACTTAAAGTTAGTAATATTTCCAAATTGCGAGTATATTCGCTCGAAATATTTAAAAAACATGTGCCATAAAAAACCTCAAACGGATCAGATACCTCGGTTAGTTTAGGAGTTCTAGAGGCTATTATACGTGAGTACTACCTATTTCGATGTCTCACATTAGTGCAAATCAAGTAAGACGATCGTATGTGTGTAAATAATGCTTTAGGTTTATTAATAGTTTAAAAAATACTTTCCTTCATACTGTTTAATAAATTTCATTGCCTTTCAGTGAATCCAGTGTAGAAAATAAAACTGAGTTAGAAAACTTCATTATAGGCCTGGCGAATGCTTCTTTGAAATCTTTTGAATATGTTCCAAAATATTCTGAAATTCCTCCATCGCATTACGTTGACCTTCTGTATAAACTTAGCGTGGACTTCAAACCTTCTTTGACCATCGGAATAGGAAATGTTGCCCTGACTGCTATACCGACTGTCACAGAAATGGGTATATGCTATGCTGTCAATTCAGGCATCGCCGTTTATAATTCTCCCGAGTAAGTATTACACATCAAAGGCAAACTGGTAAAGAAGTTTGTAACTTTTGTAAGTACTACAAAAGTTACAATTTTTTTTTTACTATTGCATAATAAAACTTCACTTTGAAGGCATTGTTTTTTTAATTGATAGAGTGATTCAAGAGAAAGGTTTTGGTAAATAATTTGTGTAACGAAGCTACTCGTAGTTTATTTATAAAACTTGCCGACAAATTAGCCGCCTTTGAAAGAAAAAAGAAAGAAAATACCCCTCCCCACAAATAAAAAAGCTCACGATGAAAAAAATATTTTAAAGCAAGGAACCACTTGTGTCAAATTACGTAGAGATCGGATAAAAATGTGTCCGCAAAGCATCAAAGCAAATATGTCCAGTCTTGAAATGTAGGGTTAGGTTGTTCGTGTTTTTGAGTTTCTCGCGTCCAACTGTATGTCAAGACTAGCTAGTAGTATTTGTAAAAGTATGTAACATTATTCTTACAGATACAGAGCAGCTAACAGATGGGATATCTTAAAAGACAACACAAAGACGTCGTTCATTCATCCTCTAGACGGAGAAGTATTCGCTCAAGTCATAAACTTGTCTGTTGCGTATAATGTGGGTGTTATCTTCTAGATACATTTTTTTCTTCCAAACTTTTACTCTTGTATTTGTAAGACACTTCAATAGGCGAAGAAAAGTAGGTACCTATGTATTTTTAGCAGCCACAGCGCTAGTCCAGGTGGAGAAGAACCCTGTTATACAGCCTATGTCAATCTCTAACAATGTAGGTAATAAATAAATAAATATGTTAGGACAATTCACACAACGCCATCTAGTCTCAAACTAAGCAGAGCGTGCGATATGAGTACTAGATAAACTGATATAAATACTTATATACATTTTTTTTTGTAAATATATACATATTATACATAGGAAACATCCAGACTTCGGTACAAACGTATGTGTCATCACACAAAGTTTGTCCCGACCGGGAATTGAACCCGAGACTCCGGCGTCGAAATCGGATGCACTACCGACCACGCCACCAAAGCAGTATTTATGATGGGTAAGTATATATACTTAGTAATAGATGATATATAACAAAAAAAATTTGGAATCCAAAAAAAATCTCCATATATAACAAAGGAAACTATAATTTTATTTAATATAGCGATTAGTTAATACAATGAACGATTGATATAATTTTAAAATAACTAATTTTTCTAAGCATAACATACATTAAATATAAAATCGTTTGAAATACCACTCAAAAGATATAAAACTTATTTGGTATTTCTGGGTGGCTTAAAAAAAAATTAATCCGAGTCGGGGTACTCTGAGTCGGGGTGTTAACCGTTGCGTTGTTTGACGTTTTTTATATACGAGTATATTAAACGTTAGACCAAATGATTTTGGATTAAATAAACAATATACTCGTACATATTAAACGTTAGACCAAATGATTTCGATTACATAAACGTTATATCAAATGACGTTATACTAATTAAGTTTTAGAATATATAAATGTTATATGTAAAGAAATTATATCAACAGTTAATATATATGTATCTCACGTTGATTATATCTTATGAACGATAATATAATGAAATTAGACCAAATGAGTTTATACGTTATGAGACGTACCCCTTTATAATAGGTGAAAGATTTATTTTCAAATCAGTTCGGTACATAGTGACGGAGCCTACCTATTCTATCAGTCTATGCACTCGAATCTTTTCTCTTTATACTATTAGTTTATATAGATTTGTAATTGTGATTTATAATAATAATTATCAACTTCCAAAGGTGTATATTCACGGACCTCATGAGATTCCCGACCTTACGTCAAAGTTTCAACATTCAGACGAGTATTTCTACACAAAAATATATGTGACCGCAGTCACTGTTTACACATCGCCGGCTGCTGCTAAGTAAGATGATATTTTATTAAATTTTGGTAATTATTGAAGATCAATAACTTTTAAAGAAATAATGATTAGAATATTACATAAAATATTGAGAAAGAAAACGAGCAGTGTTATAATACTCGTATAAGTTTAATTTGTGTATCTGCTATCTGAAGTACGAGTAGCATCATAGCTCTGTAATGAAAGGACAAATTTTGATGCAGTTTTTTTTGCGGTTCTCGAATGGAACCATTTTGAAGATCCTGAGCTCACTTCCTAGGTGATGAAATGAACTTACTGACATATCAAGGTTTTAAATTGATATATTCAGTAAAATTGATCATAATGCAATTTTGCAGGTTAAGCATACAACAACGACGTTGTAGGTTTTCTCATGAGAACAACTTAAAGCATAATTCGATTTACACATACACGATGTGCCGGATCGAGTGTCGTATAAAACTTTGTTTGAAGTACTGTAAATGCGTACCTCACTTTTACAGAACAATAGGTAAGCTTTCTGCACATCTGTGTCATATCAAACGTTAGAGCTTGTGAGAAAAGAAGCTGGCAAGAACTCACGGCCTGTTGGTCTTACGTGGCTAAACCACAAAGTATGGTTTCGGTGCCGACAGGTACGACGTGAAACCTTGTCATCTGACATATGTCATCGGGAACTAAAACGGTACGGTACTGCATCGCAACTGGACCAAAACCAGATCGTGTGGCTTCGTTCTAATAGGGGACGATCGTATTGTCGTTGTTGTGCACTTTGGGTATATGTGCCAAAGTTTAGTCATACCATGCGTTGAGGTAAAGCCGGTCAGCTTTCTTTTGTTTACTCAATATGTGTAGCAAGTGTCATTACAAAACAGTTTCAATTTTTGTTTGTGCGTTTACTTCCTCTATGTAAAGGTGAAGATAAATGTACAAACGAAATTAACGTTCAATTTATATGTCATAAAGATTGTTAATTTTCCAGGCGACGAGAAAATTTGTGATCCTGTTGGTCTTAACTGTTTGGCTAATTACACGGGTAAGACTAATATTGACAAATAGTGAAGCTAATCAAACCGACTCAGAACAATGGATTTCCAAATTATCCTTATCAGTACGTGGCCGTGGTACACCTGCTGACTGATTAACACTCATGCCTATTTTCAAACTTGAACACCTAGTGAAATGAAATGAAATGATTTATTTATTTGTATAGGTCACTAAATGGCTCTTACAAACGTCAGTAAGTACTTAAAATAAAAAATATCATTGCTTCTATATTTACATGTACTGCCAGATTCGCAAAGCAATAAGTAGAACCGAGAGAAAGAACCTGGCAATAAAACTCTCGGTCACTTTTTTTCAATAATAGTAGTAAGTTCGTAAGTTATTTCAAAGCGGGACAAAACACAGTTCATCTTTTCGGGAAGAGATACGTGCTAGGCAATGTCGATTACCTCATTCTCAGGTAGTACAAAAAAATCATCTTAGCTCCATAATGATGAGCCACCAAATGGCTCAAAATTAGTCGGTGTACACCGATTTAAACCACGTGTGTTACCTTTGTTTATACTTAATTATTATAAAACTGAACTTGGACCTGTATTGAACTTTATACAACGTTAAAGTTTAGAACATGTTAATGAACCATGATAAGACAATAACGATTATCTAAATAAGTAGATAACAATATGTACAGTCGGCCCCAAAAGTCGCTGAACACATTCAAACTTCCAAAACATCTGAACACTAAAAATGTCATAAGTCAGTGACGCAACAAGAAAACAAAAAAACTCAACATACAAAAGGTTCATAAAAAGCTGAGCACTAGTATTCCAAAAGTAACTGAACATCATTAACATCATCAGTAGATTAACAAATCATATTTTCAATGTTGTTGCCTGTTAATCTAATTTTGGTTTTCTTGATGTAACACGAATTTTGGTCTTTTGACATATAGCATAATTTGAGAAAAATTTTAAAGCTAAAATTAATCTCCATTAGTGCAGTGCTCCCTATGCCTAGTTTATGGGCACAGCAGGAAGTACTGCAAGAGTACTGAGCCCACGTGCAGCCACTGCGGCGGCCTTCATATGAAGGCCAAGTGCCCGGAGCTGCAGGTGGGAGCACAGACTTCCTGTTTTAACTGCCGTCGGGACACACTGGGGCACACACGGGCTGAGCGATACACGGCACAGCGCGATGTATAACACATGCTCAGTAAGAATGAGATGGGACGAAATAGCACGGACAACCACTCAGTACTACTAAGGGCGTCTCGGGCATTGCTACCCCATACAGAATCGTGCAGGCAAACCTAATGAAGAAACAGGTGGCAACCCAAGACTTCCTACTCGAGGCCTCCAGGCGTAAGGCATCTATAGCACTCATACAGGAGCCTTACGTGGGCAATGGGAAGAGGATGCGGGGATAACAGGGCGTCAGGGTCTTCCAGAACGCTGGACAAGGAAATGGGACTGCAGAGGCGGCCTCGTATACTCGTTGCTAATCCATCGTCCTCAGGCCCCGATCTTGGAGGTCGATGGTCTTAGGCGTAGTCACGTCTGCGGCACCCTCGCCGCACACATCAGAACTCAGCGGGGAGGGTACGCTCCCTCACCCTACCGGCCGCCTCCTTCACGAGCATTACCTGCTCGCAGAAGGAAACGGCCGCATTCCACTGACTCTCGGTAGAGACCATGGCTCGTAGCATAGTCTTCAGCGAGAGCGCATCTACGCCCAGACCCACAACGAGGTCCCGGCGCTGACTCGGACATGCTGAGCATTCCACCAACATGCCGTGTCTACGCCGGAAGTCTCGCAGTGTTGACACGCGGGTGTGACCTCACGATGCATGCGAAACAGATACTCACCGAAGTTTCCGTGCCTGGTGATGTCTGTGTCGCACGATACGTGAGGCCACCGTGCTGCCTCTGCAGCGACTCCTCCATGATCGGTCTCACCGCCGCGATGGTGGTGGTTCCCCACTTTGGTTGCTGAAGTCACACCTTCCATGTCTCCACTGAGCCTCGATTTCTCGAGACGCAGGCCTCTGGTCTCACTCCATCGCCTCCTTGTGTCGTTGGAACAATGACGCAATGGCTAGGAGACATGCAGCCTCTAGGGAGATCGTGCGGTACCCTCTCATTGTTCTGACGACCAAGGTCCTCAACGATCTGTGTAAAACAGCAGTGTTGTTGCCCGTCAGTCTCGACGCTCATACGGGAGCCCCGTACACAGCCATACTCCGCACGATCGAATTGGGCATCAGTCGCGAAAGCGCGGCTGTCGCCCCCGTCACTTTGGGGACCAAACTTCGGAAGTGTGGTCCGAAGTTCCACCGGCTATCAAGTACGAGCCCCAGATTGTGGGCTCGATGCCGATGCTAACGCTCCCTACATTTACGCTGGATCCTGGAGGTGGCCCGCACCGAGGTCCGTGAAAACACAGAGCCTCGGACTTATTCAGGGCCACGTCCAGACCCAGCCGCCGTATCCGACCTACGACTTCAGCAACCCCAGTCGTGACCTTGAGTGTTGCCTCCTGGTGCGTTGCTCCCCGCGCCGTGACGAGGGTATCGTCGGCGTAGCAAGTTACGCTGACGCCCTCTGGCAATAAACTGCAACATAGCAGCGTGTGAGGGGGGAGGGGCGGGGGAATGATTGATGTTGTATTACCAGGATATAGCCCCCAGACCAACTCATAGAACCTATTATAAACTTATTATTATAAGACTAACGGTTCTTTTACGCGATTATTGAGATATGTACATACCTCTTTATTACCCGACGTTTCGGCCCTGTTACAAGAGTCCACCCGTGACCACGGCTCTTGTAACAGGGCCGAAACGTCGGGTAATAAAGAGGTATGTATATATCTCAATAATCGCGTAAAAGACCCGTTAGTCTTAAGTTTATAATGTGTACAAAACGCGAAAGTTTAAAGAAGTCATAGAACCTAGATGTGTAGGGGAACATAGAAACGAATAGAACATTTTTGTGGAATGTGGGATGATAATTGGGAAGAAAATTTCTGCGGGAAGATGGGGTTCAAATATTTACATGGGCCGGAAAAATGAGGCCAAAATTTACCTGGGGCTTAGTTTCCGAGATTTGGGGTACTGGGAATCTTCGGAATTTTTGCGGGATGAGAATTCCCGGGATTTTTTTTGCATGCGAATGGAACTTGTGATGGGAGTTGTTGCAGGGGGAACAAAAATTTGCCCAGAATTTAGGTGGGAAGCTCAGTTCCCGGGATATAGAGGCTGGGAAGTTGGTAATGTCGGGAGTAACTAAATCCAATTTAACCTAATGATGATTGTACTCTTCAGTCATTCGGTTTGATGCCTTTCTGGCGCTATGCTGGCGCGTTGCTTGTGAGTTTAGCAGGCAACCAATTTTTTGACCAATTGCAGTTGCACCGTTGTAGTATAGCAGTAGCATGGCATTTTACGTTCATTACGCGACTTAGGCCCCAGGAAGTCTGTGTTTCCACCTGCAGCTCGGGGCACTTGGCCTTCATATGAAGGCTGCCGCAGTGGCTGCACGTGGGCTCGGTACTCTTGCAGTACTTCCTGCTGTGCCCATAACCCATAACATGATGTTCAGCTACTTTTGGAATACTAGTGTTCAGCTACTTTTGGAATACTAGTGCTCAGCTTTTTATGGACCTTTTGTATGTTGAGTTTATTTTGTTCTCTTGTTGCGTCACTGACTTATGACATTTTTAGTGTTCAGATGTTTTGAAAGTTTGAATGTGTTCAGCGACTTTTGGGGCCGACTGTACTTATTTAGATAATCATTATTAGTTAGAAGTAAGATTAGATACATAATATTCTATTGCATATTTTGCTCCTGAGTGAGCTATGAACCTACTAAAATTGCATGCCAATTACTACGGTGAAATATGGTGAATCTGTAATTACCAACTGCTTCAACATCTCATGTAACCCATATTTGCAATAATCTTTGTAATAATAAATAATTAAAAAAATCTTTTGTAGATGAATTGTATACATTACGTGCAAAAGATGGTAAAAGAATCAACTGCGACTGTTATCCAGCTTGTGACGACATCAATTACGTTATACAACAAAGTGTACGTATTTAAATAAAAACTAGGTATGCAATACATTCTAAGTTTGTCGATCCGGGTCGAACTCCTAAACGACTGGACCGATCTTTATGAATTCAGATATATGCACTCACGGTGATGGTCACTATGACCGTGCCAAATTTCAAAAAGATCGGTCCAGTCGTTTAGGAGGAGTTCGATAACGAACGAAATACACGAGTCGTCTAAGAAAGAGCTTCGTAACCTCCGCTCAAAAATACTCATAAAATAATGAGGCCTGTTTTCTCCGAAAGGGTAGACAGAAGTACATTGTAAGAACACTTTTTACCAGTGACTTGGATAACACACCCACTCTTTGCCAGTAATTTTCTTGGTTCCACGTACTAGGAGACAAACCTTTGCCGTTATCGCGTACTGTAGAAAATCTATAACCACTCTGTAATTCAAACCAAAATTCCTAAAGCCAGGACAGGTGTTAAATATGCCTAAATAGAATTAATGCCCTTTTATAAAAAAAACTGAGAATATTGTACGTTGAAGAGCTTGTTTCGGGCGCTTTTAAGAAACAATTCAACAATTTTAACAACGTCTGAATTTACTTTCTAGAAAGTTCAAGAGTGGTTCATGAGCACTAACCTACAGTGGGGAATGGTCTCGTATCCTCGCATGAGATACAGACGAGACATCATCTTCGGTTTCACGGATCTACTGGGTATGAATTTTGCTATAAATTTCTACTAATATTTTTGCTTCAGCAGACTGTGTTGGCAAAGTCTCAGTTAATGAAACAATATAGCTGAAATATGTCGTGTTTCTTTACACAACGGTATAAATACCTATAGTTGTGTTCTAAAACACTGCATTAGCAGATAACAACATTGGCCTCATTGATTATTAGAAACAAAAGTCCAAAGGTAAAGTAGTAACGACCAATACTAACAGCAGCAGCTCACACATACATTTAAGTTTTATCTCTATTACGTGTGTCGTGTCAGGTATTCATTATACGTATCTCTAATGCCCTGAGGCAAAATTGGTCAATGTTAAAAATACACGTCAAAAATTGACACAACAACCGACTTCAAACTACCGAAATGGGACCAAATTGAACACTTCGGAAGTAGCAGTTCCCAATTTAAAAAAAAAATCAAAATCGGTTCATCCAGCCCGAAAATTATGAGGTAACAAACAAACATAAAAAGAAAATATACCGCCAAATTGAGAACCTCCTCCTATTTTGGAAGTCGGTTGAAAAGTAAAACTGTGGAAAAGTATACTTAGTGTTTTTGTTCTTATATTACTTTTGGTGTATTTTTTTTTTTTTTTTTTTGTATTCAAAATTTAAGGACATTTCCTCATGTTACAGTTTCCGTGGGAGGAATGGCAGGATTGTTCCTCGGCTGCAGTGTACTCAGCTTCGTGGAGATCATGTATTTCATTACACTAAGACTTTGGTGCCGTAAATACGGGCGCTGATTTTTACATGAATTCAAATTAACGACAAACAATCATACATAATTTTAGTAATAGTAGATACAACTGGTTGGAATAGGAAATTATATTGTATCGAGCCTGAACGATTCAATGTGATAAAAAAGAACGCTTCTTAGCGATAGGGCCGCTCTTTGTATAACAATTTTAAGGAATGTGTAATGTTTACCTGGAATTCAATGTGTACAGTAAATATTTTTTATAATCTTATCTTAGAAAATGTCAAATACCGTGACAATAGAAAATAAGAGTGTTATAGCTGTTTATAACGCGATAGCTAATTAATTGTCGTACATAATAAATGTTATATCGAAATCAGAATAGCATAATAATGTAATTGCTTGTAATAAATTGTGGCTTTTATTGTGTAGCAATTTGTAGGAACACTTGTTTATCAATTGTTTAATGCTTTGCGTCTACTTTAAAATGTTTATCAATTCTAATTATCCAAGACAATTCAACCACCAAAAACAAAAGCGAACTAAACTTATTATCTCTAAGGATAGAGGAAGGAATATTTGTTGTAAAGTTTTGGATAAAGCAAAAGCGCATTTGAAGCTTTTCCTTGAAACATCGTCAATACATGGACTCAATCATTTGGTGGCAACTAGGAGACATTATTTTGAAATGTAAGTTCAATTTTCTTTAGTATAGCTACAGAATACATATCAAAGAATCAAAGAATCAATTTCATTTATTCAGTTTAGGCACATAAAGAGCACATATGAATGTCAAAATTTTACAATTTTGTCAAGTAATATTATAAAAATACTAAATTAAGTAAGTACATAAATAACCATTAAAAAATGATTCTTTCGCTGGTTCGGTAAGTTGGTTCTCCTGAGAAGATACCAGCAAGAAACTCAGGTAGATTATCCATTTTCTTTTTTAATATTTTTTTGTTTACATTGTTACAATTAGTTTATCTTGTATTATACGAGTGGCCAACAACAGAAGATTAGGGTGACCATGCATTTTTATCATTAAGATATTCGTCTACATTATAGTAGCCTTTCATCATCAAACATTTTTTAACTACTATTTTAAACTTATTAAGAGGCATGTCAACCAAATCCTGAGGAATTTTATTATAAATTTTTATACATTTGCCTACAAACGAATTACCAACTTTATGAAGTCTAATTTTTGTCATTGCCAGTTTATTTTTATTTCTTGTATTAAAATTATGGTTATCGGAATTTTTTTTGAAGAGATCTATGTTCCTCCGTACATATAAGATGTTGTCGTAAACATATTGAGAAGCAACTGTTAAAATATTAATTTCTTTAAATAGTTCTTTCAGCGAGTCACGGGGTCCGAGTCTATAGATTGCTCGTATAGCTCGTTTCTGTAATATGAATATTGTCTCAATATCGGCAGCTGAGCCCCACAGCAGCAGACCATATGACATAACGCTATGAAAGTAGCTAAAATAAACTAATCGTGCCGTTTTTTCGTCAGTCAGTGACCTTATCTTTCTAACCGCATAGGCAGCTGAGCTAAGTCTTCCTGCCAATGATGTGATATGAGGACCCCATTGTAGTTTACTATCTAGAGTTATCCCAAGAAAAACTGTGGTATTGACTATTTGAATTATATAATCATTATTCATATATATAATCATTATTCATAGTAATTTGAGTATCCACCTGTCTAACATTGGGCATGGTAAATTTTACACATTTTGTTTTCTTCGCATTGATCAGCAAGTTGTTACTTGTGAACCAATGCAATATTTTCGAAAGGGTATTATTTACATCGTCAAGTGCTACTTTTTGTCTATCACTTTTAAAAATTAATGATGTGTCATCAGCAAATAATACTATCTCACAAAGATTTTTAGTGAAATAAGGAAGATCGTTTACGTATATTAAGAATAAAAGGGGTCCTAATATCGAGCCCTGGGGTACTCCCATGACTAATGAGGCGCCAGAAGAGTTGGTGCCATTAATGTTTACTTTTTGTACTCTACCAGTGAGGTAAGACTCGAGTAAGCCAAGTGAGCTGTTCGAAACACCATAATAACCTAATTTTAGTAGCAAAGTCTCATGATCAACACAATCAAAAGCTTTTGATAGATCACAAAATATACCAATGGCATCCTGCTTTTCCTCCCAAGCATCAAATATATGTTTCACAAGTGCAACTCCTGCATCCGTTGTGTTCCTGCCTTTAGTGAAACCAAACTGTTTGTTATGAGGTAACTTATTGTCTGTAAAATGTGAAAGCAATTGATTAAATATTATTTTTTCAATAATTTTACTGAGGGTTGGAAGTATGGAAATAGGTCGAAAATTTGAAGGATCACTTTTGTCTCCTGCTTTAAATAAAGGAATGATTTTACTGTACTTCATAAGATTAGGAAACTGATTTTCATCTATACATTTATTGAATATGAATGCAAGATGAGGCGCTATAGCGGGCACTATTGATTTTATTATATTAGTTGAAATGCCCCAATGATCCTCGGTATTTTTTATATTTAGTTGTTTAAAAGTTTTAAGTATAGTGACAGAGTCAATATACTGAAAATCAAAGTTAATTCTACATTTATCAACACTAGATTTAAGAAGAGAATTGGCTACGTTTTTTGACGAATTTAACTTATTTGTAGTGGTGATTGGAACATTTGTGAAAAAAGATTCAAATGCATTGGCCACTTCAGAATCAGTTTTAATATGTTTATCATCCATTTTTAACTCGAAGGATCGATCACGTGACTTTGCTTTACAAGTTTCTTTGTTAATAACATTCCATATTGCCTTCGTTTTACTATCAGATTTTTCAATTTTAGCCCGTATATAATTAGATTTAGCTGTTGAACATACTTTTTTGAATAGTTTGGAGTACTTTTTAATCTGTTCAATTACTTGTGGCTCATTAGTAGATGCCTTTGTCTCGTATAATATAATAATAATTCATATAATTTCCTTCTACTTTTATAGATTCCAGGCGTAGCCCAATCACTAAATTTAATTTTGAATTGATTTACATTTATTGTTTTTTTAGTGAAAATGTTATCACATTCGTATTTGATTACTCCGAACAAATCTCCGTAATGATCATTAGGGATCATAGCATTGTCATTCCAATCAAATCTATATAGCCTAAGTAAACCGCTTCTTAGGCTCTAGTAGAGAAAAATTGGCAAAACAAACTCCACTACGGCATTATTTCCAAGACGTCAAGCTTACAATAAATGATTCTTTAAGGCTATCTTTATAGCAACAAAACAAAATAACATCTTTATCCCCAAACGAGAAGAGAGAGAGAAGAGAGTTTCGGTAGTCACTGTTGGTCCCACGTAAAAGGTGGCATTTAGTAATTGAAGTGCTTATATTTATGCCTTCGGGAGAAAGGTGTGGTTTAGTAAAGCCGGTGCTGAATTAGCGAGCAAAACTGTTGGTTCATATAATATGAACTCCTGAGCTTATAGTGTAAACCGCCAATGTAGAACTGAAAAGCTTGTGACCTAAAAAACCGGCGGACTTGTTAGCTAGCTTGTTGTGCGTGCTTTAAATTCTAAGCCCACTGTTTAAAAGACCGCCAGTGGAGTGTTTGGTAAGCTAATGGTTCACCAATGAAAGCCAAAGGATGGCTTAATAGCAGGACATTACTGTTTCAGACTCTTCTGGTTGACCATTATAATCCTTTCAGCATCAGGTTCCTTGTATCTGTCTAGTATCACCTGGGGCAGGTATCAATCGTCACCGACTGTCATATCCATGGACAGGGACATGTTCGCTTGGAATACCAGCTTCCCTTCTGTGACCATATGCCCGGATAGACTACAAAATATTGATAGAAGAAAACTCGATATTTACTTAAAGTTAGTTCAACTTTATTATACACTATCTACTGTTACTTCTTCGTTAATGTCATCTTGTACTTGTTCTATCGTTTCGTTCATGTCATTCAGATCAAAGTTCATCGTTTATTTGCGTGTAGGTAACAAAGGTGCCATTTTTTTATATCCGCGCCCTTCGTGGCCGCTCCTACGTCCATCACTATCATCTTGGCATCGAACATATAGTAATAGGTACCAATATCGTATAATTTATGTATAAAATAAAACTATTTCTAAAAACATATTCATATCGTAATAAATTGCAGCCAATCAACAGATGAAAACAAGACATTGCTTAAAAACTTCATCGTCAACCTAGCGAACGCAACGTACACTAATCTAGAAAATATACCAGAGTATTCAAACATACAACCAGACAAATATATCGAGTTATTACTAAATCTTTCATTACCATTTGAGCCCCTAATAACTATAGGATCACAGGAAAAATTAGGCCCTCAACTAACGATTATTGAAATGGGTCTTTGCTACTCGTTAAAATCAAGAACTGCTATCTACAATTCACCAGAGTAAGTTACCTGTCGTCTAATACTTATTCTTCTTTGGATCTTTACGAGGTACCACACAACAGTCTAAAAATGACGTCTACATTTTGGCAGTCATTTTATTGGTCCCACATAATGGAGGGTGGACTTTTGTCGGGTTCGGGCATCTTAGATATTTGCCAGAGCCTTATCCGTTTGTTGCCATGTTCCCATATAATCTACCATTTTTTTAGACCTACATATTTCAGTGGAGAATCATTTGCCGCTAATCGGGAGTTTCTATGTTTGCCATAGCATCGTTCGTTGATCAGCAGTTGGATGACTTGCAAACGAGACTTGGGCCTCTATGATTTTGGTGGAATCCCTATTCATATCTAAATGAATTTGGCAGATACCTGTATTATGTTAATGCTGTATATTTGTGCAGATACATAGCAGCTAAAAGATGGGATATAGTTCAAAACGAAAATGAATCATATTATGTTCATCCACTCGATGGAGAAGTGTTTGGTAAATTAACATTCAAGACGCCTACAATACTGAATGTAAATATTATTTAACTACTACTTAAGTTTTATTCTGAGTGATTAGTTGATTACGTAAAATAATATCATATTTTTAAACGGAAAATTAAAACGAAACATGACTAGATATACATGTCAAATTTTATGATTATTGCCTGGCTGTTCGGACAAGTTACATCGGCCGTTGCCAAACGAACTATATATGGGAGCTCACGAACAAGAAAAGAGTTTAGGAGCGGCTAACTAAATTGAGTGATCTTAGTTGCAAACTACTATGCCTAAGGTCCACAGCCTGTTTAGATCAGCGACGGTCGCCCTTCGTCATCAAATTTGTGATGAAGAGTTATTTCCACCAGCCAGGACTGCTGCAGCTGTTAAATACTAATCTCTGCAGTCCGGGTAGAACTATCTGGATATTCCTAGAGAACACCACGCCTAAAATATTTACGATTCACACAAATGCTTGCCCAATTTTGTACGTTATATTTCTAGATTTACATTCATGGACCGCAGGAGACACCAGATATAACGTACAAGTCTCACCTGCTGCCTGAAAGCAGAACCCTAAAAGTCTATGTTACTGCATTTACGGTGTACACTTCTCCAGAAGCTGCAAAGTAAATTTTGAATAATTATGTTTTAATAATATTTTGAGAGCATGTATGATAATGAAAGTGGAAGAGGCGAAGAAAGTATGCCAAGATCGTAGCGTATTTCATAGTCTCTAGATGCATAACCTAACTAAACTGACTTATGCAAAGTTATTTTGAGGAAAATTTGAATTGACACCCCGGTTATGAGCGATACCCCAAGGCTATTGAGTGGAACGCGATCGACTAGCAGCTGACAGAATGCAATAAGTTTGTCCAAATTAATGAGACGTGATTATCTGTGGTTGTTATTCAAATTTTCAGGTTATCAGTGAACCAACGTCGTTGTAGATTTCATTACGAGAACTACTTAAAGCACAGCCCAATTTATACTTACACAATGTGTCGTATCGAGTGTCGTATACGACTGTGTCTCAAATATTGTCATTGTGTGCCACACTTTTACAGAAAGATTGGTGAGTGACACATATTGACACAAACCACGATTCCCCAAAAGTTAGAAAGGTTGCCATCAGTGATTTTGGTCATCGCCGTATGGGCGTAATGTAAAAAAAAATATAAAAATACTGAAGCTGAAAATCTTTAAAAAAACTAAGTTTAGTCCAACACTCCACTGTTATATTTATGTTTACCAACCGGTTTCACCTTACGGCATCATATGAAAAGTATAACAATATGTGTTTTTGTGCAATATGTGTAGCAAATTCCACCAAGTGCCGTCAATCGACAGTTTAAATAATCTAAAAGCAATTTATTGACTAAAACTGGGTACTAACCTTCTAGCGAAGGCCAACATATTGGATATAATGATTTTAGTCTATAATATTTTATAAGTCCCTCACCCAAAGACCTTATTGCCCTCACCTTACACATTTTTGACGAGTATAGGTACTTCACATTGTATTAGGTACTTCGGCTGTGATATTTAGTACTTAGCTCCTGCGTATCTTTCTTCAGTTCCAATTACTGAAAACATTCTGATATGAATATTTGTTTCAATAACTAAACTATTTTACAGATGATGAAAAAACATGCGATGTTGCAGGCCTACATTGTTTAGCTAAACATAAAGGTATGAGTAATTCAATCCGAAGCCAAGAGCTTGGTCGCGGATGTATGGCGGAGAATTATAGGGAGAGACGGAGGCAGAAACGACCCGGAGCGAGAGTCACCAGTCGGTGACTCTCGCTCCGGGTCGTTTCTGGTGCAAAGCTTGTCCATTGCCATTCAGCGCGGTAACGCTGCTATAGCATCATGGGCACTTTTGCGCCAGGAACGATGCGGGACGAGTATAATGATTTTGTTTCGTTAACAAATTAATATTTGTCAAAAAAAAATCTAATTCAATCATAAGTATTTAGGTACGAGTATTATAATGGTGATAAACTTAGTTTTTTTAGAACCGCTTCTGAACTTTTTGTAATGTTTTTTTCTGGTATCACGTGAAAGCACTGCTTTTTCAACAAACTTCTCCAATCTTATTCTGACTAAAGCACGGTACTGTATTGCAGATGAATTGTACCGCTTGATGGACAACGAGGGCAAGCGAATTGACTGTGGATGTCTACCTTTATGTGATGACGTCAACTATGTGTTACATCCTTATGTACGTTTTTCTTTTAATGTTATTATTGTAGCTAAGGAACACTTTACGAATTCAACAACGAACAAAGTAAGCCTAGATTGTAGCAAATGGAATTCCGTAGCATTTGTCTACCACAGTAGGAAAGAGTCATGATTTTATTTTCGAATGTATATATGTAAAACAATGGTAAGTAAAATGTTTTAAGAAAAAACTTTTTAAAATTATATAATAGCATTAATTTTTCGCAGAATTAAAAAGACAACAAAACGTCGACAATTGTTTCGCCTCTAAACGAGGCATTATCAAGACTGTCTCAGAGAGAACAGCAAAATTCGTGGTTGTAACGTGTTTGCTTATAAGTAAACGCGTGCAAATTTCATTATCGCGATGTAGGATTCTTTACAATAACTAATGTGGGTAGAAACCTCAGATCATGCTAAGTTCCAAAAATAGGTATTCACCAATACTTGACCTTATCTGTTTGATTTGATTACTGTCTTTTGATAAGTTGCGTAGAAAACCCAAATGACACACACAAACCAACAACAATTACTGTGTCTGTCTGTTCGTAAACAGATTAAGTAAGGGAGATGTGTGAAAATCTATTTGTTCGTTGAGTAAGGTGTCCGCATCTCTTCTAACTATTTCTAGCCTTTCCCAAACACTTAACTTGAACACTTGGCTTCAACTTGGCTTCAACTTGGCTTGACACACACACACATATCACGCCTATATCCCGAAGGGGTAGGCAGAGGTGCATTACACACCCACAGTTTGCCAGTATTTTTAGTCCCATGTAATAGGGGGCAAGCTTGTTGCCATCACCAGGCACACATATAATGGGTTATGTCCAAAATGGCCGAATAAATTTAAAAAAGTAACAACAATATTGTTAATTTGGAAAAAAAAATTGAAACCCGTTGCCTTGCGATGAAATGTTGATGAAAGGCGACACAATCTTTCGTGTCAGCCGCTATGGCACAGCTAATTAAAGTCCTGGACGTCTCGGAATAAGGGGAGGGGGGAGTTATCAAGTTCACTAGGGCCCAAGTTGTCCAAAAAGGTCGACATTCTAGAAACAGGTATAATCTAGAAATAGTTTGGTTGCAAGCACTAATCTTAAATATTTTGAGTGGTTAGCATATTTATTTACTACAAAAAAAACTTAGTCTATTTATTAAGTTTTAACGCGAATGAATAGATGTAGTTGTATTTATATAAACTGTTGTTACCAGGGTCCATATAAAGCAGCGTTGCCTCTCACTGATCTTCAATGGGGTATAATGACGTACCCTCGGATGAGATACAAACGCGATATTATCTTCAGTTTCACCGATGTATTAGGTACGTCTAAAAACTCGCATGTAAACATTCATAGCACAAAGACCGGACAGATGATGCAAAAAGATTATCGAGTAGAGACCGTGTACTGGCAAGCGTAGTGTGAAACGGTCACCCACGAGATGAACACACGACCTAGTGAAAAGCGCTGGTCTCGTTGGATACCCACGTTGGCAACTAAATTGGAAATGTTTAAGTTCTGCAATGGTCACCTTCAATATGTCCTAGACTTAAGTCCTGTTTAGATATTATCAGTTATCAGTGAAAATCATTAAAATTTAAATTTTTGTATTTTATCAAATTATGTAAACTTATAGTAGTAATATTTGACTATTTCTCTCCTCAGTGGCTGTGGGTGGCATGGCGGGTCTATTCCTGGGTTGCTGTGTTCTCAGTTTTATGGAAATTATTTACTTTTTTACAATAAGACTTTTGTGTTACACATACGGCTATCGTCGTTCTGAATAAAACTTGTACCTGAATAAATTTGAGGACAGACGGACGTACAGACATGACGAAACTATAAGGGTTCTGAAAGGTAACCTACGGAACCCTAAAAAGAGATACGTAAACAAAATTCTTTAGGAAAATAGCCGTAATGTGTGACAGTCACATTTATCTACTAAGTAGGAATTTTACTACTACAGTGTTGTGTGCCTTTGTTAAAATAAATCCGTGAAATAACCCACATCTACCTATCATGAACCGATACCAAAAATGCCCAAGTTATAAATCTGACAGGACATAAACTATCTCACACCTACGTCATTCGTCATATCTTTATCAAAAAAAAAGGCAATATCCACCTCTAGAAAAATGAGTGCATAACGCCCTATTCACCCTTAAGACAACTATTTATCGGAGAAAAAAACTACCATAAATCAAGGAGCATTTTTTTATCTGGCAATCTTAAAGGTGGGGTAAATAACGATAGGTCAGGGGTAGTTGATTTGATGGTGGTATTCTCTACCCATATTCTTTGTAAGAGTGTGTGTTTGTGTCTGTGATTGTGTAAGAAGCGTTTAGTTTGATAATATATTTCTAATGAGTAATACCCGGACAGCACAGATTGTGGGTATGAACATCGTTCCTTAGCTGGAATTTAGATTCAGATTCCTCAAATTGATAATTTTCTATTGTAAATTTCCTGTTTCTAAATGCCTTTAATGGACTAAAGCCATTTTAACCACATAGGCGATAGGTTTCAGTTTATAATTATATTTAAAATGTTTTTATGTTGTGCAAATACTGTTAAATATGTTTTTTTTTTATATTTGGTTCGCCAAATTGACGCCGCCCGCCTGGTGGTAAGTCGTGACGACGTCTAGCGATTGTGGGCCACTCTCACATCACGCAATACTATAGAGAGTGACCCTCAACTTGACGACCTACTGATGTGCCTCTTCACGCTCCGCTTAAAGAACCCAGGGTTATATGTGGGAGGAAACACGTGCACAGGCAGGGCGTTCCAGGCCACTAAGTATCGTTTGGCAGAGAAACGAACGTTTGAAACGTTCGGTTCTCGCAAACATGCTATCCACTGTGTGGGAGTGGCATCTCTGCCCGGCACGAGTTGTTCGGGATCGGAAGGAAGAGGGTGGGATCACATTGAAGAGCTCTTCAGAACACACGCCGTGGTAAATACGGTAGAATGCGGCCAAGGAAGATATTGTTCGGCAAATAGATTACTTCTATACATTACGAGTATAACCTTCTAATATAATGTAAGCTTCTAGTCATTTTGCCGTAAAATATTAGAAATATTAGAATAAAAATTAGAAATTACTCCAAATAAATGGAACTCTCAATATACATCCATCTAACTAATCCACCGCAATTCGTGCTCATCTCATTGAACAATAGATTTTGCTTCCTTAACGTTTGATGTCGCCGACAGGAAGGGGGAAGGGGGAAGGGGGAAGGGGGGGGGGGGGGGGGGTGTACAGGGGGAAGGTGACATGAGAGGATCACCGCCAACAAAGATTTAACTAAGAGACAAAACATGCTTGCTTAGGCTTGTTACCTATTTCATCTACAGAGTGTCTGTTTTCCATATGTTAAATAAATAACATTATTTTGTTTTTGGTTGGAAAAATTGTTAAAAATTTAAATTACATATTGTGTTAGGCAGGTAGAGAAAAATTGTCTACTAAGTTTTTTGATTTTGTTTAAGTTATAAATAGGAAAGTTATACGTAGGTCACACTATAAGTTTTGCGTAACTTAAAAAAACAACATGTTAAAACCAAAATATTATGTTTATTGCTTTTCAAAATACTCTCCTTTACATTTTAAACATTTTTTCATGCGATCGAACCACTTTTTTAAACAGAAGGACCACAGATCTGAAGGCAAGTTTTCTACGTGCCGATTGAACGCTAAAACTGCCTCTTCGGAGTTGGTAAAAGTGAAACCTATCATCAAATCTTTGATTTTGGGGTAAATACAGAAATCACAGGGTTTTAGGTCGGGGCTATGCGCAGTATGGGAGACGAGTTGTACTTTTTCGGAAGCTAAAAATGACATTGTTTTGTTGGCCGTGTGTGAAGAAGCGTTGTCATGATGTAGGAGAACGCGGCTTCTGGGTCATCTTTCGCGAGTTTTTTCTAACACCCTGGGTAAACAAATGGTAGAATACTACTCGGCATTAACACTCTTTTGATCTTCAAGTGGAATTGTACAGATGGGACCCGTAGCTGAGAAAAAAACGCGATCATTTTTTTACCAACGTTTCTCGCCTGCCTCACTTTTGTTGGCTTGTTCTCATTTTCAAACACCCATTCACAACATTGCTGTTTTTTTTCGGGTTCAAAACAATAATTCCACGTTTCGTCTCCTGTGACAATGTCATAAACAGCATTAGAATGTCCGTGGTCCTACTTCAGTAGCATCTGTGAGCACCATTCCACACGAGCCCGCTTCTGCTCCGCTTACAGTTCATGAGGGATCCATCGACAACAAAGTTTCCGAACTTTCAATTCTTCGTGTAAAATTTTCTGGATTTGACTCATACCAATCCCCAATAGTCCTCGAATTGTCTCATAGGTAATCCGCGGGTTTTCTTCTATTAACCGCTTAACAGTAGCCACATTAGTTTCGTTGACGGCAGTTGAAGGCCGTCCTTCACGAAATTCGTCATGTAAAGAAACTTGACCTCTCTCAAATTCAGCAAACCATCGCCTCACGGTGCTCAAACAAGGTGCTTCTCTCCCAAAAGCATTTCGAAGACGAGCGGCACAGTCTTGCGGAGAGAGAGAACTTTTAAAATCATAAAAAATCATCGCTCTAAAATCTTTTCGACTTAATTCCATTTTCGTTGCATACGTAGAATTTTGATGTGTGATAAAAAATAATTGACAAATGATTACCCGCCAATTGTTTTTTTTATTACTAAGAAGGTTGCAACGTTTAAAAAAATATAACATTCGAAATTCAAATAGTTTCGATTAGCTAGAAGTGCAAAACCTTTAGTGTGCCCCATGTAAAACCTTAATTATTATAATCTCAATACAACACAACTCCTTTGAAAAGATTTTTATATTTATTGTTATTATAGGTACATAATAAGAAGTTTAGAAAACTTTCTTTATTTAACAATTCACAGTCACTCGATGGTTTTCAAGGGAAAACGCAAGAGATGGTAATGAATTCCGTTTTATTAAAGTTATCTTGCAGCACAAAAAGGGAAGCGTTGAAACTATTGGACGACAGTGTGAGGGATTGGAAAGAGAGGGTTTGATTTGGTGGAGCTCGGAACCTTCGTCGTGGCCGCCGAGGCGGTAGCAAACAGCCGAAAAGGCCATCCTCTTCGCAACGATATTGTTATTTCTTTTAGATCATCCTGTAGCTGCATATCTTACCTCTCGCCATTGTGGCAGTCTGTAGCAGGCGCGTCTCTGCCAACTAACTTTTTAACGAGCGCTCCACATCATCTGCAGCTCGTTGACTCACCTATACAACATTAATTTAAGGTTCACATTCATAGTTGAAGAGTAAAGTTTTCATTTTATTTAATGAATTTGGGTTGAATTGAACTGATAAATAAATAACGACGAGAACTTTACACACAAAAAACCTTTTTTAACCACATAACAAAGACACTCTGCGATGCTATTCGTGCAGTTAATTTCACCTTGAAGCACCTATCCTGTGCACAAAGAACTTTGAGAGGTTCAATTAAAGAGTCTGTACCATGAATACTTTTTTGTAAATACACATAGTACATTATATAGTAAACGCCCAATCTTAGTTATAAACATTTAAGTGCATGACGCAAATATTCGTACCGATATCAGTATCACCCGCACCCGAGACATTGCAGCAACAGGCAGACAGATCTACAACATCCAGTACGTGGTTACTGGTACCTACACTATTGATTTTGAAAAAGTAACTTTTACTTTTTTGTATTATATTTCTTCTAATATCAACCTTGATTATATGTAAAAATATTGGCTAAACACTGCGGATAAACAATGAACAACGCCTATACAAAACACACTAGCAAGACTGGCAGTCACTATTTGCTATGAACAATTTCTATTTATTTCAAATTTTGTGAATATAACCTGTAAATTTTAATATCTGTTTGCCTGTAACTGGAAAATTGTGATTTTTTTTTAATTTAAAAAAAAAAATACAAAAAAAATTGAGTAGCCTGGCATCAATACGACACATTTTATAAGTCCCACGGAGGCCAAATTGGCGGTGTGCATTTTGTTGTCTCCTGGCACTTTGGATAACTTGCCAGAGCCTCGTCCGTATATTAGCACGTGTACTGTGTGCAGGTGAGTATGACTTGGGACCAGGTTATGTTGATATGGCTCTTTAGCACCCCACTTTCCTCTCAGTAATATTGAATGTGTTCACCGCACAGACAGGCGTATTCATTTCATTAACCCTAAAACTTTAATCCGCAATCCATCGGATTAATTTGATTTTTTTTATAGTCCTTAACACGAATATCGTTCTGGCAAAGCGGCTGATCAAATCAACCGTTTATTTGTGCGTGTGCGTTCGCCCGTTACGGATATCGCGGATGTTTCCACAGATTCGCAGATATTTGCGGTGTGCATTCAGAATTTAAATAGCGTGCTTGGACACGATGTTGGGCTTCCGCTAATTTGTAGCAGTGTGTTAATTTTCTGATATTTGACGGTACATATTTAAATTTTACGTTTAGTAGGTTTTGGGTTAACGGAACAGCTGTTTGTGAGTCACTCACTATAACAAGTATGTTTATAATGTTGCTGCACTGCAGTTTATAATGTTGAATGGTTTGTTGAATACTACAAGTCCCAGTACAAGGCTCGCCTTACTTAAGTGCCGACGGATTTCTCGCGCAGCGGTTAAGCATCGCCATACAGCGCGGGAATGCCGCCGCCATGATGGGCACCCTACCGCGGGGCCCAAACTTTTTAATTTTTTTTTAAATAGTAACAATTAAATTTAGTATTAATTGCATTTTCTATACCTAGTTTCTAATTTAGTTTTAAGATTTTTATGAATGTAAATATTAATTGTAAATAAATCATATATGAAGGCTCGCCTGGTGTTTTGTGTGATCAATAAAATAAATGGGGAAAAGTTGGTATGTAAAAAGGTTCTCACTCTCGGGGATAAAGAAGCGATAAAGATGTACATATTTATATGTGTTTAGATGCTTTGACAGAAAAAGATTTTTAAATAAGTTTAAAAAGCATCTAACCTATACCTGACTCAAACTAATACTTAGATAGTTTAGTTATCTAAGTATTAGTTTCAGTTAGGTTAATGTATAAGTAGTGCCAGTGGTTACTAACATTTTCTTGTTTTCAAAAGTTATAAGAGTTGAGTCAATTTCTCTTTCTCATAAGTAAGTAAAAGTATGTTATAATTTACGGCATACCTAATTCATAGAGAAATAATCATAGTAGGTATGTTGTAATAATAACTGTGCAACATATCCATTGACAAATTGATGCTTGATTAGTGAATGAAATAAACTCGTTGCAATTAACGCGAACTACCCGCAAATGTGAAAGCTATTTATGTGAACGAGCTTTATACAGAGACACCACATTCGAAATACAAAATTAACTGATTCACACAAATGAACCAATCAGTTTGATAGGTTTGATGCAGCGGTAATACCTACGATACCTTCTCTTTAGTGTACCGCTGATTGGAAATCGAAAATGCTGTTGGCGTGTAAAACTGATGATTAAAAATAAAGAGAATGTTTTTGAACTGTTTTGTCACAGCCATACATATAGATAGCTTTAGGTTGTGCTTTTTTTGTAAGTAATAATATTTTTGGACATTCTTAAACAACGTCAGCTAGCCCAAATTAAGCAAATATAAATAAGCTTGTGCTATGGGATCTAGACGACTGATAAACATACTAATATATTTCTAAATACATACATATTTTACATAGAAAACACCCAAACTCCGAAACAAACATTTACAACACAACAACTCGTAGTAAGTAAGTTCTTAGATACATTTTGTTTACATTATTGGCATTATCGGATTTCGCAATAACTGTGGTGCGCTTCATGATCTAAGAAGTGTCTATTTTTGACGTGTATTTCGAGACCGTAGAGCGAAAAGTCACTATGTCGAAATACGTTGTTTATAGTTATAAGCGTTTAAAGTTTTTAAAAATATAAATCGTCATAGCTTTTGTGTACCTTTATTCATCTTTACGTTTGTAGTCTTCATTTAAAGGAAATAAATTTCAACTTGCATTGGGAGAAAATTAATAAACAAAAAACGTTGGATAGTATAGGAAAACAAGAAAAACTAAATTGATTAATTGTTCCCTGTGAAATCTTTTATCTAGATAAGAGTTAGTAAATTGTCGACTGGATAATAATAATAATAATTTTCGATTAGTTTGAATTGAATTTATAAGATAATAACAAGAGTTAAGTAAAGTGGAATTAACCATACGATGTGAACCATAAGATGTGCTACAAATGTAATGTGAATACTACCTAGATAAATTATAAGGCTTATTCTGTGTTGAATGTTGTTTTAAATACGAATACGAAGAAATGAAACTATGATAGTACAATCAGTCAACGTTTACTAAATGAAATATTACAAAAAATATTGGAAATATAAAAATGAAATACTTAATCATGCAATACAATAGAAAAAATGTTACTCAAAGAATAAAATACGAAAAAAAATCATTCCAGCCCTTCCTCTTCCTCTCCTTGTTCTGTTACGTCAGGTTCTAAATTCCTATCAATTACTTCTTTACTTGTGGGTAAAGATTTATACCATAAATGAAGCTCTTGTGGGATTATCCCCTTAGTACAAAGATTAATGAGGTCTTTCTTTTTTGCCTCTGAAATTGGTACTGGCGACGAGTAGGCTTTTGGTATTATATATTTTTTTAAATCCTTTTCTAGATCTTCTGCCCCTGGGTTTTCACTTTGTACTTCTTGTCTTTTCCTCTTTCTAGTCATAAGTGTAGTTTTTATCTGACATTCAAATAAAGCAAATTCTAAATACGGACCATCATGTGCATATCTAAATTTTACTAAACCCGAGCATTTTCTTTCAAATCGAAGACACTTTATTTTTAGCCACTTAATTTTGTTGCCTTCCTTATCTATACATGTATTTTTAACAAATTTTTCATTAAGAGCTCTCACGTCAATCATTTCGCTGTAATTTAATTCCTTAACAATATAAGGTGGAGCAGCTTCTCTGTGCCTTTTGGAGCGAGAACGTTCCATGATAGACTTCCAGTCATTCATTGAATATACCGACGTATGCCTTGCCTGTCTTTCTATTGCACTATGCATGGAATCGACTTCCATGTGAGAGTGACCACTCTCCAAATATTTTTGCTCGATAACTTCCAGATGCACATCCGATCTTTGTATTAAATGCGTTAAAAATGCCGTAATAAATTGGTTTCTATTTTGCCCGGCGCATGTGTCACTGTACATGGTAACTTCCTTGATATTCGATGGTATCTGACTGAACCACCAGTTCATTGCACTGGCGATTTCTAGACTACCCCTTTTACCATTGATTTCATTCCAAGTTATACAGTATGCTTCATGCGGTGGTTTGGAGGTATAAATAGTGTAATTTTGGACATTTAGTTTCCTCGTATAATATAAAATGCCAACACCACTGACTGGTATATGCAGGGTAGACTGCATATCAGCCGTAACAACTAGGTAATTTTCATCAATAATAGATCGCTGTTTGTCCAATTCTTTGGCTTGTTGAGCTGCATTCTTTCTTGTGACGTGTAAGTCATACTCTTCCTTCAGATGTTCTGGGCGTCCTGCACTATCATAACGAGTACATGTCATGCATAAATCTTTTTTTGGGGTGAAAAATGACAAATTAAATTTGGATCCAAAAATTCCTTTATAAACATAAAATGAACATGGTGTTTCATTAGTAGCTGTAAGTTGATCTTTATATAGTTCGTACATTTTGGCGATTGAAAGTTTAGTATCCAGATATTGTCTTTTTGATTTTTTCCTGCAGTAGTGAGATTCGAGTCGAGGGAAAGAGTTTATGTGATCAATGATTTTTTGTTCAGATTCTGCACATGTTTTGTTAATCGGAACTCGAGAACCACGCCCATTCAATTGAATTATAATATTATATTAAAATAAAATTCATTTTTGTATCGCATGGCTTCGTTTACCGGCCCATTTGAAATACATAACGTTTTCAGAAAAAAATCTTTACAGACTGCGGAATCATTTTTATTAAAATGATATATATAGCTGATAGACCGGCTTTTTCTAGTAGCAATTTTCTTTGTTTTTAAAGAC
The DNA here is from genome assembly GCA_963556515.1 of Nudaria mundana. Classification (NCBI taxonomy): domain Eukaryota; kingdom Metazoa; phylum Arthropoda; class Insecta; order Lepidoptera; family Erebidae; genus Nudaria; species Nudaria mundana. Next base: position 22,415,456 of record OY748295.1, read on the forward strand.
TGAGCTTGCACTTTCTCTATTAAAAACTGTTTTTGTGCTTTGTAATCCGCTATTTTCCAGTAAGTTTCACATATGTTAACTCGATCCTCGTCTGTAAAATGGTTTTGACACTGATACCGACATTTAATATAACATTTTACGGGCTTAGGTCTCTTTGCAGGCATGAGATTGCCCTTTTTACCCAGATAAGGCAAACCGCTTTGTTTATTAGATTTTGCGATGTTTTTTTTCCACTTGCTGGGATCGCTTTTCTTCCAACGTGTAGGTTCAACAGCATTACTCGTATTAGCGATAGAACAACCCGCTATAGCTACAATAGTTGGCTGTTCAGTTGATGTTTGAGTATCTACAGCAGTATTATGTGAACAATTTAAATTGGATGATGATAAATGTTCTTGTGGCAAATGACCTCCAGCTTTGATGTAATTGTTGACGTTAATATCATTAGAATATTCCTTTGAATGCCCCTGATTGTTTTCTGTCGTAGACTGATATTCAGAAACGTTACTTTTTGCTGGGCTTTTTCTTTTTAAACTTAAAAATTGTAGACTATCGCTATCGCTAGAAGAAACAATCACTCGACCTTTCTTTTTTTTACGACAATTTTCATCACTACCTAGGATCCATGAGACGCTTGAATCTGAGAAATCTCGAATAGGAGAAGAAGAACTCAATTTTTCGATACCACTAATCTCAGAATATGGACTTTCACGGAACGTTTCTTGATCATGATAAGTTTCAGGTAACAATGGAGCAGAGTGAGGTGGATTAATACTTGGTATAATATAATTTTTTGGGCTAAACACAGACGGTGGAGCAGACTCATATAAATTAACTTTATTTTGACATAGGTCGGAGGCCAGTATTTTTGCTTCATCGAATAGCGCAGTTTCCTGAAATAAATTAGAGAACCTTAGGCAAAATGACTAGGTACTAAATAGTAAAAGAGACGCAGTTAGTTAAGACACTAAAAGGACGCAATCATTATAGAAAGCTTAAACATGGACACAATGCAATGCAAGAACTTTAAAAGTGCAAAATAAATGTTTGGTAAAATTATGTTAATTTCGCAATTTAATTTTATCCTCAGTTTTAAGCCGTGCGTTCATGTGAAACAAACAAAAAATGCAATTTATCAAAATGTAAGTAGTTAGCTATGAAGCTTTGAATCTTAATAATCAAGAAGGAAGTAAACAGTAGCTATTCTGAAGACCCCTAAATTGCCATTTTGAAGACACTTAATTTCGTATATAATTTACATAGGTATTAAAGTCATTTAAACAAATCGATGAGTAGGTATGCATTTTGTAATATAAAAGAAAAGTTGTAATTTATTCAGAATTATGATCTTTAAACAAGTCGGTAAATGAAAAGATTAAACATTTATTTAGTTTATTCATTGATTAAGTTAAAGTGCTATCTATATCAGTGCTATAAAAATAAGTATCTAGGTAGGTACCTACTTAATGTTTAACGATAATAAACGGTATATTCGTGCTAATGAAAGTAAGCGAATAGGTAAGTACCTACTATTAAAATCAAGCATAAACCAAGCACCAAAAAAACACCCAAATAATAAGTAGGTAATTACACTCTTTAAAAACCTCGTGAAGTCGTCGTCGTCTAGATTCCTATAAAACAATAATTATTAATAATAGTTTCTAAATGCATATTATACTTAAATTGTTACCTATCTCCTTTATATCACTAAGACTCGGTCAATCCAGAGAATCTAGACCAGATCATTCGGTATTTATTTACGAAAATAATTAAAAATAACATAAATTTTACGTACCTCTATTACAGTTTTTTCATTTCGATTCAATAAATCAATTATAAACTTAGCTCGACTCATTTCTATACAATTAGGTAGGTATAACCTATTATTCACGTTAATGTTTACCGTAATGTGTGTGTTTTGTTAATGATTGCCTCGAATGAAACTCACCAAACTACTGTGCTCTTCACTCCGGCCGCTTAAAAATCACTAAGTCGCGAGTGAAACATACTTACAGTGGAACGATACGGGTCACAGTTGTTGGAATAATAATGAAATCTTTTTAATTATTATTCGCAATAAATGTATTGTACCAATCATAATAGAAAAAATATCACTAAAAAGGTTTAATGATTTTTTTCGTTGGTGTAATGTTGCAAGTTGTTAAAAAGTAATGTGTGAATAGTTACTAAATAGACTTAGTTAACTTTCGCTTACGTATGTTGTATCAAACAAGAGGTTTCAAAATTAACTAATTCAATTTAGTGATTTTAAGACTACTTATAAGATTAGTTGTGCATCAATACTTCATGAGAAAAACTAATTAAGTCGTTTTAACTTCCAATTCCATAGTGTTTGATTATATTGAACAATAATTAACTAAATTAGTGAATTCTCTCATTGTAAACCAGGTTCCAAAGGGTTGACTTAATTATTTTTCACATTTTATAAAACAAGAACTAAGGCAGCTTCTAAAATGTTGATTAGACAGATATTAGAGAAAAAAGATGTGATTTTAATGACATTTATAACTTATTTTGGCCATAACTCGACTTGGTGACTTTTCGCTCTACGGGGACGATTTTATGGACAAAATTTCAATCGTACGGCAACGTAAATAGTCGTCGTAACTTTTGTTTATTTATCTAATGATTAAATTTTAATTTTGATTTAACTCTGCGTAACCTAAAATTACGGAACGGCAGACAATTTATTTTTAATGCTTAAATAAAATAAGTACATATAGTATTAAGTAGTCTAAATTCACGCTACAAAATCATATTTATATTTCTTTCGCAACACTGAACCAAATTGGAAGGAAATTACCTTGTCAAGTCATACGATATCAAATGAATAAAAGTATAATTGTTTACGGGTAAACGTGGGTGGAGGTCATAAAAACCGCGAGTTATGCGCTTAACTTGCGTGTGGTGACCGACAAGAAATTACGCCACTTGTGCAGCACTTCACATACCTAAATGATGGGGGCAGGAAGTAAGGACCTGTTTAAACTGGTCAGTATGCAGGCTATTAAAATAAAAGGAGTATTTTCTAATTTTAGAAGATTTGTCTTATGTTTTTACTTACGTGTGCTATAATGTAGGTACACATAAATTGAACTAAATGAAGTGTCTGTGAGGACCTAATTCCAAATTAACAGCATTTACTAATGCATAATAGTATGAAATACTGATATCAATTTTAAAAATGTTTCTTCGTCAATTGGTTGGGTTTCGTAGGTAAAAGTCGTGGAACCCCTATAGTTTCGTACTGTCCGTCCGTCCCTCCGTCTGTCCTCGGCTTTTCTCCCAAACGGTTGATGCTAGAAACATGAAACCTTCCATGGATATGTATATTTACTACGCCGACAAAGTGCTACAATAAAATATTGAAAATATTTTTTAGACCTGTAAATGATTTTTTTGGCGTCTTCTCTATTGTGTGGGGTATCATTAGATAGATCTGTTAAAATCAATGTGAGATTGCTAGAGTGATTTTTTAAATACTTAAATAAAAAATCACTCTAGCAATCTTATAATGTAGCAATCGATCCGTTTTTGAGATATTTAGCTTTGAAGAGCATATTTTTGCGAAAACAGAGCGTCCTTCCCTCTAAAATCTAAACAGCTGGCGTGAAGAACCTGAAAAAATTCATAATGGTAGTCCATGTAATGAACTTTGAAGGAAAACTATAACTACTAACGGATGGTATAACTCTGGTAGTTCAGGAGTTATAGAGGCTTTTATTGGTAACTACGGAACCCTATCTTATGCGTGGCCCGACACGCACTTTACCGGTTTTTTTCGGCTGGACCGTATTTAACGGGACTTTTAGTGGCTGCTGCTGCTGCTATAAGGAGTAACTCAGGCTACATTTTATCGTTGGAATGCGTTTCCCTGGTAATTAGGAACTAGAAAACTATTCCACGCGAGGGAAGTCGTGGGCATCGCCTAGTTTTATATAAAAACAAACATTGGCAAAGTGCACGAACATGCCCCAAGTTAATTCGTATAAATTACGGATCTCCGTCAACGTGCACATCATCACATAAGAAAATAATCATCAATTCTGCCGTTTTGTCACAACACAATTACTTGACGCCAGACTGCAATTGGTTTCACCATTACTTTTCTTTACACACAAAATTATGTCGGTAATTAGGAAAAGGAACGTGCTTGCGTAATTTGTGGCCACACGTTATGTTTATGTATTCCTTTGGCAGTTTTCTGATAATTGTTAGTGCCAGCGACATCAACCAATGTTGATCAGCGATCAACTCTCGAGCAAAAGAGGCGACGGAGCCTCTTTTGGGGGTGGTGGCTGCGAAGAACGCGACCTTGCGTAAGCGGGATCGCATTCGCCCGCGCCCTGATAGATAGTCGAGCACCCCAAGGAGGCACTAAGCGTCCTTTTGCCGGGTCGCCGTTGATCCGGCTAAAAGACATAGTTTTATTTAGTAGGAAGTCCAGCCCAATTTGCGGACTGGGAGTCCCACACGAATCCGCCTCGATGCGCCCGCAGTGGGGAGATGAAATACGTAAATGCAGATCACCAATTATCTATACTACAGGTAAATAACCATCGCTAGGGAAATAGTCGTAACATGAGTCGGTGTAAGTGCCTCATTTCTTGGTATGAGATGTGCGGCATTTGTATCAACAGATGAAGAATTACTATTATATACTAGTAGGTACCTTTTCTGTTATTTGTGGACTAACGCACATTTTTCTCATACAAATAGTTTAACATGATAAAAAAATGTAACAATGTTCTGAATATTGTTCTACAATTGCGCGTTAAGACCTCAACACACGGCACAGCGTGAGTCTAATGGCAATCTGAGTGGTTTGCCGTGTACCTCACCTTAGGCGTTCGCTCAGAACGGGCGGTTAATCCCCTACTTTTAGTTTTTTAACTTCACGTAAAGTGCACAATGTATTGCTCACTCTTAAGAGGATTTTAGACGGAGGGTTTCATTTGTATTGTTTATTTTGATGTGCTGAACTTAATATAGTTTATAAATGAAAAATATAAATATAACATCATCATCTCTTCAGGGGTAGTCTGGGAGATTTGTTTTGTTCACATTTCATCAACAAATTTTTTGATCCCATATAATAGGAAGCCAGAAGAGCATCTATCTGTTACCATTCGAACCACACTGGTAAGAATGTGTTGGGCTCCGGAGATGTTGATTAAGCCTCCGAATAGGCAGAAAGAGGCGTTCACAACTCCCACATTTGGCAAATCAATGTTCGTTTTTCGTAATAGGGGGCAAAGCTACTAACATTTCCGGGCTCTTTGAGTATAATTTTGTTAGAGCGTTTTGTCAGCAGGTGCACCGCGGACAGATGACAGACTCTAGATAGTAAACTGCAATGGGGTTCTCATATCACAACCTTGGCAGGAAGACTTAGCTCAGCTGCCTATGCGGTTAGAAAGATAGGGTCACTGATACGGCACGATTAGTTTATTTTAGCTACTTTCATAGCGTTATGTAATGGTCTGCTGTTGTGGGGCTCAGCTGCCGATATTGAGACAATATTCATATTACAGAAACGAGCTATACGAGCAATCTATAGCCTCAGACCCGTGACTCGCTGAAAGAACTATTTAAAGAAATTAATATTTTAACGGTTGCTTCTCAATATGTTTACGACAACATCTTATATGTACGGAAGAACATAGATCTCTTAAAAAAAATCCGATAACCATAATTTTACTACAAGAAATAAAAATAAACTGGCAATGACAAAAAATTGACTTCATAAAGTTGGTAATTCGTTTGTAAGCAAATGTATAAAAATATTTAATAAAGTTCCTCAGGATTTGGTTGACATGCCTCTTAATAAGTTTAAAATAGTAATGAAAAAATGTTTGATGAAGAAAGGCTATTATAATGTAGACGAATATCTTAATGATAAAAATAAATGGTCACCCTAATCTTCTGTTGTTAGACACTCGTACAATACAATATAAATTGTAACACAATGTAAACAAAACAATATTAAAAAAGGAAATGGATAATCTACCTGAGTTTCTTGCTGGTATCTTCTCAGGAGAACCAACTTACTTAACCAACGAAAGAATAATTTTCAAATGGTTATTTATGTACTTAATTTAGTATTTTTATAATAGTGCTTGACATAAAATTGTTTTTGACATTCAAATGTGCTCTTTATGTGCCTAAACTGAATAAACAAAATTGATTCTTTGATTCTTTGATGAAGATGACACCCCTTAGCACGCACTATTAATAAACGAATAGAAAAAATAATCTAACTACTTATCATTAAATAGTCTTTTAGGTGTGAAATAAAAAGATACAGCTACGATTTGTCAGATGATGTTACAATAAAAACTTTTTAATAGCTCTAATTCTTGGCGGTAGTAAAATATTGTTTATATACGATTGCTAATTTGTAACTGAGAGACATGTTCCATTCTTTTTTATCTCTAATATAATATAATTCAGGAATAATATTATTCTTATATCAGGAACGATATTGAAACGTTATTGAGAAACAGGTATTAAAGAAACAAAACATTAATACTATTTACACTATTACTATTTTACTTTTAAATTGGAACTTACGTCTACCTGACTGGTATGTCTTTGCAGTACTCTCAAAGCTTAATAACCACTAAAGTAAAACCTTCCCCAATAATATCATGTTTACAAAATTCTTTAAAATCACATCAGTAACCACCAAAACGTTTACAATAATATTTGTGGTCTTTGACTCAAATACTTGAGAGAAAGATATTAATTCTCTTATAACGTTGTCATACCGTTTTATGTCGTTCTCAGGATAACCTCCTCCAGTATTTCTGTCACAGCGTATTAAATGGCCCGGCTAGTTTTCTGCCTACCACAATTACTTGGAATTGAGATGAAAACACACATAAACATTAATTGCCGTGAAGTGACGGAGACTCAACGCGAATTAACAGTTGCCACAAAACGCACATTTTTGTGTAAATACCTATAAATAAAAATAAAGTTGGAGAGTCTGTTTGTCATTTAACATTACAACAAATTCATTAAACAGCACATTCTGTCTCTTCTCTATACTATCCTGCACTCCGTGAGCGCTTTGAGTATCTGATGCCTAGAGACAAACCATGTCGTGTTTCCTCATCTCTTCTCCTTCGAACTCCTGTACACACCTCTAGCTGCTATGATGACTCCTTCACAGTCCAGGCTGTCAGATTGTGGAACTCGCTGCCACATGACATTCGTGCCAGCCCGTCATTGGCAATTTTTAAGAAAGGAGTGAACGAGCATTTCCTCTCCCAATAGTTCCTTGATTGTATTTTGTATGTATATATTAAACTTTTTAGATTTGTCTTTATTCTTATTTATCTGCGTATATATTTATCTGATATTGTACATATTGCTTGGTACTGTAATTGTATGTATTTACTTAGTTATCTATTACTATATTAATAATATATTAATTTCATACTTCTTGTTAAACACACTGCTTCTCTACAATAATCATCTTTATCCTCTAAACCTCTAAGGTCTGCTGGCAGAAAAGTCATCTTTTTGACTTAAAAATCACTTTGTGCATATTGTTTTTAATAATTACCAACTTATGTATACATTTTTAATGTACAATAAAGAAAGAAAGAAAGAACAAGTACAAAGTAATGTAAGTACAATAATTACATTAAAAAAAACTGTCTTTCTGTCTGTAAATATTGGATAGAAACAGGCGTTACTTGGCGAAAATCCATGACAAAACAATGGTAAGTAAAAATTTTTTTAAGAAAAAACTTTTTAGCATTAATTAATAGCATTAATTTTTCGCAGAATCAAAAGGACAAGAAAACGTCGACAATTGTTTCGCCTCTAAACGAGGCATTATCAAGACTGTCTCAGAGAGAACAGCCTGTTCTCTCTGAGACAGTCTTCCTTCCGTCCTTTTGATTCTGCGAAAAATTAATGCTATTAATTAATGCTAAAAAGTTTTTTCTTAAAAAAAAATTTTTACTTACCATTGTTTTTTCTGTCTGTTTTTAGCTTATCTAAGAAACGGCTAGACCGCTTTTACTAGTACCTACTTACACTATCAGATAGCTAATATTAACTCAGGTTATTTATATCCAAAAAAAATGTTCTTGTGGGAGTTCTTCTTCTTCTTCTGCCGTGCCTTTTCCCATTTCATTTGGGGTCCTCGTTTTAAGGCGCCAAGACCGTCTATCGTGATTCTCGTGGAAATTGAAAACAAGAAAACTATTCCACGCGAGTGAAGCCGAGGGCATAAGCTAGTAGTAAATAATTTTATCTGTGACGAATTTAATTGCAAACATACTTGTGGAAATGTAGGTTGTCCAAGAACTAGTAATTTTAATTGTTTCAGTAAAAATATTTAGTCGGCGTTAATAAAAAGATTGGCGGTAGATAGCTATCAGCTATCACGTTTCAATCAAAGCTTCGTTTCATGGAAAGCGGTGTCTTGCATAAAGCGTTCGTTACCTAGCGGTGTGTGCTATGGTGCGTACTATGGTGCGTTTAACAACGGTGTCAGTCACCGCTTTCTGTATAGAAAACCGCGTCAATTTGTTTACAAGGTCTATGTTCTGGTTGACATTCACCACTGTGTTGCGACCACTTTGAGACAGTACCGTTTTACGAAGAAAAACGAAGCTCGTAGATGCTTTTCCACCAGAGATGTGCTATGGATGCGTTTGATATCCCAACCAATCATATTCACTATGCTACGTGGGCCAATGAATATGATTGGTGGATATCAAACGCATTTAGCAACGTTACTCTGATAGAAAAGCACCAGACATAATATATTATCTATACTTATAATAAATCTGTAGAAGTGAAAATTCTGTACATTGAAGATATCAAAAAAATAAATGGCAGGGGGTGTTACTAGACTGACACTTAACCCAAAAATGTGATTAAAAAAATTTTTGTCTGTCTGTCTGTCTGTTCAGGCATAGCGCAAAAACTACTGGTTCGATTACGATGAAACTTGGTATAATTATTCTTTAATATCCTGGGCACCACACTGGGTACTTTTTATCCCGGAAAAGTATATACAATAAAAAACAAACTTAATTTTGCGGTTCTATCCCTTGACCCGAGTACTGTACCAACCGCAAATAATAAGTTTGTCGTAGGTTTTTTTAACTTTTCATATTCGGTTCGCCAAATTGACACCGCCCGCCTGGTGGTAAGTCGTGACGACGCACGTCTAGCGATTGTGGGCCACTCTCACAGCACATACGATAGAGAGTGGCACTCAACTTGACGACCTACTGATGTGCCTCTTCACGCTCCGCTTAAAGAACCCAGGGTTATATGTGGGAGGAAACACGTGCACAGGCAGGGCGTTCCAGGCCACTATCGTTCGGCAGAAAAACGAACGGTTAAAACGTTCGGTTCTCGCGAACATGCTATCCACTGTGTGGGAGTGGCATCTCTGCCCGGCACGCGTTGTTCGGGATCGGAAGGAAGTGGGTGGGATCAGATTGAAGAGCTCTTCAGAACAGGTTACGTCACCCGCAGTGGAGTTCACTATTAATGTTTTTAGAACTTTTGTCTGTTTGTCTGAATGTTTGAACACGCTAATCTCAGAAATGATTTGATTTTTTGATTTGAACTTGCGGTTTGGTTTTCAATCGCTTCATAAATAAAAAAGTTATGTAGATCTAAAGTAACACGCAGGCGGAGCTGCGGGCAACAGCTAGTACTTCAAATCTAGTAAAAATCAATCGCCGTTCATTTGTCTCGCTAAAACTCAGGAATGGCTGGACCGATTTAGCTGATTTTAGTCTTGAAACATTAGTGGAGATTCAGGGAACGTTTAAAAAGGCGGTACGAAGTTCGTCGGGACAGTTAGTCTATACTACTATTATAAAGAGGAAAGATTTGTATGTTTGTAATGAATAAACCCAAAAACTACTGTGCCGATTTCAAAAATTCTTTCACCATTGGAAAGCTACATACACCCTGAGTAACATAGGCTTTTTATCCTGGTAATGTGTTCCCACGGGAACCGGGAACGAGTAAACTAAATCACGCAGGAGGAGCTGCGGCGATCAGTTAGTATAATATATAATGATGTTGTCTTGACATCTTAGTTAGACAGAGCATTTTAAAGATACCTGACGTCAGCCTATGAATTTCAGTTTCCGATTTTATAGTTCGTATTGTAAAAATAAGCATATACTTAAATACATGTTTAATATTAAGACAAACAGCCAACATAAAACATACACAGTCTCAAAGCTCCGCCTATGATACGAGTATAAACGGGCTATAAAATATGTATATAAATTATTCTGAGCAATATAAAATGTGTACTGCAATCGCTTGCAGCATTATGTATGGACGGATATACCATCGTTATCTATAGTCCTAGCAATCTGAGAAGACTCTTAGAGAAGAGTGTGTAAATGAGTTTTATCTTATAGATAAGAGAATATGTTTACGAAAGAGTATCATCATCCACCGTGCCATTTCTCTTTTTACGAAAGAATATAGTATTATGTGAAATAAACGCTAGGTAATAAGTTAGTCAACTCGGCAACGATGGCGAGAAGACATTGTGAGGCGCGGTATGAAGGAGCCCGGGGCGCTTATGTCAATGTCCCAGTATGCCCATTTTTTAAGGAATTAGTTGCACATATTCTATGTGTGTAGAGTGTAGTGTAAAAGGGTCCAACCAAGATCTAAGGGAGTCAAGACAACCTCACCTGACAGTGGTACACCTGCTGATCAACAGACGAGGCTCTGACGAACATAAAAATTCCAGATAAGCGGCAATAGGCTCGCCACCTATACCGTGGGTTCACGAATTACCTGGCGATAAGAGGGCGTGTATCATACTTATGCCTGCCCCTCCGGGGAAACAGGCGTGATTCTATGTATGTTCTATATTACTTAACTAACTTCTAGTTTAACGCAGTAAGTACCGCACAACCGTTTCCCTTAGCGATTAGAGACGTCTGTCAGGATAGTATTAGCTATAGGAATTTTGCGGATTATACACGTAAAGTAATTCTACTGACGACAACACCGCCACATTCGCGTGTTCCCATGCTATCCCACGCGTACGAAGCTGTCACACACGTTTATAGTGCCATAGCGCGTAGAAAATGTAAACGTCAGACGTCGTAAGACGTAGGACCAGTGTGTCGCTGTTTACCACGTCGCGTGGCATACGTCGTATGTGAAGGACCTGTGGGTTTCAAGCTTTATTCTTGTGCTAAGATAGTACCTGTGCTGTAAAGTAACCATAATATTAAATTTACCTGTCGTCAACTACGTGTATGCGATTTGACTCCGACTAACTGCTCAATTAGAGCCGGCGCGCATTAGCAACATAGTATCTTCTTAATGAACTTCCTAGGTGTTGAGAGCTAAATATAATAGCTTCTCGTTGTCGCTAAAACGTGCATTCAGTGTCTAGAAAGGTGGAGACGACTTATTATTTAATTAATATTTTAGAAGAATCAAAGAATTTTTTTTTTCATCAGTTCAGGCACATAAAGAGCAAATATGAGTGTCAAAATTTTACAATTTTATGTCAAGCAATATTATAAAAATACTAAATTAAGTACATAAATAAACCATTTGAAAAGCAAGAAACTCACGTAGATTATCCATTTTCTTTTTCTTTTTAAGATAGATATGATTTTATATTAATGAAGAATGTTGTTGGATTGTGATTGAAGGATAGAGAGAGAGTGGAACTGTATCAATATTGGATAGAATCAGGCGTTACCTGGCGAAAATCCATGACTAAGTAATGGTAAGTAAGATGTTCAAACTTTTTAAAATAATTGCATTATTCTCGCAAAAATATAAGACATTAAAACGTCGACAAAATGTTTCACCTCTAAACGAGGCATTCTCAAGACTGTCAAGACAGTGCAATTATTTTAAAAAGTTTGAACATCTTTCTTACCATTACTGTATCAATATTTCTCTTTAAAGGTAGTAAGACGGAACAATGTTTTTTACAGACTGAGAAGAACAAGTGAAAGAGTTTGTTTGTGTACTTAAATACATAGTCTTATATCCAATGAGCGCAGAAATAACAATAAGCACGCCCCTTACTACGTGGGACCAATCGACAAACTGATAAAATGTGAACAATATTTTGTGTGTGCGCGTATTTATGTGTAATATACTCATTAGTAAAAATCTACTTTTCTCTTTATCTATAGGTAGAACTTTTAACTATAATATACCTGTTTTACATCTTGCGTTATATATTTCATCAGATCAAACTACCTAATTGGTACATGGATTATAAATACCGAAAGACAAAAACCTAACGCTCTCCTGAAATCAGTCTTCTGAAACCGTGTTCCGTCTCCACACTAGTTAGCATGCGAGTTGACTTTGCGCAAGAGTCGTATTGCACACATCGCGCCAACACCAATAGGGAAATGGCATTGTATTTACACGCGACACGTGTCTAACAACAAGCCGACACTACAAGTACCACATATATACTAGATTGGATATCTCACGGTAGATTTTTAAGGGACTCATCAGTCCGTCTGCAGTTTCAGATCGCTCAGACGGAAGATAAGAGTACGGAAGTTAGTTGATAAGGTTGAAAATTGAACAAAAAATGCCGTCTGATCAACCTTTGCATGAAAATAAAATAAAATAAAATAAAATAAAATAACGTTTATTATCTTTGAAATTTTCAGAAAATTATTTAGATTCGTCAGAAGTTGGTGTGACTCTACCGAGGGTTCCAAAATGCAACGAGACTGAGAAGAGCCCTCAAGAAACTCAGCTCGGCTTTTTTCAAAATATTTCATCTTAAATCTAATACAGAGTTATTTAGAAAGGAGCAATTCGTTACGTTGTTACAACCAGGCCGCCTTGTCATCTAAGAAATCATTAATACTATAATAAGCTTTATGGCACAATTTACTTTTTATTAGTTTTTTAAATTTATTGACAGATAAATTTGCCATTTCGGTTGGCAATACATTGTACATTCGAATAAAGTTCCCCGCAAAACAATTACTCACTTTATGGAGCCTAAATTTAGGAACAGCCAGTTTATCCTTATTTCTTAAGTTTAGATTATGATTATCACTATTTTTCACAAATTTACTTTTGTTCTTGTGGGTATACAATAAAATTTCATAAATATACTGTGCATACACTGTAAGGATGTTAATATGCTTAAACTTATCTCTTAATGACCCCCGAGACCCCATTCCATAGATAGTCCGGATAGCCCTCTTCTGCAACACAAAGATGCATTCAATATCGGCAGCGTTACCCCACAGTAGTATGCCATATGTCATGTATGCGAACTGTCCATGTAAAGAAGTTTTTTTTTAAATCCGCGGGTCCATTACCGAGCGCCTCTGGCACGCATTAAAAGAATTTTCCAGTGGCGCCCGGCGGCCATGTGAAGACGGCTTTATCATATAGAAACATCAACAAAACTACTTAGAATCACGCCTGTTTCCCAAAAAAAAAAAAAACAATATAATATTTTTCTCCAGTTCAATTTTAAGATTTATTTGCGAAAACTGCGTTACGTAACTAAATAAAAAAAACTAATCTGTAAGTTTAGATTTTCATAACTTTGTACCTTCAGGAAAATATACTTCCTGAAGGTACAAAGGTATGAAATTCTAAACTTACAGATAAACACGTCTATGTCACTTAAAGAGCAGGCATCAGTCCATTTATATACACACCCAAATATTGCCAGTAATTACAAATTATAAGTATTAGTATTATTAGGTACCTACTCATATTGAGCTAAACCTGTGGTCGTCATTCACATCGTCATCTCCTCCATCGTGGACAAGTGAATGACTGTACGAACTTATAATTTTGTCTTAAAATCCTATCCCTATTTTTTACTGTAGAATGTGATGCACAAATAAAAATGTTTCTTTCTCTATTTTAATAATGTCAAGTCAATAAGCACTTTGTAAACTTAACCTAAATTCCTACAACAACGACGGGTGTTACATGCCTATAATCTCTACGAATCTAAAAGCAATTAACCTTTAAAATTATCGTTGTATGAATCAATTATTACAAACAAATTAACAGTTTTATAGCAGTTAGCTATGAACAGTATTCCTACAAATAGCATAGTAAACAATCAGGTGTTGCCAACATTGGGATATGCGTGCAGACAGACACAATAACGCGTTTAATGTTAGCCCACATTACTAACAACTGTTCGTAATAGCGCGCTATTTATGATTGTAAAGGTGGGGAGCGTTGTAATTGGATAGCACTTTTGTAATATTGTAGGACATTTGCTGGCGGATAGTGTTTAAACTTCTCACAAATGAATATTTATTTTTACTAGGTTTTGTTCTTGGGTATTTTAGTAGTAAAACCCTTCAATCTCCCGTTTCAATCTATTGTCAGACACCTCGGTAGGATAATTCCCACCAGCTGCATGTCTTGCACGCGCGTGCCAATTTTGGAATTTCTAGCTAAATGTTAAATAACTTTTTCGTCGATGTCCAATTTTCGGTGATTATTCCTCCGTGGTCAGCCCTATTTTCATGATTTCAGATATATGCACTTGCGGGTATGATGTCGACCAGCATGCTAAATTTGGTCAAAATCGGTAGAGCCGTTTCGGAGGAGTCGACGCACAAACGATTTACACTTGTTGCCTAAGATTGAGCTCCGCTTCGCGCCGCTCAATTATCGGGTAGTATATTCTGGATTTCGGATACGAACAAATGACTAGTTGGCTAAAAGTCGGTGCGGTATGCAATAAGTAGGTCACACTATAAGTTTCATGCTCATTGGTTACCCGTGTATAAGACAACTGGATGAAACATCTCTAAGACTCAGAAAAATCGCAAGAATTTCGACCAAAATGCGTAGGTATAAAGAAGTGACTGGCGAAATGTGGGTCGCGTCTATCTATTTTAATATTAGTGGTTGCGTGGTTGAATTCGCTCTTGTGGTAACTTTTTTATTTAATTGCTTGGATAATTCTTAACTTATGGTTTTCCGACGTGTTCTACTTTCAAATACCTTGATATTGCAACTAAGTTTCTTTAATTATATAGCAGCCATGAGTATACCAGTTTAGTAACACTAGTAGCCAGTACTAGCTCCATCTAACTAGCCTTTTCAAACACTCCACCAATAAACGCCAGGTATTTACGAGAGTCGTGCGTGCGCAACATCATTGTTTCGTATTACATTCAAAATGTTTAACCTACAGCATAAATATTAGACCGACATTGTTGTATATTCGATTAGTATTTTATTGCCCGGACTGATGCAGAGATGTAACATTTGCTGACTTAGGATCCAAAAGTGATTGGCGACTAAGGAGAGAGGTGCGGTAAGAAAGGTGCAAACTGTAAAAGTAGAGGGAAACAGCGAAAGAGAGGTAGGCCCAAGCAACTATGGATAGAATTTTTAAAAGGTTATATGACAAGGAAGGAGGTGACTGAATAGTAAACGTCTGACAGGGATGTATGAAGGAGGAACACAAATGTTACGCCGAACCTAAGTAATAGGGATAAAAGACGAGTGATTAGTGGTTCACAGCCCAGCGTTTGATGTTAGGTTATTGCATACCTCATTGTTACCGTATTATGTGACATCCACATTGAGAACTCTTCAACCTCGATTTAATATAAATAGTTAGCTTTTCCGTCTTCGCTAGTTGGCTAAAAGTCTGTGCGGTTTGCAATACAATTATGGCTTTAACAATATTGTCATTCATAGTACAATGTTGCAGAACAGCAACATTTATATCAAATACCTTATTAACACCTGCTAATACAATGACTGTAACTAATACGTGACAACCTTAAGCTGTTGTAGTGCTGCGACACACTATTAGTAACTATTAGTGTTGAGCCGCTTTGAGCTTCGGTAATGAAGACTAATAGACAATTAAATCAACAGGTTAGCGAGTTATTAAGGATCAACGGCGTATATTTAAATCCGTGCAAAGTTCCTTGTACGTCATCACTGCGAGGAGGAATAGGTCAGGATTAAGATAGATTAAGATAAGATAGTGATGGTAGTTCTAAATTTAATTGTTACCAATAATAATCAAACAATCGATTATAAGTAAATTGTTATTAAAACTTTTATCATCTCTACTATATAAGAAAAAAAATACTGATACAATTAGCATCATAGGTATCAATAATAATTTATTATCCCAAAACAATATTCTAATGTTAACCTTTTACTTTCATTTTCTATCTTTAATTCAAACATGGATACAACAAAACCACAAAGCAACTTCAAATTTATTTATACATCATCGCTTTACAGTATTAACAAAATATCTCATGCGAAATAATAAACCGCGGCATGTCACCTCAAGATAAAAGGGATTAACGCAGTTGAGAAACAGGTTGTCTTAACTTCAATAGTACAATTATTTGATAATCATTATATTACTTTCTTATTATAACTAGAGTAAAGTACAGTTTTGCCTGGCAGACGGTTTGTGCTAACTTGGCGGCAAATAATCAGTATGTTATTGCAAGTGTAGGTGAATCTTTGTATAATTTCATTTTGTGACAACCCTAATGTGTTTGTAGAGATGTGGCGTCGAAAGTCTATATATCGACAACAAATTTTGTCGTTCGTTAATTTAATCGTATTCTTTTTATGTTTATATTTTAATTATTCATGTGATCGAAACATAATTATGAAGTTTTGGAATGCTTAATAATGCTTATCTGGAAGAGCTAAGGGAAACTTGTAACTCGTAATTATACCCATAGAGAAGGGAATTCGGCATACAAAATATCACACTGGTGAGATGTGTTGGCATAGGGTTTCGTATCGAGTTTTCCCTTGTTTAGTTCTCTAGGTCTAGTCTCATGTTTGCCTATAAACATGAAATAGACAAGTTTTTGTAGGGATACAGATGTATGTAATTTATTTTTATACATTTTGTCCTACAATGAAATAGTGAGTAATGTGCAGTATTTTTTGTTTCTATGTAGTTGAAAGATTTAATCATCAATCTCAGTATCCAGCTTAAGAGTAATTAATATATTTTTTTTATTATTAATGAATCAAACTTATTTGATAAGTCGTGTCATTTACAATATCGATACAATGTCTCGAAACACTTCACATCCTTAGCTGAGCTTCATCAACGGTTAATAATAAGGGATATAACTGCGAATTTTAAGTGGCTAACATTAGAACTGAGTTTGTTCCCCTTATGGCAAGATACGGTACGGCAGGTGAAGTTAGTGTGTACACCGATAACAAGCTTCTTTGTTTAACGCACTTTGTTTTGAAGAACCTATTGTATCTGTTAGATAAAAGACTTGTGAGTTCATAAGGCTATAGTACTTATATAAAAGGAGATAGAGACAACACTTTTAGAATGTCGATGTCTCAAATTTAAGATACAATGGTACGGTTTTTTTTCTGTTTTTTTTTTAATACATGAGGCACATTACTTTTTTGTTAATTTGAGGAGCACTTTCTATAAAATTGTATTCTATAAAAGTGACCCTCAATTGCTAGTTATCGCCAAGAATTTAAGTCAGGTGAGTAGGATCACTTTGGCGATCCGATTATAAAAAAAATTGCAATCTAATCGAAATTAAAAGAGCAAAAACGCGTCAAGAGCTTTCAAGGCCTAAGAAAATCGACTAGGTGAAATAGTCGGACGTACTAATCATATTTGGCAATATAGATAATTATATATATTATATATATAAAAAACTAGCTTCGTATCGCCTTTCCTTGCCTGAAATTCTTCAAATATTTTGGGACAAAGATGGGGAAAATCGGTCCAGCAGTTCTCGAGTTTTAGCGAGAGAAACAAACGACAATTAATTTTTATATAGGTATATAAGAGATTATATAGGTTTCATTATATAGGTATTCCTTTAATAATAATAACCCTTACAATTATGTACCTATATTAAAAACAAATACATAAATCAGATCAACTCATATAAACATAATATTGTATACTGTCGTAATAAAAAGCAATGTACCTCAAACCGCGTTAATTTTAGAATATTGCATATAAAAATACACGTGTGCGCAGGTAATGGTGATTGCGACCGAATTGCGGCGTACGCGCACCGACGCTGAACACATGGCCCGAACGTTTAGGTGGAACACTTCGCCCTTGTAATCTTGATAGTTCTTCAGTAAATAATTATAATTGTTTATAAACAGTGAAGTTTTATATCGACGGCGTAACATTGATAATATAATCGCAAGTTTCGAGATCTGGGGCTATTAGTCTGGGCAGTTGGCAGAACGTTCATCCTGAAAAGGTACATAAAGGTCCTTTTTGTTATTATTCTTAATTGTAAAAATTTACAAAACACATATATTATGGTAACTAAACTTATAAATAACTATATGTACAAAAGTGTGCTTAAGCCAGTAATGAAATTTCTTCCAACAGACCTTGTCTCCAAGGTGTTGGAAGAAATTAGAGGAGATAGATAATAATGAAGAGAGAAGAGAAAAGTGTAACCGCATTTCCCTAAAAAGAAACAGTATACGTATAAATATATTACATACAACATGATTTTGTAAATATAATATTATATTATAGAAAAAGAAAATTAAATAAATGAAACTAATAAATTTAATACTTCTTTAATACTTTCTCATTGAGAAACTACTATATTTTATTTGGCACCCAATCGAATTTATTCCATAAAGTTGTTATATACTATTTTATTTGCTATTTTATTTGCTATAATATGTTTTCGGCCCGGGCCATCCTCGCCTGCTCGCAGTGTACCTGCTGAAAAATGAATGAGGCCCTGGCGAAATTAAACCTAAGTACCTGGAAACGACAATAGGCTCGCATCGGCAATATAGATAGGATCACCAGTGGCTGAGGAAGTATGGGCACAATGAACGTTTTTGTCTACCTATTCGAGAATCAAGATTTTGTGTTGTAAATATGTTTTAAAGATGAATTAAAGTATCAAGACTGAACGTGTCGGCTATACATGTCGATCAAGCGCAAAGGCATCAAACATTTCAGTGAAACCAACAGGTAATTTACAGCTGTGCGCCGATACCAATGTTTATTTTTGTACGTACTATTTATTTTATTATGCCCGCCCTGTATAACGATGATTACATTTTATTATCATACACAACATTTTTTTAATGGGATCACCTGATTTTCACTTACGTTATTAAATGTTCTTGGATAATATGCATTTTATTTTAGAAATCTCTATATATCTTGCATAATCGTTTCCACGTTGTATAATAACTACACAAGCACCGGGCAAAAACTTTGTAGATTTTGTGTAGATACCGCTGTATAAAAGTAGGCTTACTTTTATACAGCGGTATCTACAAGTTTCCCACCTGAAATTAAGTATAAATCCCAAATATTTCAACCAAATACGTTTAGTCGAACAAACAAACATCCAAACTGACATATTCATGCCATTGTCCTTGGGCTGTTGATAATGATGATTCTATAAGGAAAGTCAAGATTATTATTTCAGATAGACATTAATCATTCACACCTAAGATTGCATTGTAGATGGGCGGTGAGGTACGGATGTTACGTTGCAATCTTCTCGAGCATGTGACTAGCATGCATCCCATACCCGAAAAGCATGTACGGGCATATTCGACAGGCAAATACTCGCGACAGGCATGCGACAGGAACGCGATGACAGTATGAGGTGTTAACGATTTATCGCTGCTAAATTGTTTTGGAAAGGTGAGCGTTAAATTAGTTGGATCTGGATCAAGTTGAAATACGACTGTTACTGTTATACGAGTACTAGTCGAGGATTTATTGTGCACTAAAATAGATTGTATGCAAATCTATTAACAAGGATTAAAAGAAAATCATTTGCAATTAACATTTCTTGACAAGTCGTTATCACAGAGTCGTATAAACAGTGAAATCGTGTAAAAGGAGCTTGTTCATTCTTGGCCCACGTTCATCCGCAATGTACAAAAGAACCATATAGCTCAAAAAATGTATTACGAATTTTCATAATTTTCTTCTGTATCCTTATTTCGATATAAGACGACATTATTTTCGACATTTTAAATAATAATTAATCAGTTGCATCGACGTCCGCCAATTGCAATCTAAATTTTGCATACCTTATTGTTACCAACCTTTATAAAAGCTACTAAAATAGTATAAGCTGTACAACGTTGGATTAAGATTTTGAATTAACTTAACTTTATCTAACATGAATAACTGTTGATTTTCACACACGTTATGTTATAATTATATATTATTTATTGACAGTAAGCTTACAAAATACTGATTTTCTTATTACGGTAATCGATAAATCAATATTTTATTTTATTTATGTCCACACCAAGCTAGAGAATTAAAAAAAAAGCTCTCCCTCTCTTTCTCACGTATGTTGTCAAATCCAATGACATTGACATACGGCTGTACCGCAAACACTGCATTCTGCAATCTGCATTCATTGTACTCGTATTATTGTGGTTTTGTGCGTTCTGCGATATTACATTCTTTAAAATCATTAATATGGACTCTGGCGATTTTGGATTCTAGCCTGTGGCATATACCAGCTGAAACAAGTACGATCGTATCATGGGGAGCATATAAGAGCTAATGGCTCATATAAAATTGAGGTATCTCAAGACGCCAGAAATACAACTATGGAGGAGCTCATTTTTGGTGATAATCGAATATTAATTAAAGCAAGAATTGCTAGTCGGCACATCAGTCGAAATACATTTTTTGTGTATATATTAATTTCCAATCCGGAAACAGGTCGTGAGGCCAAGAATACTGCTGCAATTGCATAGTTGGACGCCGAACTGTAGGATGCTGTGCCCATGTCATGACAGTGATATGGTTCTTGGGGTGGGCACGGCATCAAGATACTCGTAAAATTGTAGGACCTGCTCAATTTTTAGATGATGTAGGTATTGGTTGTGTATGATGAAAATTAAAGAAATATATAAATTCTGGTTTCACTTAAAGTCATTAAACTAAGGTCAAAGCGTTAAACTCAGCTCCTGTCAATCCCCAACCGGTATCATGTTACCGCTAAGTGTCAAAACGTTAATTAAAGCGCTGTTGGATGTAACCATGTAACGACCCGTCTGGCCAGTGTGATATAGAGCTCTCCTACCACTGGAGGATGTCCATGCAGGGGAAAGGTCTGTAGTGATGGATGGAAGATTAAAAAGACAATTTTAAACACATATACGTACAGGTAGATTTTTCAATTACTTTAATAAACACTTGCACGAGCACAGATTTAAGACTGAATATTTTGGGAACCTGAACTTTTTTATTAACTATTATTTTATTATATTTATGTATGTTCCTTCAAATCAATAACTGATAAAATCTAAAGCATGTTACAGTACGAAACATCAAGTCTTAACATAACAAGTAATGTAGCTAGTTTTCAAAAAAGTATGAGCGATGTTCGAATTTTTATTTTGGTAATAGCTACCTACTGAAGGCGAAGTGAGGTCTAAGGACATATCGACTATACGAGTAGTTACGTACCCGATTAGTCTTAATTCGATGAATAAATACAACCGCTAAGTACCTTATAATCTGTTAACAAACTTTATGATGGAATAACAAAATTCTAACTATCTACAAAAACAACGTTCATACATTCGCACGTTCTTATTTTCATACATTAACATTATAATCCGTATTCCGTACAGCTGCGAGACATTATTTTAAAATAATATTGTTTACTCTCTGAGGAGTGTTCCTCATGTTGCGGGAATGCCTGCCTGGTCCTTGGCGTTGCCGTGTTTGTGTACTTTTATGAAACGTAAATATATCGAGTTAAATTTAATAGTTATTATAATCGGGCACGTGTAGGGTTAGACCAGTAATTTTAAGTTTACTGAGCCGTTTTCTGAAAGTTTTAGTACCTGGTACTTTATGAACCGCGGCTGTTGTTGCAAATTATATGTTGTTATTATCAATATAAACGAGTAAAGATTCTTCTGGCCCTATCTAACGGTACGCTCATTTTCCCAACGGCATGTTTACGCCATTTATATGAGTGGGATAAAAACATGTTTCTTGTCTCAAGAACTAAGGTAATTTAATTTCATCAACAGTTTTAAAGTCGATCAATAATAAAATATTTAATGAATTCGTGGTTCACGGTGATTAAAGTTATTCAAGATAGAACATTAATACTTGATAACACATTTAATTTGAGACTCCTTGAGGCAGGGGCCTCACTGCAAGCGGGTGGCACACTCAGAATTCATTTTTGAAGACATCCAAAGGTACTTTGTCGCCCTCGATTCCAAAGAGAAAGAGTAACTGATGTAACTTCAACTTGAACTTGAACTTGACAGCCTCTAGCGGTCATTGCTATCCAAACTATCAATTCTTCTGTGAGACAACGCGAGTGCGACGTTAAAGGTCTAAGGTGTCCACTTTAAGACTAGTCATGACTCCTACTGTCTATATAATGTAGTAAAGAGTATGATTAATAAACTGTGTATGCAACCGTAGTAATATAATTTACCTTCTACTAAAAATGTATCTTCGTTCTCTTCTATTACTGACTTTCGTAGAGGTAGAAAGAAGTGCTACGAAAAATTGTGTTGTAATGCTACGATAATCTCTTTTGCTTATTTTAAGCAGTTTCCATGATGTTATTTCAAGATGAAGTTATTGTTAATTAATAAAAGTAAAATTTTTAAATATTTCAGTCTATGAGAGACAGTGGCAATGCTTTCATAACAACCAAAATAGCTATAGGAGTAAAATCTACATTGTATTCTAACTTCGATACATTTAAATAATATTTCTCGCTAACACTGGGACCGTACTTCTCTGTAAACTCGTAAAATTTTCAATTTGCTCGCCAAAGTTTTACCTGATAAACGTGAAGTTAGGTGCGTTAAAAGGAAAAGTATTTTGTAGATAAGACGAAGTGGTGCGTGTAATTATACCAGTGAGCGCCACCAGGGGTCGACGGTATCGTTATACTTGTAATTTACTAACCGGGAATTAGGGTATCTTGTGATCTAAGTTTAATTTTGTATGTTCATTTATTTTTTTTAATTGATGACTCAACAGAGATTGTAGATACTATGTAACATCAGTTCATGTTGCTGGAATTTAGGTTTTGAGTAAATAATGGTCATAGATTTTGCTATTGTAAATGGTTCCCTGTAATGTTAATCCTATATGTTATTAGCGGGACCAACAATTATGAAAATTAAAAGAAAAAAAATTGAGTTATTTTTGTTTGAATGAATTTTTTGGAGATAAAAAACATCATAAATGTTATTAGTATACGGTTTCATGAAGGTTAGGTAAACAGTTAGTTTTTTTTTGATTACAGTAACAATTTACCGTGTGACTTTTCTGTTAAAAAGTTAGTTTAACTTAGAAACCTGAGGCTATAAACTCTTTGAATAACTTAACTCGAGTCAAAATTTTATTTGCTTCAGAAATAATCGAGTTATTTTAAAATCGCCACCTTCCAATTAGGGGGAGTTCACATTGCACGTAAAAACATTGGGTGTACAGTCACAAACACAAATAAAGACGTTAAATTTAGAGGCGTGTGGTTCGAGCACCTGGCGCCGACGGCACGTGCCACTTTTGGGCTTCATTGTACGTGGCAGATTATTATAGAGCTGTTTTGCTAATAAAGATACAATAATTGTTTTTGAGAATAAGTGTATTGAATTCAATTTTGTTTATTGAGTTAAATAGCTGCATGTAATTTTGTTTTAGTTAATTTCTTGATGTATCCTAGGATTTCTAATGTAGAAATATCTAACCTACCTACCTAACCTGGAGTACCTAGCTATTTATTACACACTTCGATGTATTCTCCAAACGTTAAAGTGAAAATTAGTACCTATGTAACTTGAACTCGGTTAGTTAAACATAGCGGGAAATATAGCGAGTAATTTAACATTACTGGGTAACTATATTACCGTAGTTAAATCGCTTAGCATAATGTCTGTAATATAAATAACCTCTCAATTTATGTATTTTTGTACATAAGTTTTGAAACATTCTTACCAGCTCTCTAAACATCTTTCAATACTCTAAATACCACCGGTGTATTTATTCCGGTACTTTTACCGGGAACCAGTCGACGGCTAACTTCTTTCAAAGTCCTATGTACAGATGGTATTATTTGCACGACCAATTGGCTATTGTTTTTCTTTTCGACTGTACCTTTATTTGTACTCGAATTAAATTTTAAATTTATTTTTGATTTGCTTTAGTTTTCCGACTGTTCAGTGTTTAAGTAATAAAATGATTTGGCAGGAAGTGAAATAAATACAGGTTTCTGCATTATGTGATATTCTTAAGAATTTAAAGATTCCACAGACTTTTGAATTATTAACCGAGCGAGCGAAGCGTCTCAGTTTTAACTCGAGCACTGGCCGATTTGGCGTTGTTGGTATGTGTGTCAGTTCCGGTCTACAGGCCGCATTTTTCAGCCGATTTTCATGAAATTTGGCATAAGTGTTTTTTGTTGCAAGGCGCAACTTTTATAGAAGGGATTTTTCGATTGGGGGGAAAATGGGGGGAAAATGCATTTTTCAGCTGATTTTCATGAAATTTGCCACAAGTATTCTTTGTTGCAAGGCGCAACTTGTGTCGAAGGGATTTTTCGATTGGAGGGAAAATGGTGGAGAAATGGGATAATGCGAAAATAACGCGAGGTCTACTGTTCACAGAACCACTAGTTGATGTTTACAGAATTGACAGAACAGAAGGTATAGTAATAACGCCACAGTTTCGCGTGTATTGTGGTTTGACCTTAATACTTAACATTTTAAAACCTGGAAACTGACACGATAATGTTCTGAAAAGAACACGTAACTTCAAGTTCTCATTATTCCGTAAACACATAAAATTACAAAGTATGGGAATATGAACAACGCTCCACTATACCAATGACACTATTCGTTACTGTTTGTTCTTAGAAATAATGACTTTCGAACTAAAAAATTTAATCATTTGTAACAGGAGCATAATCGTTACTGATCTTTTTGAGGATATTTTCAAGTCTGTTCTCTGTACACACGGTGAACTGATGACCTTAGATTTCAGGTTAAAAAGTCATACCATAACACACACACAAAAAAAATTCTGCAGTTTTTAAACCCAAATTCTGCCAGTAGCTGTTTCTCCGTTACGTACGTTGTAAAGGGTGAGTCTATTACTGTTTCTGGATATTTTGTAGTTACATATATTACGTCTCGTCCATCTGATCGGTCGGATCTGAGTTAGTAATATTTATCCATAGACTGAGGCGATTATCTGTCTTCATGCAATTAATTAATGTTTTTCGAGAGCTTAAATCCAAAGACACAGGTCTTAAAGTATTTTTTTGTTATACGATACAAAAAATACTTTTAAACCTGTGTCTTTGGACATCGCCGTCGTATAGATGTCGCCATGTTCATCATCATCTGCTTGCTCTTATCCCAATTATTTAGTGTCGGCATTTCTTCCTCCTCCACACGTGGTCTGAGATTCCATCCGTATGTGGTCGATATTCCACCTCTTCGTACCTCTCGATTCGCTTCTTCTTTCATCATGCGAACCGCTAAGGAATGGAATTCCCTTCCAGCGTCATTGTTCCCCGATACATATAATCTTGGGATTTTCAAGGCAAGAGTAAATAGGCATTATTTGAGTTTGCGTGCTTCACTTAGACCGCATCGTTACACAACATCAGGTAAGATTGCGGTCACACGCACTCAGATTTATTCATTAAAAAAAAACACATCCCTATCAGACGTCATTTCCTTAATTATTCCTTTCCTCATTCACGCATTCCATCCATCTTTTCTTGTGCCTACCTCTACTTCTGAAGACTTCTACGCTCATACTTTGCACCTATCTAACTACATTAATTTCTTCTCTTCTCATAATAATGTCCATTGCCCATACAATGACAGCCACTCGCTTCTCAATTTTTCATTCACTGACACAACTTTCAAACTTCCTCTAATATGTTTGTTCCTTATGTTACCCATTCTTGTTACTCCACACATCCATCTTAAGATTCGGCAATGTTATGGGAGCATTATACAATATACTGATGTCCAACGCACCAAATGATTCAGTTATAGTTTCCAGCTATATTGTGTATGATGCTAAATACACGCATCGGCTTATAGATTATCGCGGCGCGGTTAGCTAGGGTTGGCACCGAGCCAAGTGCAAGGCTATACGTTACTGGTCGGTCGCAGGTAACTGGACTGGCGTGTGGTGCTTCGTTTAGATAGTATAATTGACTTGACCGTGCATTTATTAAGAGTCGTTTATTCATAATAAAAATTGTCCTTAGTCCTAAGTGTGAATTTTTTTATTTGCTCTAGACAAAGGATACTTTACATTCCGGGAATGGAAAACCGCGAGAATTTCATACAATATTGCTCATTAGATTTCAAAATTCAATGTTATCAGGGGGTTTCAGTATTCAGTCCCTTTGGAAGAAAAGAACGCGGGTTTACCCCTCGCCTGAATTCAATAATTTTGCTATCATACATAATATTTTACACGTCATTATACATTTTATGATATTAGAAAGAATCATTTGTTAGAGTTTTAGTCCATACTTACTTGCCAGTCTGCTGGCTAGCAGTACAATCGCCACAGATCTGTGTTTTGCGATAAAACGCAGGTATTTACGTTCGGTGCGGACTCTATTGTTTCAATATCGATCTGATTATCCTGGTCTGTTCGATAACTACGCAGTTCTGGTTCACTGCACTTTGAAGTTTCATCTGTCTAGATGATGGGAATAAAAGTTACGTGAAATGTATTTGGATATGTACGTGACTTACTAACGCATGAGACAGTCCCAAGATTTATGATTATATTGTGGCTTCTTCGGAAAGTTATAAATTCTCTGTTTAGTCTGAAGTTGAAAAGTGAAATTGAAAGTGGCTATCGAAAGAGACAACAAAAAAAAGGTAAATTCAGCTCAACGTATCAACTGCTTCTTTTTAGAATTGGCTTAAAACGCACATTTACTGCAAACACGTTTTAGTCTATGTAGCCTTTTTTGAACTTTTTGAATTTATGAACTTTTATTGCTTTTACTAAGCTTTCCATCATGCCCATAGAAGTTGCCAAGGGGCACTATGGCTGCTATGGGGCTATATATATATCTCCGGGACACAACTCATCCTGAACGCGGTGCACCTGCTGATACTGACAGACTGACGAGTCTCTGGAAAATACATACAAAGTGCCCGTAAATTTGAATAAACTTTGGCCAAACAAAGTTACTTACTGGCAAAATATGAGTGTAAATATGCTTGGGCCTAACTTTTTCAAAAACGAAAGTCAATCTTCTTTTCACCAGAAAAAAATATGAAAAGTAGTTATTTTATGTATGTATCTTGCATCATTATTTCATAACTAAAACCGTGAGTCATACTCAGTTTGTCATTAATTCCCTCACCGTAGTGTAAATCCAATCAGCATAAATTCAGCACGGCCAGCGCCCGCGTACGGAGAGCGACAGATGCCGTGTAATTGTTCCTGTGACAATTTTTTGTGAACACCCTAATGTGTGATCGAATCTGTTTAAAACTGCTACACAAGTATGGAAACGGATTCTTGATTTTTTAAAGTAGGTATAATAAATAATGATATATCCACCGGCGCCCTGGGTATATTCTTTTGAGGGCGTACCCTGGACGTAAGGGCGGATAAAAAGAAAGAAGATGAGTACATATTATTGCTGGTTCATAAAACATAAAAAATGGCGTCAAGTTATAGAAAATAAGAACTATACAGGCACTATTTTTCTTCTTAACAATATGAACAAATACCTACCTCTGTAATGCCATTGTTCTAATATTTATTAGAGCGTAGCGAGCGAAGCTCTCATGATGCAAGAAAGTTCAATCCTTTCATAAGCGAGATCTCTGTCAATACTTTACCGATTTCAACAATTTATATATCAAATTAAACTAGATTTAACTGACATCATTCTATCGAAGCCCGAATAGTCAATGTTGGCCCTCAAACTTTTTTTTTTTTGAATGTTTATTTATTTATTTATTTATTTATTTTCAGCAGGGACACATAACAGTTACACGTTAACGTATTACTATAACATACAATTCTTAAGATTAAGTAAACGCATAACCCACTTCTATGTCCGCGTAGTAATATTATATAAATTATAAGTATCTAAAAGTAAAAACATGCGCCAAAGTACACAAATGCAAATTAAGTGAATATATTAGTCCAACATTTCCATAGCCAAGCGCTTAAACTGAATGTTGTTTAAGTTTGAAGGCCTTCAAACTTATAGTGTGACGGTAGGTTACCTATAAGTTTGAAGGCCTCTCATCAAATCTTTGATTTTGGGGAAAATACAGAAATCACTCGGTGCTTGGTCGGGGCTATGCGCAGGATGGGTGACGAGTTGTACTTTTTCGGAAGCTAAAAATGACTCTGTTTTGTTGGCCGTGTGTGAAGAAGCGTTGTCATGATGTAGGAGAACGCGGCTTTTGGGTCGTCTTTCGCGAACTTTTTCTAACACCCTGGGTAAACAAATGGTGGAATACCACTGGGCATTAACACTCTTTTGATCTTCAAGTGGAATCGTACAGATGGGATCCGTAGCTGAAAAAAAAAACGCGATCATTTTTTTACCAACGTTTCTCGCCTGCCTCACTTTTGTTGGCTTGTTCTCATTTTCAAACACCCATTCACAAGATCGCTCGTTTTTTTCGGGTTCAAAACAATAAATCCACCTTTCGTCTCCTGTGACAATGTCATAAACAGCATTAGAATGTCCGTGGTCGTACTACAGTAGCATCTGTGAGCACCATTCCACGCGAGTCCGCTTCTGCTCCGCTGTCAGTTCATGAGAGATCCAACGACAACAAAGTTTCCGAACTTTTAATTCTTCGTGTAAAATTTTCTGGATTTGACTCATACCAATCCCCAATAGTCCTCGAATCGTCTCATAGGTAATCCGCGGGTTTTCTTTAATTAACCGCTTAACAGTAGCCTCATTATTTTCGTTGACGACAGTTGAAGACCGCCTTTCACGAAATTCGTCATGTAACGAAACTCGACCTCTCTTAAATTAAGCAAACCATCGCTTCACGGTGCTCAAACAAGGTGCTTCTCTCCCAAAAACATTTTGAAGACGAGCGGCACAGTCTTGCGGAGAGAGAGAGAACTTTTAAAATCATAAAAAATCATCGCTCTAAAATCTTTTCGACTTAATTCCATTTTCGTTGCATACGTAGAACTTTGATGTGTGATAAAAAACAATTGACAAATGATTTTCCGCTAATTGTTTTTTTTTATTACTAAGAAGGTTACAACGTTTAAAAAAATATAACATTCGAAATTCAAATAGTTCCGATTAGTTAGAAGTGCAAAACTTTTAGTGTGCCCCATGTATTATTCATAGAACATAAGAATTAAAATAAAGTCAGTCGTATTGACTGGTAACCAATATTCGCCACTATAAATAGTGATAATAATCGGTGCACCGCTATCGGCTTTGACCGAGTGGTCACAATTACCTTCGTTACATGACGAATTTCGTGAAGGGCGGTCTTCAACTGTCGTCAACGAAAATAATGAGGCTACTGTTAAGCGGTTAATTAAAGAAAACCCGCGGATTACCTATGAGACAATTCGAGGACTATTGGGGATTGGTATGAGTCAAATCCAGAAAATTTTACACGAATAAATAAATAAATAAATATGTTAGGACAATCCACACAACGCCATCTAGTCTCAAACTAAGCAGAGCTTGTGATATGAGTACTAGATACACTGATATAAATACTTATATACATATTTTTTTTTTTTTTGTAAATACATACATATTATACATAGGAAACATCCAGACTTCGGTACAAACGTATGTGTCATCACACAAAGTTTGTCCCGACCGGGAATCGAACCCGAGACTCCGGCGTCGAAAGCGGATACACTACCGACCACGCCACCGAAGCAGTCCGAAGTATTAAAAGTTCGGAAACTTTGTTGTCGTTGGATCCCTCATGAACTGACAGCGGAGCAGAAGCGGGCTCGCGTGGAATGATGCTCACAGATGCTACTGTAGTACGACCACGGACATTCTAATGCTGTTTATGACATTGTCACAGGAGACGAAACGTGGATTTATTGTTTTGAACCCGAAAAAAAAACAGCAATCTTGTGAATGGGTGTTTGAAAATAAGAACAAGCCAACAAAAGTGAGGCAGGCGGCAAACGTTGGTAAAAAAATGATTGCATTTTTTTTCTCAGCTACGGGTCTCAGCTGTACAATTCCACTTGAAGATCAAAAGAGTGTAATGGCGAGTGGTATTCTACCATTTCTTTACCCAGGGTGTTGGAAAAAGTTCGCGAAAGACGACTCAAAAGCCGCGTACTCCTACATCATGACAACGCTTCTTCACACATGGCCAACAAAACAAAGTCATTTTTAGCTTCCGAAAAAGTACAACTCGTCACCGATCCTGCACATAGCCCCGACCTAGCACCCTATGATATCTGTATTTTCCCCAAAATGAAAGATTTGATGAGAGGTTTCACTTTTACCAACTCCGAAGAGGCAGTGATAGCGTTCAATCAACACGTAGAAAACATGCCTTCAGATCTGTGATCCTCCTGTTTTAAAAAATGATATAGGATGTTAGAGGTAAGCGATTACCAATTAATTGTCAAATTTAACCTATAAAAATGTTTATTTCTTGAACTATCACCTACGGCAGGTATGTCAACAACGGTACGACCTTTGAACCAATAGTTTGGTGCATCTGTCGACTGTGTACTATCTAGGTACTTCTATTTCTAAATTTAATTTAGCAATTTCTAGTTAAGGGTAAGGCTCAGTTAAGGGTAGGACAGTTCGGGATTTGGTCAACTTTGCCCAATGGCAACTTTGCCCAAGTGGAAAACTTTGCCCATTTCTCCCCAGCTGCTCCCCCATGCCCCCTTTACACCCCCCTTACGCTACATGTTGCATAAATTATTTCAGTATAAAAATCTGTAACCTGTATAAAAATCAGTCTCCATCCTTAGCTCGCAGCATCCCCACAGCAAATACAGGGGAGCGGTGTACTCAGGTGTCGAATCGCGACCGTGCCGAGTATGTGCACTGGCCCTTCAGCAACACACATGATTGATTAGAGTGCACTTTCCTATTCAGCAGTACAGTGAGGGCTGACTCATAGTATATTAATTGTTAAATTATTACTTATTATTTGTCTTGTAATATTTGTCATCTAAAAAATTTCAAATTTAATTAAATTATACAGACTGTAGGTAAATATTGGTAACATAGAAGGGACAGGTAAGCAGGTATTTCTGGTTAATATAGGGCAAATATTGCGTCTTCGTTTCGGAGAAACAGACGTGACGTATGGTACAAAAGTAGGCACCAATATGTTAAAGTTAGTTTTTGTCCACAACTAACACTCTGGATTAATCTAACGTGATCTTAAATATCTGACCATATTAAAATACCCGACGACAACTTGAACAAAATAGTATTTCAACCAACGCACCCTAATCATCCGAATGGACATAGACGATATAAGGGTAGTATTGCAATAGGGTGGTCCATCCCCTGCACAGAAACTCTTTGATGTGGCCACCGTGACCGTGAAAATGTGACGTCGATTCATTTCAGACGTATTACCGGATTTGTAATTGCATTTAAATTGAGGTCTTTGTGTGTAACTACTGACTTTTTGAAGCGTTATACGTTACATAATATTTATAAAGAATCAAAAAAAATACCTAAAAGAGAAGATTAATTAATAGTGGTACTCAAAGTATGGCCTCGGGCAATTGTAAGGTGAAAATTAATATTCTAACATTATTAAATTAATATTGCTGTCCGAGACGCCCAGGACTTTATGCTGTCCGAGACGCGCAGATAAAGGCTTTACGGCCTTACTGAGGGTTCTTACTTCCTTTCCTTTTGCACTCTTCATTTTTTCTGTGAGCCTAGTACAGCCAACGTTAACTTTAGTTGATCAACATTTTTAACGAGTGACATCACTAAAAAATATTTTAAAAACGTTAAATGACCGAAATTTTTTGTGATATCAGTAACTAGGTATTATTATATCATAAGAATCGTAAGCTCAATGAAGATGTTTTAACTAAAATAGAAAAAAGGATGCTTAGATCGTCGGAGCACGTAGAAAGGATGGATGAAAGGAGATTGGTGAAACAGATACCTACAAAACCGGCCTGGATGGACAAGCTGGTAGGAGTCGACCGTACTTCGCTCAAATCGGAGATGTTTTGACAAAAGACCAGGTCCGTCAGTACCCGTAACCGGAGAGCTTGCATGAAAATTATTATGAAAGTGGAAGAAGCGAAAGAAGTATGCCAAGATCGTAGCAAATTAAATTCCATAGTCTCTGCCTACTCCAATTAGAAAGAGGCGTGACTGTATATAAGATCCAACGAAAATTTTAAAGTTCTTATTTATAATCAGTTCAGTGGTTAGTTCAATTGCTAAGTAAGACTAAGGCAACATCGTACAATTAATTTAGTGCAGACAATAAGAGCTTAGCGAAAATTAAACTATTTTTATTTCATTCTAACATCAAAGATATACCAGTTGAGAATTTTATTTGTCTCTGTCTCTGATCGTGATTCTAAGAAAGCGTTCCAAACCATTGTTCATAATGTTCTGGCTATTTATGCCTGTGGTTGTCATTAGTCAGACCAATTAGAATAAGGAATGTTCTAGTGGTAACTATTAGTCTTGAATAAATTCCTGGCAATGTCCTTTTGGATATGACTAGCGATTTGTCGAAGCCAGAAGTTTTGGTTTGATAAATTGCTTACATCTGTTGACGACATTTTTTGGTCAAATTTTATTTTTTTTAACCGACTGACGCAATTTTTGAGCTTCGCAGAACCTATCTCCTGGGAAGGGAAGAATCGCTAGTTTGAGTCCTGCCCAGGGCTATCGTTTTTGTAATACTCATTTTTTTATTTTTTATTGCCCAGTAACAGTCACAGGTTTGTCTGTATGTTTGTCTGTTATGTGGGACAAGAAAAAATTCAAAATCTTGGTGTGAAATTTACCCCTTCGCGAGTAAAGGTAATTTGGGTCCATAGGCTTCCTAATTATGTCATTGTATCAAATGCCAGTGCTGTAATGATGCATCAACATCTGTCGACGATAGATTCCTTGAAAGCTAATGTACGAACACTTGTCTCTTGATTAATGAGCCTAATTAGCCTAATGTGGCTAATGTACCACTTGCTGCACTATTGATGTGATTCAGTTATACTGTGCTTCGAACTATACGCTTTATTTATAGAAATATTTTTTCTAAAAATTTTGTTAATACTTGATTGAAAAAGAGTGGCATTGAGATGTTTTGCCAGATTCTCACTCACATGCTCTACCTGTTGCTTTGCGAATCTGGCAGTGAATGTAAATTTAGAATCACTTTAAAGGACTTTTATAATGAATAAATATTTAGATCTTTGGTTCTTCTGTTTCACAAACAGAAGGATGGATGAAAGGAGATTGACGATAGAGATAATTTGAAGCGAGTGTGAATGGCTAAGCTGATAAGAGTCGAGCTGGTGGACTTCGATCGAAAGCACAGATTAGAAGTACGTATCTGTAACTGAAGTAGAGACCATACATTAACAAAAGTTAAAAGCGAAATAAGTATTCCAAGCTCAACAAAGCGAATGCCGTAATTTACTGTTTTTAATTTGATTTCATTTAACGTTTGTCACAAACCTTTTTGTACTCCGAACCACATCTTCTTAATACTAAACCTGAGATCGAACCTGAGAACACAAGTTTGCCTATTGATGTCAGACTACTCTACTGAAATCTCTATATATAAAAATGAATCCCTATTTCCCTTGATCACGACATCACGAGTGAACGGCTGGACCGATTTGGCTAATTTGGGTCTTAAAATATTTGTGGAGGTTGAGGGAAGGTTCATAAGCAAAATTTCAGGCGGTACGAAGTTCGCCGGGACTACTAGTTACCTATAAATATACTATCAAAGTAACAAAATCAATCAAATGATTTTTTTTCAAAAGCTTGATAACAATCTGTTTTGATACAGTTCCCAGATGGACTCAATATAGGCTAAAATATGGCCGTTCATAGTGGTCCACTCTATAAAACTTTTCTCTCCCAAATAATTTAGTATCGATAAAAACATCTCCCCTACAATAAATATTATAAATCATTCCCAATACTGTATGTATATCGAGATTTTATCGAAAGCAATAACTGTTTTCGCCAAATGCATCGTTTTTACAACGACATA
Organism: Nudaria mundana; assembly: GCA_963556515.1. Lineage (NCBI taxonomy): Eukaryota > Metazoa > Arthropoda > Insecta > Lepidoptera > Erebidae > Nudaria > Nudaria mundana. The sequence goes on from OY748295.1 coordinate 22,449,722, forward strand.
CGAACAAAGTTACAAGCGACCTTTTAAAATAAATATATTTAGTAAATTGAACGTTATATTTTATAAAATAGAGTTCATTCTACGTTTTGGGGATGTTAAATTTAGAGTTGTTACCTTTTATAATTGTCTAATACCCCTTGAGACGGTGCGTGGCGGTAGCATTAACATTTTAATGTATATAGGTGTAATCAGAACGTAAAGAGCTAATTTATATGCGTCTAGACGAAAGAGTGCGAATTTAGAAGCACTCTTACTATCGTAAAAGAGGCTAATAGACACCGCGGCACCGCTTCAATTGTTGTTTTGTTTCAAGATCCCTATGGGAATATATTATCAGGAGATTAAGTAGCCAATGTGTCAATCAGTTAACCTACCAATTGAAATTATATTTTGGGTGAAGGTGAAGGATACTTAGGCAGTATTTTATACCTAAATTAGGTTTCAGTGGGAATAAGGATCGAGAAGCCATGTTTTTTACAGAGTAACAAAAATAAAGTTCATACAGAATAAACAATATTTTTCGAATTGGGTAAGGTTATAAGTATAAGCAAGAGAGTTGATATAGTTACACACACAATAATCATATCTTTTCCCCCCGAAAGGGTAGTCACAAGTTATTATTAAGTCCACATTTTGCCAGAAACTTTTTTAAAACAATGGTAAAAATGATGTTTAATTTTTAAAAATAATAGCATAAATTTCGCTTCAAACAAAACGTTATAAACGTCGACATATGTTTCACCTCTACACGAGGCATTATCAAGACTGTCTCAAAGAGAACAGCAAACTGTAAAGCAAGAACATAGCTACTTTTAAGGTATGAGTATACAAACGTCCAACAAATTATATAAATCGTCAGCTTAGTAGTTTGGTTTATAATCTTAACTCAGTACACCTTTTTTTTTTTTTTTTTTAATTCCGCGGCCTAGGGCTGCGGCTGCTCTAACGTCCGTTGCCGGGCGTCTCTGGTTACAAGCAGAACGTATTTCCAGTGGCGCCCGACACTCAGTACACCCTAGGATAGAATTTTCATTGGAAGTGGAAGAGGATTCCACCCTTAATTTTCTGGATCTGTCAATCTCTAGGAGGGGCGATGTCCATGAGTTTAGTATTTATAGAAAGTCAACTTGTACAGATGTGGTAATACCTTATTCTTCTAACCACCCTTGGCAGCACAAGATGGCGGCCTTCCATAGTTTTTTGAACAGGATGCTGGTAGTCGGGCATGGATGCTTCGGTAGCTATCTGTTTCGCATCCATCGTGAGGTCACACCCCGGTGTCAACACTGCGAGGTTTCCGGCGACGACACCGCACTCCACACGTTGGTGGAGTGCTCAGCGTGGGCGAGACAGCGCCGGGACCTCGTAGTGGGTCTGGGCGTAGATACCCTCTCGCTGGAGACCATGCTTCAAGCCATGGTCTCCAGCGGGAGTAGGTGGAACGCGGCCGTGTCCTTCTGCGAGCAAGTCGTGCTCGCGAAGGAGGCGGCCGAGAGGGAGAGGGAGCGTGCCCTCCCCGCCGAGTTCCGTAGTCAGCGGCGAGGCCGCCGCAGACTCATCTACGCCCAAGACCATCGACCTCCATGATCGGGGCCTGAGGTCGGCGGGATCGCCACCCGTCGTCCTTACAGAAGCAGGCTAGAAGGGTTGCGTGCTGCGGGGCCTTTGCCCCATAGCACGCAACCAGATTCACTCACTGACGTGGGATAAAACCCTACCCCCAACGACGAGGGATTCTCATCCCGACCCAACCCCCGCAGAGACCACAGAGGTGGTCAAAGTCCGCCGGGCGCCACTGGAAATACGTTCTGATTGTAACCAGAGACGCCCGGCAACGGACGTTAGAGCGGCCGCGGCCTTGGTCGCGGAACTAAAAAAAAAAAAAAAAAAAAAAGGATGCTGGTAGTGCCTATGAACCAACAATCATATAACAACGAGTTGAACATAATTTGTCATATTGCACAGGTTAATGGTTACGGTGTGGATATGGTGTATTCGATGCTAAATAAAAAGGGTAGACAGATTAGTTATCGTTTATTACACCCTGACCCGGGCCCTATCAAGAAGTACACTGCCTGTTTGCCGTATTTGGGTTCCGTATCATTGAGTGTTGCCAAAATCCTGAGGGATAACAGTATATTTCCGGCTTTCAGAGCCCAAAACACCTTGAGGGAATTATGTAATGGTAAGGATGTGGTGGCTATTTCAAAGAAGTCGGGAGTGTATTTGCTACATTGCGACACTTGTGATATGAGGTATGTCGGTCAAACTGGTAGATCCTTTGAGGTCAGATTCAAGGAGTATTTGTCGGCTTTCCGTAACGGCTGTCCAGAGAAGTCCCATTTTGCTAAGCATCTTCTTGATACAGGTCACACCTTGAACAATGATAACACGTTTGAGATTTTGAGGTTGGGTGATAAGGGGTTCAAATTGTGTGTCTGGGAGCGCTTGGAAATAGTTAAACGGGTTGTGGATACTTTACTTAATGAGCAGACTGACTTCCATACGTCTCCTTTGCTTAGGTTGTTCGTGGAAAATCAACCACAGTAGTTTTTGTAGGTTTTAGGTATATTTGGCACCATGTTTTTTCTGATAATTAAAGAGTTATTTTTTGTTGAAAAAAATACCTATTATTAATTACGGAACCACTTTTAATTGTTTCTACCCTCGTTTTTTGTTGTTGGTAAAAGAAAGTTCTTGTATGTGTCACATCCTACATCGCGCTAGTGAGATTTGCATACTCATACCTTAAAAGTAGCTATGTTCTTGCTTTACAGTTTGCTGTTCTCTTTGAGACAGTCTTGATAATGCCTCGTGTAGAGGTGAAACATATGTCGACGTTTATAACGTTTTGTTTGAAGCGAAATTAATGCTATTATTTAAAAAAATTAAAATTCATATTTACCATTGTTTTCTCATGGACTTTTGCCAGGTAACGCCTGATTCCATTCAGTATTTTAGAAACTTTTTTATTCCCACGTTTTAGGGCCGAGCCTGTTGCCGTATATGGGCCCTTTGGGCATGCAATAGAGCCTCGTCCGTCCATATGTCAGTCCGTATGACTTTGGCCTCTTACCTTCCTGATACGGCCTTGGGAAATAGTTAACTTGTTAGAAGATAAATGCTTTTCAACAAATATAATTATTAGTAAACCTACCTACACCTTAAATATTACTTTACTTTTTTCGAAATTTTATTACCGATTTCTTATTCAGAATATTAAAAGAACATTGTAGGTACCATGTTACCTTACTTATAAAAGTTCTTTACAGGTGTCTGTCTTCTCACGAAATTCTGAAACTCGGAGAAAGGGGTAGGTATCTGCAATGCCCGCGAGCAATTTTACATTCTTGGTGTTAGGTTCAATCATTGTGAATAGACTTCACAATAGAAGTCTATTCACAGTAAGGTTTTTTACTCAATAGGTACTATGTAGTCTATAGTTCTTGTATTCTTGTTATCTCTTCCATTTATTGGAACATTCTGGAGAAGGGTTAAGTACAGACTAACGAAAGCAACAAAACAGTATTACAGCAACACAAAACTAAGAAAACCATTATAAAAAATAAACATAAATTTAACAAAAAGGTTCTTTACCAACCACTTGAGCATCATGATTAAATATTGAGTAGAAAGAGATTGAGTACTTATTAATAAAGTAATAATTTTATAGAATGAAAGTTATAAAATTATGTGGTGACCCAAAATTCAACTTCTGGTCACATTGGGCCATCGTAGACCTTAAAAATTAAATATACTGAAATAAGACTCTTTTTCAATAACGTTTGGACCCTCATATAAATATGAGATCACTTTTTTGTCATGGTAAGTATTCTACCGTCATTATTTTGCATTAAGTTGGATTTTTGTCAAATTTGAGATAGCTAATAAACAGCCTGCCGTGATCAGGATAATGAGATCTACATTTCTATTTTACTAATTCGTATGTATCATTTTTTATTCCAAAAGAAAAAAATGCAGTATCTAATTCAAGTGTTTTCAACGGCAGAATTATCAACGTACCAACTTTCAAACAATTATAGCAGACATCGACACCTGTACCACCTATTAGGTTTGTTTGAACAAATCAACAAACAAGATCAGACCACCTCCATCAACGTCCAATTTGATTGATCATCTTTCTGGCCAAATGAGACCAAAACCATTTAATGATTTGTATTCGAATTTATACCTTACTATCTCCAATATAGAACTTAATTATCTGCAGTACGGGATTCAGTTTTTGATTCTCACTTTTTACTTATACGTCAATATTCAACTGTAACTTTAATTGTGACCAGCAATTTTAAACTCTATTTTATTGACATACGAGTTATGGCAAAAACATTTTAGTCATTTTATAAGTTCGTTGCCAATCTGTCATCCTTATTACATTTACCTTTTGTAAGGTTTATTTTAATCTGAATTATATAATAAGATTTCTTATTGAGATGTTTAAGTTTATAAACTAGAATTTATAATGAGTTTTTATTTTATGTACAACATTTTATGATATTATTGGCACCATTCGCCTCTTAATCAAAATGTTGAAAGTGAAAAAGTTTTAAAGCAACGAATTCTTGTGTCAAATATCGTGGATTCGATAGTAAACGTAGCCGCTAGCATTGAACACACATAAAGACAAACACACGAAAGCAAAATTGACCAGTATGGTCTCAAAATGTACGCTTTGCTCGCTCGGTCTATTGTAAATGTAAAACTTGAGTCAGTTTCATATTCATTACCCTAGTTCTATATAAAACTCCCTAAGGGCAACACGTGGTAGCATCACATTTATTTATTGTAAATAATAAAATATCTACTCATCCTCACTCTCATCGAACCGAATAAAAACAGATAAATAAACATGTTCAAGTCCCTGTAAAACATTTTATTCAAGCTCCAACGTATTGTGCGGAGTCTTTAATTTAACTATACAAATAAGAGGTAAGTATAATATAGGTACCGAGTGGGTGCAGTGTAGAATACACGCGCATCTGTCGATCAGAAGCTGCGCCTGCGGCTGTCGACCGACTTCGATGTATGAAGTGTGGATTGGATGCGGTAAATGTAGTTACTGAATGAGGTGAAAGAAAGGGCCGACAACTGAAGAGAAAGAGTTTCAATTTACCTTAATAACCCATCACGAATTTCGATTTAAAAAAGATTCGAATATTATATCCAATGCTATAGTCTTGCTTGTTCATATTTTTAATCATCAATTCGATCAATATTTACTGATTTGACATTACAAATAAGTGATGTTATAGGTATGTATTTCATACTTACAATAAAACTTACCGTTTTGACATTTAACTAAATGAAGGTGAGTTAATTTCGCAGTCGTCTATCTGATTGTAGGGTGAAATTATTTAGTATTCAAAGTTAAGGCAATTTGCCTAAAATTAACATCGTGAAACTCTTAGAACCGGTTAGAAATAAGTATGTAAATGGAAAACTCAGCACAAAAATCTTTTTTAAATTGAACTTGTAGTTCCGGAGATTAGTGCCTTCCAGCAAACAAACTATTCAGCTTTATACCTAACTAGCGAACGCCCGCGGCTTCACCCGCTTGACAAATTATACTTATACACAAAAACCTGCCTCGAGAACCACTCTATCCATTGGTGAAAACCGCATCAAAATCCGTTGCGTGGTTTTAAAAATCTAAGCATACATATGGAGAATTCGGGCACAAGAAATTTATGTAGTGATATTGAAGTTTAGGTCTAGTGGTAACCGACAATATTAATACATTGCAAGGGTTAAGCAACATCTAGTCAGGCCGGTCTTAGGATGGGTGACCATTTCTTAAGACACTGAGACCCCTCCGTGCCTCGGAGAGCACGTTAAGCCGTCGGTCCCGGTTGTCATACAAACATCTATGGCAGTCGTTAGGGGTAGTTGGAGCCCTTAAAAATCCGACCGGTCTAACTACAGAACTTCGATGTCGCCCATGGGTTGTGAAGGTCAGATGGCAGTCGCTTCACGGAAAATATCGAAGTTCAGCCGAATCGCAGTTAGACTGGAAAGCTGACCCCAACTAAGTTGGGAAAAGGCTCGGTAAATGATGATTGAAGTTTAGATACCACATCCATAATTTCATTATACGACACACGTTGAGTGCACCTCCCCTAGTTTCAGCAAGGCCCTCAAGTGGCGTAGTATACTTGTATATTACTAATCGATACTACACTTATTGTAACAACACCTATACAACTGGAATATGATTTAAAAAAATACCTAGTATGTTATTTTTCTTTAAACTGGTGATTGTAGAAGTTTATAAACACTGGTATTTTTAAAGTAAACCTCTTAAAAAACCTTGCTTGGTTCTTAGTTTAACACGTTGTATACCTAGTTAACATAATCACCATTCTTGACTTTACCAAAATGTACCAACTAGGTTTCGACCAGGTTGGACTAACCGTGGGCATAGGCTTAACCCAGACAGCGAAAGAACTATTCTAATTATATCAAGTGGAAGTCTATAGTATCTTATCGTTCATTATTAGTCGTTTATAAAAGTAAAATTTGGAATGAAAATCACACTTGAAATAATGCGTTTTTTTTTAATTTAATTAAATCAACTGTTAGCCGTTTTAACCGCAGCCGTCAATAATGTTCACGAAAATGTTTTACACGATTAAAAAGGCCTTTTATATAATCAATGTTTCCGTGTGACCGGCCGCGCGTGCCCATCCAACCAATGCCCACATCCTGACAAAGGTCATTGAAAATTTTTATAATTAATTACAACTGTCAGATGGTTCTCGAGGTTTTTTGTTTGACCGGTTTTCAGAAAACGAATGAGTACCTATAGATAATTCTGTAATGTGGTTGCGCATGTGATAGAGGTCTGTGTTTCTGCTTTATTAAAGCCAATTAACCAGGTAAAATCTTTGTAAAATGAAGAGGAGATTTGTTCAGAGTCAAGGTGTATTTTTTAATAAATATATTTATTTGGCAACACTAGCTACTTAACACTATTTATAGAGCTGTGTAGAAAAAGCTTGACTTAATTTTCTACCCATTTTTTGGGAATTAGGTAGGTACCTATATTGGCAAGAGCCTCCTTCAAGTCATGAGAAGTCTTTTTTCTGCATAGGTACCATATAACATATAAAATCATATCAACTTTTATGTAAATAATTTTGTGTACGAAAGTCCCAAGAATGCTGGTTCCAGGTTCCAGCCTTCATTAATTATCAAAACATTGGTTACGTTATCTGCCACCAGCAACGTCGAAATGCATTTAAATTTAACTTCTGCACCTTGGTAGTAAGTTTTCAAGTAATTTACGAGTGAATATTTAAGCATCACCTACCAGGGGATCAGAACAAGCCAGGGGTGGAGTTTTGTGTGTTTTACTAATTGCCAAAAGATGTTAATCAGGTACCGTAGACATACATCCATCCTGCTCTGACACATCAGACGATATATAGGCTATCTCTATCACCTGTCCTGAAGATATAACTCAAAAGCTGAAGCAAAAACCATGACAAGGAATTAATTAAAACTGTAGGTAAATAATGAAGATTGTCGCCGTTACTAATGAGTTTAATAGTAAGTTTTGTTTTGTTAAATAATTATCAGACAGGTAATTAAGGAATTTAGGGAGAGAAATGCAAATGGTAAAGTTAACTGTCCAGAAAAATGGTTTCAGGAAAATGGTTTGTGAAAGCTCTTTTAGGCAGCAATTGACTTATAATACACCATATAACTCGACGTAGACCGCAAAAAAAATACCTTTCGAGTTTTTGAATGTTTAATAAGCGAGTGACTTCGCTCTGAGGTTGTGAATTCAATCTCAGCCAATTCATTCTGCGAATGCCTTTACCTTGTGAAAGAAGCTGGATAGAACTCGTAAGATAGACTTTGTACCGTTCACTGCTGACATTGGTGACAGGGGACAACAAGTTAACATGTATTTTGTTAATCGAACAAAAACACGTATTTATTACTAAAAAGGGGTAACCACAGGCGTTCCTTACACCCATATTTTGCCAGTTAAAGTTTGAACCAAGTATTAGATGAAGAGTCTGTCTCTCTGGGCACATAGAGGGTTTTTGCCAACCTCGTCTATCCCATCAGCAGATGCACCTCGTGCAGATGAGGATGACTTGAGTCTTGGAGATGTGGATAAACCCTGTTAGTAACCTGCTAAAATTGAAATATGTCCAAAATATTTAACAATCACCTCCTACCACTGTAAAGGGTTTCATTAGGCAGTACCTACGTATGCAATACAGTATATCTTTGAACGAAGTTATTATGCAACACAGGAATTAAAAATAAACTGAACCACAGAAATGTATGAATGAGTGTATGATTGCTTACGAAATGAGAGCAGAAGGGCGCGGTTTCATTAGTAGGAGTCATTTTTAATTTGTACACCGTTTTGATTCATGCCAGGTAGCATCAGAGCGTTCAAATACAATCTTTTAAAATTAAATGAAATAGGTACTACCTACCTATTCAAATGATATCTATGAAATGTTGTAGTTGTAAAATAAAAAAAAGCAATGGTTTAAAACTATTATTACCAGATAATATAATGTGAGGATCTACAAACTTTTAGTTCAGTAGAATAATTATACTCGTAGCATACCAACTTATTTAGATTTCCGAGTATGAGTTCTAAAGTGTAGCAAAACAAAATGGTGTGTTCTTTTTACACCTCCTTTTTTTAATTTTTTAAGAAAATAAGCGTTCCTTTTTTAAACAAAATCACGTGTGGTCTTTCTCGGTTGATAAAATGTGTCCTATCAAAGCATTTTACGGTTTAACACCAGTGCACAGTGTCGTCAGCTCATTTTATTTGAAAGTGGAATACAACGCGCGATTGGCAAGACGCAGTGCAATGACGCGTGATGTTTCGTTCACATTTCACCCCGTTGTGTGCGGGCCTTTATTTTAAGTTTGTATAACGCCTAATGTTTGAGATGTTAAAGGCTATTAAGAAGATTTAGTGGTACTGGTGAATAATATTGCAAATCGAGCTGGGATAAAGAGTAACAGGTTTATTTCATAATTATTGCTTTTTTTTGTGTTATTTTGCTAGTCTGGTAAGAAACAAATTGGTAAATTACTAGATGTCAATGAAAAAAAAACATGCTTGTAGGTTACTTGTGAAATCTCTTTGATCTGTTTTATTAATTTGTTTTTAAATGACTTTTTCTTATTGTAACCTCGCTGATGCCCTCAACTAGGTAAGTGGTTTTCTTGTTCCAAATTTTCTTTTAAAGTATTCTTCAGTTTCAACTTGACAAAATACAATTTATGTTGTCTTTCTGTGTCTTTAATGTTGTGATGGGTCATGGGACACAGGAAATGGAACTCATATTTTTGATACAGTTCAACAATTTTGTATCTTAGAAAACTGATGGTCAGTTTCTGCGCATAAAGGATTAGATTATTTATTATTGCAAAAATATAACAGCATAATTTTAAAATAAATGTCTATGTAGGCTATAGCGTATCGCTTGGTCGCGCGTTATGACGCGTGTCGCTGCCACGCGGCCGGAGTAGTTTGTCTCCGCTGACCATTTCCTGCACATAGCTCCTGTGTAACACAAAAAAATATGTAGAGTAAAATTCTGTATAAAAAATTTCGTGAAAATTTAGTTTTTTTAGTACAAAAATAATGTAATAAAAAATTGTAGTTACAACCTAATAGTTATCCAAAATATGCATTAATTCCTTCAATACTATGTATACTTGTACCGAAAGTCAAAATAAATTTATCACAAGTGGTGAATTAGTAGATCTTAAAAGTGTCAAGATTTTTTTACATGATTTCTGTAACACGTGATTACATTATACCATTCTCTTTGCTGCAAAAAAGGGGTGCAAATTATTTTCTTCCTCTTATGTTAGTTAGATTTTTGTGGAACCACCCATTGTTGGTTTATGGTAAAAATCGTTGTTAAAATCGTAATTAAATCGTCCCAGCTTACTAAGCTTGTAAGCTTGTGCTTTTGTAAGGTTGTAACCTTAGTAAGCTGAGATTTGTTCGCTTACCTATAAGTGTTTATGAATGTATAAATAATTACTATAGGTGCCATTGAGATATTCAAAACGAGGTACCTACATGCCAAAATAAAGAAACTACACAGGCCATCTCCATAGTTTTTTTATCATGATAGGTTGCTTTCGGTCCCCTAGAGGGAATATTTCAAGAATATTATTATGTAAGAACATGCGCGGGACTTTATGATCACCTAGCCTTTCACGGTGACCGCCCTTCCACCGTTGTCGCAAACAACAGGGTTGACCGAAACTTGTTATATTTTGTTTTTGATTTGAAGGTACCTACTTATATCGTTTCAAATAATATTCACGCTCTTTTACATAAATAAAAGTTGTGCATACAACTTTTTATAACAATCTCTATATACTGAATGGAGTCAGGCGTTACCTGGCGAAAGTCCATGATAAAACAATGGAGTATATGATGTTGGATTTTTTATATATAATTGCACTAATTTCGCTAAATAGAAGACATTATAAACGTCGACATATGTTTCACCTAGTCACGAGGCATTCTCAAGACTGTCTCCAAAGAGAACAGCCTATATATAAAAATGAATCCCTATTTCCCTTGGTCAAGACATCACGCGTGAACGGCTGGACCGATTTCGCAAATTCTTTTTTGTTGAGTTCGTTTTTATCAGGATAAGGTATTTATAAAAAATGCGTTATGAAATACACCGGAACAGCTAGTTTCTTTATAAAAACGTTTTCGTTGTAAAACCATAATGCAGCAACATTATGTTTTTTATTGTGATATTGATGTATAAAAGTAAATCTGTACCCAAATAAAGACAACTACTTATATTATATTTTAAATCACAATTGATTAGTTACTAGTAAGAACTAGATTTTATAGGACGTGGCATCCAACACTAGGTAAAAGATCCTAAGCTTTTTTCTAGATTGTCCACCAACGTCAGCCCCCTGCGCGTGGAGTTTCAGATGAACAACCATTTAGTATCTAATTCTAAATTACAATACCTATGAAGCTTAAATTATAGTATTATGTCAAAATATTTAGTGTTCAAGTTATCCACGCACCTGTCATCAGGTGGAGGTAATAGTTTTTTTTAAAACGATTTTAATGTTTGCCAACCCTATTTGTGTCGGAAGTTTTCCGCGGATTCTTTATATTTATATTCACCTTGTCGTTCGTCCGGCAGATTTATTCACTTCTTTAGAGCGAGAGCACTGACCGTGTCCACGAATCGCCTCCCGTACCCTCATCCTAACTTTTTCTACGCACTATGCTTGTAAACAGCAGAATGTTTTGTTTATTTACAAATTATTATAATAACCAATATTTTTGTTCGAGTCAACATTATGCGATTTTTTTATTGACAAATATTGTTTTTGAAAATCTGCATTAATTTGATTTATACTTTTAACTAAATAAATTATCGGAAATTGGTAAGAAAGTAAATAAAGATTAGTTTTTGTTTATAACAGTCATGTTTAGTTTATTTTAATTATAAAACTACCGCCGCCGGGCGCCACTGGAAATACGTTCTGGTTGTAACCAGAGACGCCCGGCAGCGGATATTAGAGCGGCGGCGGCCATGGACCGCGGAAATAAAAAACTTCCTTTGCTTTCTTATTAAAATAATCTAAATCGTTTGAAAAAATAAACATGAATGAAAAAATAAAAAAGAATAAGTCCCGTCTTACGTTACAAAATACAAGAAAGTAGCTTTTTATTGAACCAGTGCGTAGTATCAAAACCCCAGTTCCTTATGATATGTGTTGCGTAAAATTTTGTTTTTCAGAAGTTAGTGCGGGCGGCCTAAGGTATCGCTGACAAATGTCTGACAGTTTATTATAAAGCGGATAAAAGGGATAGTGGATGCGTACCTTTAACGTGTTTTGCTTGTTGTTTATTTTGAATTTCTCTCTTTGAATCGTATCGAAAAGGATCATCGAAGTATCAGGTTATGAGTACTTACCCATAACTAGCAATCATATACGTAGGTATGAAAACACTCATGAAAGTTGAAGTGACAGAAGTACAGTTTGCTAACTCATATGTTAAGGTACAGAAGACAACGCACTTCTGTCTTTAGTCTGTCCACTGTTTGTTCGTATGACTTTAGGAATTCTTAAAATCGTGTTAACTTCCAGAATCGTTTCTTACTAAACACAAGATAAATAAAAGGTGTAAATTATTGAAGACAGTTCAAATTTTCCCTTTTTTTTTTTTTTTTACTTTCAAATAGAACATAAAATAGTATTTATGGTCTTCTAAATAATACCTGGAACGTATTAAATAAATAAATAATCAAAAATGTTTATGTCATAGAATGAACCATCATCGTTCGTGAGTATTCATCCTCATTATTGTTGACAAATTTCCCGCCAACTTGTTACAACTCTTTTCTTTTATTACACGTCACGCGTCATCGATGACGTATTACAGTCATTGATGTGTGTTTCTATTTCAAAGGTATACGCTCAGTTTATTTGAATGTTTCCATTAAGTGGCTTTGGTAGTTAATACTAACAATGAAATATGTCCAACACGCCATGCCTGTGTCCGATAATCGCTGTGGTCAATTTGTTAGTTTCAGTTCCTTGAAATTACTCTTATTGATGTTGAGTACGATTCCCAATTAAACTGAAAAGGTCAGGCCAGGTAGCGTCAGAATAATCCATGCTTTTTTTCAGAGACGTGGGTATGTAGAGCAATTTTTCAATACTTTATTTAGACCATACAACCAATGATGGCAGACCGCGAACTTCAAGTGGGTACTGCCAGCAAGTAATTCTAAGCAGTTTTTTGATGTTGTCAGTGGATAAAATAAAATGTTTTAATGCAGGAACAAAATGCTCATCATAAAACCCAAATAAATATACCTCAATTATAAAATCAATGAACTAACCCCTCGGTCGCTCACCCAGTCTTTTAACGTGTGCACAGGATTTCAGGTACGGATTAAACCCTGCGCGCAGTTATGCCGTGGGCACTGGGCACCCGGCACCCGGCACCCTAGGCCAGGTATTACGCCACGCGCTGTGTAGCTATGCCGCGGGCGAAGGGGTGATTAGTCCAAAGGGGGATTACTTATGGTAGTTTAGTGATTGATGGGCGAGGGACACTATAATAAACTTTATAAATATATTTACAACCGACTTCTAAAAGAGGAGCAGGTTCCCAATTCAACTGTATGTTTTTTTTATGTTTGTTACCTTATATCTCTGGACTGGGTGAACCGATTTAAAAAAAAAACTATTTAAATAAAAGCTATTACTTCCCAATTGGTCCTATTTCAAATTCATCCCATTCCGACAATTATTTGCTCCCATTTCGGTAATTTAAGGTCGGTTGTTATGACAATATTTTTCCAACAAAGTAAAATTAAAATTAGTGTTTATAGTTATGAGAATTATAAGAAGTGTAACGAGATACACTAACACACCAATATGGTTACAATACCACTACTTATAAGAAGTAATTCTGAAACAATAAAGTTTTAAGTATTCGCGTTCCGTTTAAGTTCCACGATTGAAATAGTATGATGAATTTTATTGTATGTTTAATCGTTGAACGTTTATGCAAGAAATTTTAATTTTGAGCAAGTTGAGGAACAAAATATCAATTTAGTAAGATAAAGAAATAATAGACATCACTGAAATTCATCACAACACACTAAAATCTGCTGCGTTCATCTAAAATATTCCAACCAGTTGCAATAAACACTCGACTAAAGTACACATCTGTCCTCATTGCAGGCTCCATCGATCGATTACCTCACCTTGAATTGAACCCACTTGAGTCGCCCTTATACGATCACCCTCCACTTATTACGCCCCGCGGCCACGTGCGTATTGTTCCATCTTTTTCATTAAACAGTTTTACCTTTAAGCGTTACTTGATGAAAAGAACTTGATTTATCACATTTGTTTATATAACCACGATAAAATAAAATAACGTTTATTATCTTTGAAATTTTTAGCAAATTATTTAGATTCGTCAAAAGTTGGTGTGACTCTACCGAGGGTTCCAAAATGCAACGAGACTGAGAAGAGCCCTCAAGAAACTCAGTTCGGCTTTTTTCAAAATATTTCATCTTAAATCTAATACAGAGTTATTTAGAAAGGAGCAATTCGTGTTACAACCAGGCAGCCTTGTCATCTAAGAAATCATTAATACTATAATAAGCTTTATGGCACAATTTACTTTTTATTAGTCTTTTAAATTTATTGATAGATAAATTTGCTATTTCGGTTGGCAATGTATTGTACATTCGAATAAAGTTCCCCGCAAAAGAATTACTCACTTTATGAAGCCTGAATTTAGGAACAGCCAGTTTATCCTTATTTCTTAAGTTTAGATTATGATTATCACTATTTTTCACAAAATTACTTTTGTTCTTGTGGGTATACAATAAAATTTCATAAATATACTGTGAATACACTGTAAGGATGTTAATATGCTTAAACTTATCTCTTAATTACTCCCGAGACCCCATTCCATAGATAGTCCGGACAGCCCTCTTCTGCAACACAAAGATGCATTCAATATCGGCAGCGTTACCCCACAGTAGTATGCCATGTCATGATACTGTGGAAGTAGCTGAAGTAGACAAGACGCGCCATTTTAATGTCTGTAAGTTGTCGGATCTTTTTGACAGCATAGGCTGCTGAACTAAGCCTGGCCGAAATTTTCCCGATACGAGGCCCCCATTGCAATTTGGAGTCTAACGTTATGCCCAGAAAGACAGTGTCAATTCTATTATATCGACTGCTTCGGTGGCGTGGTCGGTAGTGTATCCGCTTTCGACGCCGGAGTCTCGGGTTCGATTCCCGGTCGGGACAAACTTTGTGTGATGACACATACGTTTGTACCGAAGTCTGGATGTTTCCTATGTATAATATGTATGTATTTACAAAAAAAAAAATGTATATAAGTATTTATATCAGTTTATCTAGTACTCATTTCACAAGCTTTGCTTAGTTTGAGACTAGATGGCGTTGTGTGGATTGTCCTAACATATTTATTTATTATATCATCCCTAACCTTAACACTGGTTTTAACAAGTCTTACATTAGGTAAGGTGAATCTTACACATTTAGTTTTATTTTCATTTAATAATAAATTATTAGCACAAAACCAGTGGACTATCCTAGAGAGGGCAATGTTTACATCGTCAAGTTCGCGCTGTCCACGTTTAACTTTAAATATTAAAGAAGTGTCATCAGCAAACAAAACTCCCTCGTGGTCGTCTCTTATGAGGTGAGGGAGATCATTAATATATACTAGAAAAAGAAAAGGTCCCAAAATTGTATACCCCTTCACAAAAATTTCGATTGATCAATAAATGGAGCGTGATTGATAGGTAGTCATAATTAATATTTTGTTAAAAAAAATCACCATAGTTTTAATTCAAATGTCTTGAATGACCTATTTCTATGATACTTTCTCGTTTTTGTTCCATAGTAACCTACAGTTATTATCAGTATAAATTGTAGTTTAATATCTGCCATGGTCTCAAATTATGAACAGGTAGATATAAATTTTGCCAAGTTCAAACAAATTTTATATTTTAATTGATAAATAACACGAAAATAAATACGCAGAGAAGAGATTTGATTGACAACAATTAGTAAGTACATGAAACATAACCCATTCAACAGGCCAGAATACACTGTAGAACGCTCTGCACTTTTCAATATTGCGCATTCGTATGCACCAAGCCAAAGCGGCCATTTTAAATGATGTTTTTTGAATTAAGAACTCGCCCGCAGCGCAACGGTCACTTTTTTCTTTTCTCTTTTTATATTATGTTATTTACACAGGGGCTTACAGAACCATAAAGGTAGGGATGGGTTAATAAATTTCGGACGTGTGGCTTTCATAAAAATTTTGATTGTGTTTTTTTGTAATAATGGTCTCATTCAAAAGCGAATGCATTATGAATGATTATTATTTTCTGTGCATGTTATTCACGTTTTGACAAATGTAGGATTAGGATTGCGTATACATAAAATTTTAAATATTACGTAGTATTTTATAAAAAGTAAGCATATTCTAAAAAGTTTGTACTATTCAATTTAATTTGGAGCGCCAATCGTTGTGAGAAGACGGTAAACAAGAACTTGCCTGATTAGATTATATATCTAGGTACAAAAGAAAACTAGAAGAAGTTAAAGATCTTATTGGCTCTATATCTCAGACCTTCGAGCCTATTAAGAATCAATACCAGTCCCTCCTCTACAAGCATTATTGCTTGCAAGAAGAGTCCAATCACAATATTGTTGCTATTTTTTCTGAAAAAAAAAAATATTATTACAAAAAAAAAACAAGGATGAAACACGTGAAACATTACACGCAGATACAAACCACAATGTTACCGCTACTCGCCGCTAGGGGCGCTGGCATCGCCGCCTACGCGTTGAACCAATGAATGAAATGTTGGCTGTTTTCCCGAAGGTATGAGACGCAGATAAATACATTATGACGTTTCTTAGAAATCATAGTTTATAGTAGTTTTATGGCCACGTGTGGACGAAGGATCTCTTTAAATATTATTAGGCGTGTAGGAATGTTTGTTATTTTGAGTATAAAATCATGTTGTCATCTTTTGAAGTAGGCACGTAATAAATATCTTGTATGTTTTGTTAGGTTTATTATGCTTTCGAAAGCTTTTTTAATCAAAGTCTATTAAACCTAATAATGTCTGTTGGAGTCAACACAAAATTTTGTAGTGCCTAATTTTATCCTCTAATATTATAAACGCAAAAGTTTGTGAGTATGTAAGTATGTATAGATGGATGGATGGATGGATGTTTGTTACTCTTTCACGTAAAAACTACGGAATGGATTTTCATGAAACTTTACAATAATATAGCTTATACATCAGAATAACACATCGGCTACAATTTATAAAGATATTGTGTGAATTGTTCAAAATATGACTTGCGCGACGGGAACGGGAAAAAATCCAAATTACCACGCGAAGTCGCGGGCGACCACTAGTATCGATATAAATTCAACATACCTACCTACCTAATTACTTTCTGAATAACCAGTGGCAAAAAAAGCTTTATATAAGTTTAATAACCAGAGTGTCTAAAGTTGAAAAAAAATTTTTTCGGTCGGTGACCCTCTAGTAGAATTAAGAATCGGATGAGAGTCGTTCAACTCACTGTTGCTACACTAGAACTATCTAAGTAGGTCTATACAGGTTTATTATATATATTCTTAAAATAAATCTGTCATATAAAGGGTTAAAATTAGATGCCCTTCTTACTTAGATGTTTTTTTACCGACTGGACCGGATCGTATTTAACTTTTGCGATTCACAACGGCTGATGTAACCTGAAAATCAAAGGTAGGGACTTTTTTGTCGAGGTATGTCAGCCTCATAGATACGTACTTACATAGGTACTTTATTATGTCATATTTCATGTTAATTCCTATTAAAAAGTAAGATAGATAAAATGTTAGTAGGTACTTAGGTGATAGGGTATTTTAGTTAGTTTTCACCGACCGCCAATTGAATATCACGAAAGACACTCACCAACTAATATTAGTGTATTTCGGCGAACTGGTTATGAGTTAGTGCGGGCCGTTGGTGTGCGACGATGCGACGCGACATAGATAATCAATTAATTTAGTCGCGGCAATTAGTCGCAAGTCGCACCTTAGTCTTGTGATTAAGATTAATGTCGGGGTTGAGTTTATGCGGAAATGAGGTAGGATTATTTTGATATTTATAAAAGATAGATAATATTAAGATTAATCAAAGTGCTTTTTCTTTGATGTTTGTTGGGAAATGGCTCAGCAATGTCGATATGTAGTTCTCATAGTATATTTAGGTCTGATTGTTATTTAAACAGTTTCAATATTTTCTTGGTATACGAGCTAAAAAACTCTTCAAAGGGATTTTTGAGGTTTTTTTTTTTTTATATTTGTTTCGCCAAATTGACGCCGCCCGCCTGGTGGTATGTCGTGACGACGTCTAGCGATTGTGGGCCACTCTCACAGCACACATTACTATTGAGAGTGGCCCTCAACTTGACGACCTACTGATGTGCCTCTTCACGCTCCGCTTAAAGAACCCAGGATTATATGTGGGAGGAAACACGTGCACAGGCAGGGCGTTCCAGGCCACTATCGTTCGGCAGAGAAACGAACGTTTAAAACGTTCGGTTCTCGCGAACATGCTATCCACTGTGTGGGGGTGGCATCTCTGCCCGGCACGAGTCGTTCGGGATCGGAAGGAAGAGGGTGGGATCAGATTGAAGAGCTCTTCAGAACACTCGCCGTGGTAAATACGGTAGAATGCGGCCAAGGAAGCTATTGTTCGGCGCTGAACTAGCGGCTCAAGGCTTCCCGTTACCTCCGGACAATCTATAATACGGATAGCCCGTCGCTGCATAGCGTCGAGAGCGTCCAGCAGATACTTCGCGGAGCCGTCCCAGAGGTGAGAGCAGTATTCGACGCAGGGTCTAATCTGCGTCTTGTACAGCAGACACCTCTGGTCCGGTGTAAAGAATCTCTTTACCTTATTCAGTATTCCTAGTTTCCGCGAAGCTAGCCCTATACATCTTTCGATGTAGTTTTTATTATTGAGCTCTCGACGAACGTCTATGCCAAGGATATCAAGGTTGTCCTTCATTGGTAATAATGCATTCTGAAGAGAGGGTAGGGGAAGGAAAGGGGATTTCTTCGCAGTAAATGCACACGCCTGTGTTTTGCGGGCATTGAACTCGACCAGGTTCTCGGTACCCCATTGAGAGATACTGTCGAGGTTACGGTCGAGATCAGCCACGAGTCGTCGTCTCTCCTCCTCAATCTCAGATCGCCCCGCCGTCGGACGAACCGAGTAACTCCCGTGCAGTGTGCTGTCATCTGAGGTTATTAATTTTCTGCAAATAACAAAAAAGGGAAACCTAATGACTATTGACTTTTATTAAGCAACTTTTTACTATTATATTCTAATCGTAGAACTTTAACTACTTACCGTGGTACTTATTTTAACCACCATCAGATACTTTGGCACTATTGAAAGCGCAATGTTAACGGTGCCATTATAGTGACCTACTTGCAAATATAATATGCAATATAATGTATAAGTAGATATGTATACCTACCTATCTTAGATTTAATGTTATTTTAATACGTAGCGAGTTGTTGTATGACGTCGTCGTAGGATGTGAAAATCTCACAAAGGAACTTGTTTACCTCTAATTAATATGCCTTAGGTAAATAATTAGTGGCGTGGAATAGCTTCGTTAAACAATTTTTTTTAATCCTTACAAAGTTAAGTATTTTTTCTATCGGGGTAGGTACATAGAACCTTTATTATTAGCTGACGCCCGCGGCTTCGCCAGCTTGACAAATTATATACTCAACCTTTCCTCAAGAACCACTCTATCCAATAATGAAAACCGCATCAATATCCGTTGTGTAGTTTTAAAGATTTAAGCATACATAGGGACACATAGCAGGAATTGACTATGTTAGGATAATTAAGATCAGATTTTGTCATTTTGCCAGACTTACGTACTAAGGGGAACTTCCATAATTAACAACTGGTCAAATTTTAATAAGGCATAATATAAATTATCAGTAAAGTCAGCATCTTAGGAGATACAACGATTCATGCCTGAAATTATACTGCTGTCAGAACAAAGGAACCTTTAATCAGCCTGTGGAGCCGGACGTGCTTACTGGCATTTCAAAAAAGTATAGGTCAGATCATCTCCATAGCTTTTGTAGGCATCAAAACGTAGAGAATGACATCAACCCATTAGCGGTGCGCGTAGTCAGCGCCGCCGCCGCCGTCTCCCTACGTGTATACCGCGTTTGTATATCGAAATGACATTTAGTTAATACGACTTTTACTGTTCTAGTGTTACCTATCCGTCTTAAAATGGACCATCTGTCAATCAGTCTGGCGATTTACTAAAAACTTTAAAAAATGTAAGTCTTTAGTGAATTTTCAATCAAATTTCTTTTGATGGTCTACTAGGTAATTCTAATTACAAATCTTGTGTATGTTTCTAGCACCTCTAAAATTTCTCGACCGATTTAGATTTTTTTTGTATGCTCACCCATTGTATAGATATGAGAATTGACACATAGGTGGTGTAAATATTTTTCATCCTCTGATGCTGCAGCCCTCCTATTTTTGATAACTTACAAGGATCTGTTATAAAATATTCTATATTTTATGTATAACCACAGAATATTACAGTATAACCTTTTGTAACGGCGAAAAAAGGTCTTAGTAATAGTATTTATGGTATTATCTTACCTACCAAACTTGCTACTGAAATGGTACCCTTTAAACAACATTTCCTTAGTGCTTAGTAGAAATTATGCTTCAATTCACAGCTTATGTTCAACTATTGATTGACGGTGTAGTTTGACTATCAAATGCCGATTTCAATCTGCTCATCCGACAAGAGCGACGTCGGATCGTGAGTTGTAAGTGACTCAGGAGACATTCTCCCACGTAACATCCAGGTTGCTTCGCTTAATCAACCCTCAAGTAATGAGGGGTATCTTCCGAGGGGCTGAATCAATTAATGAATATTTTACTTTGCCAGGATCTTAATAAACGTTCCTTGTACCGGATTTTTGGGGATTGCCAGGGATTGCGCGTGATTTATTATACTCGACTCAAGTGATTGATTTAAACGTGATTTAATTATGAGTTCGAGGATTGTTTCTGTTTCGATTTTCATTTTGGAAATGGTTAGGTAAATTATTTTCTAGAAGTTGGTCATTATAAATAGGTAATAATTTTACTTGTTCAATGTAAAGGTACGACGCAGTACCCACTCGGTTATTAACTGTGTATAAAATAAATAAATAAACGTAAGCAAATAAAACCTGCTTTAATTAAATTTATTTGATGCAATCATTGTTTTATATATATTTGCCTCATTATTGTCTCCTTCACAGAGTAAAATAAACGGAACAGAGTTTCAGCTTAGAACAAACGCTATTGTCCGACAGCTGTAACTCTGTAGCGTTTGTTCTACTATGTGTCTCTTTCTCTTAAATAATACAGGTCACTAGTCTCTCCTCACTCTTAACCTTGACATACAGAACACAGCTGATACAATATTTCAGTCATACTTTTATATACAGAGTAAACATTATAATTTATGTTTGCATTAACGAAAGAAACTTTTTAACAAGGTGCATAAATCCGGTGATAAACTATTTCGCAATATCAACGGAAATACTCGAACAAGCGGCTGTTTGTTGTTATGTTCTGCATATACAAACTAAAATCAACTATAAATCAATGTCGGTCCGTATATTTACTATTTCTTAGGAAAGTTTTTGAACGCTGCCTTTACACAACTCGTACTAAAATTATTTATTTTATATATTTATTTTCTATATTGTATAAGTTACTTTTTATCCCGGTAATGTGTTCCCACAGAAACCGGGAACGAGAAAACTATATCACGCGGGCGGAGCGCGGGCGGGCGAACAGCTAGGTACTAATACTAATACTAATCTACACAAACCTTATAATATTAATGGCTAACCATTAATATTATAAGGTTTTTGTAGATTATGATTTCTTAGAATTATACTTTATCATTAATACTTTGGTAATTTACACCTTGAACTAAATTATTGTGTGTATAATATATCCTGGGATATTGCACTCGTAGCCCTCTATGTACGTTGTGTTTAAAGACCGTTAATATACTCATTACGAACTCGTAGTATCTATAGACATAGAAATATTATTAATATCACGATATTCATGTTGATTATTAGACTTATTATCAGTTTGTGAAGTTATGGGTGTAAATCTCGTTATGTGCGGTTGCTAAATGTTGTTTCACTAAATAACGATTAAATTGTATGAAGTTCTTTGAATCTGGTATTTTTAATTAATGATTTTACTTTTGGGTTTGGATTCTGAATAGAATAGCTAAGGAAGTGAAATCTTTATTAAAAGAAATCACATTCACAGAACTTCATAGCGGACGCTCGCGGCTTCGCTAGCTTGACAAATTATATACAAAAACCTTCCTCAAGAACCACTTTATCCATTGGTGAAAACCACATCAAAATCCGTTACGTAGTTTTAGAGATCTAAGCATACATAGGGACCAGTTTATATTATGATGTGCCAAAAGTAACTGTTCAAAGCGAGGTATTTTTGCCGAATAAAATAGGAAAACAGTGCAAGTGACATGATGCTTCATAATAATGTGTTTCTACAAGTTCCACCAAGTGTCAACAGTCGAAAATATACATTAAATTGTTACTCAAAGACAGACTATTATAAATTACTCTGTCAAAGTACACCTGAGTATGTTTTAATTTACGAGGTTCATTTAAAAAAAACGAGAGTCATGTTTACTTTGACAACGTATTAAAATAACGTTTTAAATACGATGCTTTGATTGCGGCCTTAAATCTTTTGTGGTAAGAACCGTTTTAATTTGTGTAGTAATCGTTACGCAGTTTCGTAATAATAATATCTGCCCTATTTTTTAGTAGGTAGGTATGTGTTCGAGCGTCTTACTTGTATTGTATTCTTTTATATTTGCCTCAAACTATCCATTGTCCTAGCACTAATAAGAGATAAATTTCGTGCGAATTTCTAGTCTAAAATAATTAGTAAATTTAAAGCACTTAACTGGTAGGTACTATATTAGTGCAAGTGCATTTAACTGGACTGGAACTCCAGTAGCGACGGTGGCGTCCCGCTGCGGACGCCTGCGGTACTAATGACCGCTACCTATTGTAAGATGTGGCCTTTACTATAGATTTATTGGTGTAATATAGGGTTAGTGATTTTTTTATTTTCAATTATTAGTTTTCAATTGACCGTGCATTTAATGGTTTCCTTTCATCAATATTTTCTGTGGAGCTTTTGTTTATTAGCATGACTTGTATTGTATTGTTTTTGAGCTGGATGATATTGACGGTGTAGCTTGGACTTCTGTCATTCAAAGTTTTGGGGAGAAAATGATCTGGGTATGTAAAAAAAAACAATCTTAAAATGATATCTAATTAGTAACTAAATGACAAAAAATTAATAAACAAGTTCTTTATGGCCGTTTGATAGATGATAATGTAAGATTTTGCTTCGTGAGAGTCTCATGTATCTAGTCGTTTCACCTACTATAAAATTTTACTGCTTCGGTGGCGTGGTCAGTAGGTAGTGCATCCGCTTTCGACGCCCGAGTCTCGGGTTCGATTCCCGGTCGGGACAAACTTTGTGTGATGACAGATACATTTGTACCGAAGTCGGGATGTTTCCTATGTATAATATGTATGTATTTACAAAAAAAAATGAATATAAGTACTTATATCAGTTTATCTAGTACTCATATCACAAGCTCTGCTTAGTTTGAGACTAGATGGCGTTGTGTGAATTGTACTAACATATTTATTTATTACAATTATTATCGTTGTTGACAAGACACCATCTTAGATACAACAACAAAACGTAGGTATTTGTACGTTTTCCTTGGAAGAATCGACAGTGTTGTTACTTTACAAAAATTGGCATCTAAATATGGTAAATGTTGCCAGCCATATTTTAGTTTAAAGTATTAAGAGCGAGCCTATTGACCTAGAACCTTTATCTGCGCCTTGTATATTGCCAAATTAAAATCAGCCCTATCCATGACCCAAAATTGCATTGCAAAAGAAAGTAAAGTCTTTAATAAAAATCGCTGCCACGGTACATAAACACGTTCGGTCATTTAATAAAACGTCTGTGTGTTTTCTATTTTGATAGGTTTCATATTTCTGACCGCAGGGGGCGGTGCGATCGTAAAACGCGCACAGTTTGGCTTTCTGCCCTCGGTTTCTATTTTATTAATGGCAAACACTAAGGTATGGTGTGTCGACTTTGGGATTTTAATAAAAATTCGGTATCACAGCCAAAAGTTCGAACACAAACTAGCCTTTTCTACAGCTGCTACTACTTTCTTGAAGTTGATTTTTTATGTAGGTTAAATGTTATCCGTTGTTTTTGTATTTGGAATAATCAAGGGTTATTTATAGTTTTAGTACAGATATGAGATACTATGTGGAATCTTAAAGAGATCACTATTTTAGTTTACTTAGTAGTAAAATAATTACTATTTACAAGCACTGCGATCAAGTCTCAAATTAGTATATATTCCCGTTCGGGGAGCACGTTTACGTTGGATGAGTACTGCGTTGCTTATTTTTTTTTAAGTAGAAATGTACCGTAAACTGTACTTTGACTTATGCTTTGCAGATTAACGAAAATACTACTAATTCTACTAAATGATTTTTGTTTTGAATTATTTTTGCAAGTCTTAATGTTTGCTTTGACACACTTGTTGTCACTTTTATAACTAATCAATTCAAACATTAACTACAAGCTAATAGGGTTATATACTCGTAAATAAAATATTTTTTATTATAAAATTACGTCGCGGTTATAACTTTATCCCAGTTTATGTTTAAACACCATCACATAAATTACCTAGCACTCGCCATATTTTAGGCAATAAAATAAAAATATACTAATTTACTCATTACGACTTTGACATTAAATTGTTCACCTCGTAAAAGTCGTAAAAAGTCGTTTGATATTTTTTTTAATTTTCGTAACACAATGTCTTTGTGGAGTTTAATAGTTAAAATTATGATGGTAATTGGAACAGGTGTGAATTCTGAAAAGAGGGATGACCTATTTTTGTCAAATCGCTGAGTTTATACGGCTTACATAAGTACTTAGTGGCATCCGCAATACAGTGACACTTTTATGTGAAGAGATCTCTGTGTTCAGACAGTGGGTGTAGGAAGATCAGTTTCAGTGAAAAAATTTCATTTCACCATCTTATTTTTTTTTTCGAGTTTCGTTGCGATTGTGAAGCAATTGGTTTTCCAACAATTCCTTAGTACACTTCCATGGTACTCCTATTAAGCTTGTGCACCGGTTAAACAGAAATTATATATATATATTTTTTATATATATTTTTTTTAATTTTCGTAACACAATGTCTTTGTGGAGTTTAATAGTTAAAATTATGATGGTAATTGGAACAGGTGTGAATTCTGAAAAGAGGGATGACCTATTTTTGTCAAATCGCTGAGTTTATACGGCTTACATAAGTACTTAGTGGCATCCGCAATACAGTGACACTTTTATGTGAAGAGATCTCTGTGTTCAGACAGTGGGTGTAGGAAGATCAGTTTCAGTGAAAAAATTTCATTTCACCATCTTATTTTTTTTTTCGAGTTTCGTTGCGATTGTGAAGCAATTGGTTTTCCAACAATTCCTTAGTACACTTCCATGGTACTCCTATTAAGCTTGTGCACCGGTTAAACAGAAATTTATTCTGGTATACACCATACAAGATCCTTAGATGTAGCAAGCGAAACTGCTGACATGCCAACGTGCAACTAAGAAAATCTACTTTTTCTAGAACAAAGTGATGGCTTAATATGTGTATTCTGTGACCACTTTGACGTTTATCGTGCCGAAGTATTTAAACGTTCATAGTAGATTCTAGTAAAATATTAAGAAAGAAATTATAAATAGATCACAGAAACTGATGTCATCGGCAGGACTCGAACCCACGGCCTTTCCCTAACAGGGGGAATGCTCTGACCACTGAGCTACGATGACCAATACCGAGAACAATATAATATATAAATAATTTCTAGATCGCGCCATTAT